>CM046725.1:11922800-12252495 GCA_025584915.1 Monochamus saltuarius | reverse complement strand
ATAAAGACACTTAAAGGCGTTTATATCATCAAACGATTTCTTGTTTCTAATGAGAAAACCTAGCGCTTTATATGAAACTGAGCTTATTGGCTACCTGAATAATATGCTCAGAAAAAGATAGTTTATTGTCGAAAAGTACACCCAGGTCTTTGACATTACAATAACGCGCTAAAGGTTCTGAAATAACTATGTAATCAAATATAAACGGCTGTAATTTAAGAATAAAGGTACATACCTTACATTTACTTATATTTAAAAGAAGGTTATTGTCCACACACCACTCCTCCACAACATTCAGAAGTCCCTGAATTTTAGTACAATCTTCAATACATGAAATGCATGAAACTTCCAAGTTGTCATAAAAAAAGATGGCAGGATTTCAGATTCAAAGATAGATCATTCACATAAAAACAACGAGAAGCGGTTCTAAATTTGACCCTTGTGGGACCCCGGAAGTTGCTTCAAATGTATTTGAGTTAAAACCGTTATACGATATATATATAAATTACGTTGATGTAAGTAAGATTTCATAAGACAAAGCAAATTACTACTGAAACCATAGTACTTCAGTTTTGAAAAAGTAAATTATGATTAATCCTATCGAAGGCCTTTGAGAAGTCGGTATATATCGCATCAACTTGATCTTTATTATCCAGGTTATTTGAAACACACTGAGTAAACTCTGCTTTTGAAAGAGTTGAACGTTTAGGCACAAAACCACACTGATTTGGAGAAATATAGAGTTTGATGTTATTGTAAATGAAAGTATACAACGACATCTTAAAAACCTTTGCAAAATTTGACAAAATTGTAATGGGGCGATAATTCTTAATGTCAGATGAATTACCACTTTTCAATAAAACGCAGAAATAAGTGAGATCTCAATTATTGTGGTTGAATTTCGAGTTCCCACTCCAGAGGTTAGTAAATATATTACATTTTTTAGATAATTATTGAATAGAGTTTTGTCTGTGGATGTTCATTAGCATACCTAGATGTTTGGTATCAGAGAACATACATATGAGTTCATTGATAGGAATTGTAGGAGATTTGATACATATTAGCTTAAAATACCTTTCTTAAACAGTAAAAAAATACCACTTTTCAGAATTGGAAAAACTATGGGTAACTTCCAAACATTGGGAGATGTTATCAATTATAGGTCTTGTTTACGGATTTTTTAGTTGCATTTGCAATGGTCGCACTACAGCTTTAGCAACTTTTTCTGAAAAATTAAACTTTAAATGAAAAACAAGTAGAGTAATTTTTTGAGTAAAATACGCTAAAATTAACTCATAATCAGTTGCATTATAAACTAATTTCATAATATACTATTACAAGTTTTCTCTCATTTGGGTCTTCTAAGAACTAAATTCTGTGAACTAGTGTAGCTGCAGTTGGGAGCAATCAACCGCCAATCCGCCAATCGCGTAAAACCTAAATGGGCGCTATTCACAAAAACCACGTCTCCACACTTTAAAATGTCATTAGGGCCGTTTATCTGGCCGAATTAAGATGATCGCCTTGTTATTTCTGAAAAGTATCGATATTATTAAGGCCATTACCGAATGCGAGATAGCAACAGATGTTATTATGCCTTAATGATAGCCGGCTCGTCATTATGCGGCTGAATATAAATCCTCCGATGGATAAAAAAACCCGTAGATTGGTACTTCATTCCCTTATTTATTGATATTTGAAACACCCACGCCGTGCTAATAGAGATGATTGTCGGGAATTCGCTTTTGACGAGATGGTATCTGCTAACGGTTGGGAGAAAATTACAGAAACTGCAATCTACGTGTCTCTCTTGCATTCCTCTTTACTAAAAATTACGTAATTGAGGACAAAAATTACAATTTTATTTTCAGTGACTGAAACAATCCTACTACGTTCAAGCGTTTAAACATTCTTGCGTGGATAAAAACACTTATACAATAAATAACTTAATCTACTGTGTTTTACAAACAAAGTCATGTTTCTCCGATTTATTTCTCATACTCTGATGAAAATATGAAATTTCAATTCTATAATATTTACATTTCAAACTAATTAGAAATTAAAATGCATTTATCATGTATTCCATGACATCGTGTACTTTTGCAAAACAATAACATTGACGATACAATCAATATTTTTTATGATGCCTTACAATATGTTGAAACACATACAGTGGTATTCCTAGTCCGTCTCCGGTCGCTAGAGAGCGGTTACCGTAACGAAATTATAATAATAATAATAATAATAATCAATTTATTGCCCAACAGATTACTTAATCCAATTACAGGACAAATATAGTAAATTAAGAGAAACAATATACATTTAAATAACTTTAACTAAATAACTTTAAGTAAGTACTAAATAATAAACCAACAGAGTAGTATAACAATAATAATAATGCCGATAAAGAATATAAATTTACATATTTATGAAAAAGAGAAATAACAAAATAACAGCAGAAATAACAACATAAAAACTTCAGATAAATAACAAAATTCATAACAGCTCAAAAAAGGTGACTGTGCTCAATTAGAACATCTCGAACTTGATTTAACTTTGCACAATTTATATCACAAAATAATGAGATTTTATTCAAATTACTACATAGTATATACAAAGGGAATGTAAAATCATATTAGTTTTGGCCATTAACTTCTTGTTATTTTAAATTATAATTCAATTATAAGATTCATAAAGTCAATCTCATTATGTATTAATTTATAACCAAAATTTGTACTAGACAAAATTCGTATCATATGTAAAGATGACACTTTAAATGTATCCAGTAATAATTGATGATCAAAGCCCTCTCTGGATAGGTTCCATAATTTTGTGATATAAAAACTTTAAAAATTTTCTCTGGACACTTTCTATTCAAAAGAATTGATTATGAAAATATCAGTAACATATAATAGACGAAAATTCTAATTTAGACCTGACAAAAGAATTATAAACAAGCGTTAATGTATGATTATTTTGAAAGCTCCGACAATTCCTAATTACAAACCCTAACATTCTTAAAGCAGATGAAACCGTTTCATTGATGTGATCATTAAATGAAAATTTAGTGTCAAAGACTACGCCCAAATCTTTCACCGTATCGCATCGTGCCAGTACCATAATCAAATTTGATTGGCTTTTAATGTAAAAGATATTATTTTACATTTACATTAAATTCAATCTGTTAATAGTACACCAGTTTTCTATTTTTTTTATTTGATTTGCTATAAACTGACTGTCTTCGATGGTGTCAGCTCTACGATATATTTTTAGATCGTCAGCAAATAAAAGAAAATTACAATTTATAACGCTTACTATTACAATTAAGTATATTTTATTATTATAATTATTTCTTACCTTGGAAATGATTTAAGTCACAATGTAAAGAAATTCTGGCGATTTGTGAATATTAAGAATAATAACAGTTTTCCATCTGTAATGACATTAAATGATATAACGGGTACTTATACATCAAATATATGAGTATGTGAATTGTTCACCAAATACTTTTCCAGTGTCTTTGTTCACAAGAAGGCACAACATGACTTTGAACGGATCTAATTATCTATCTGTTCTATGTAAGATCAAGTTACGTGAACACCAAGTTCAAATTGGTCTAAGGAACATAGATCCTAAGAAATGTGGAGGTTTAGCCAATATTCCAATCTTTGCACACAAAAAAAAATGCTAGAAAATCTTAACATTTCCTTTAACTTATCTTTGTAATGAATCATCTATACGTAGCATTTTACAAAATCAAATTCAGATTGATGCAGTCTATACCGACTTCAGCAAGGCTTTTGACAAGATAGATCGTGGAATGAAATTGTTGAATAGACTTGTTAAAGTCGGTGTGGGCGGCACTCTGTTATGGATAGAGCCGTATTTAACCAACAGGCCACAGTGTATTGAAGTTAATTGCTTTTCATCAAATTTCACCGTCATACCCTTAGGAGCACCTCAGGGGTCGCACTTGGGACTTCTGATGTTCATAATTTATATCAATAAAATAAAAGAATGCTTGAAATATTGTAATCTCTTGAGGTATGCAGACAATTTTAAACCATTTTTACCAATTTGTGATTTTACCAATACCAACAACTTTCAAATCAAACTGACATTGTACCTTAAGTATAAATTTCGAGCTCTCTGTAGAAGTACTTAGTTGATTGATACAAAGTATTGTATCTATTATTGATTCACGCCACTTGTAGCTGGCCATAAAAGAATATTACCTACATTATAAAAAGTATTAGATTGTGATTGTAACAACGGATAATTACAAACATTACCACAAATTCAACAACACCCTTAGTTTAATATATAATATCATGCAATTTCGTTATCACTAGCTACACAAAATACCTTTAGCTTATTTTTATTGGCACAGATAATGTAGAATTAAGACTAATTGGACACAATGTAGCAATCATCATAAAGCGATTCATAGAAGGCATTATCGGACAAAAATAATATCGGGCATCGGAACCTTCTATTCGAATTTTTCCGGCGGCATATCCAATGCCGGACCCACTTTTAAATTCTCTCTAATTTAAGCCACATAAAGCGTATCAATGGGGTCGTAAAACTTGTTTGAATGCCGTAAAACTGAGATATTTACCGTCGTCACATTTAATTCATTAATTACATGTTCGTTAATTAATTCGCGGTATAGCAGTTAATTTATAATAAATTAAAATCACCAAGTACGGCCGGACTTTTATTATTTCTTTTGTGGAGCGGAAGCTGAGGTTTGCCAGTGGCGTCTCCAAGACCTATTATGATTAAAATTCGATGAAAAATGTCACCTGAATAATATGATGGACAACAAATCGTTAATTTGAATATATTTGTTTTCTTTTTTATTTTCTTGATGACTCTTCAGTTGAGTGTAGATACCTGGACACAATAAGTCATCGTAAGCAGAGAACAACATTTTTATGTTCTTAAATAACAATTTACACGTTTATATTACACATTGGTTTACTCTCCATTTCCTCGCCTAAAGTATTCCTCCTTCCAACGTATTTCTTCTGACGTACAAACGTGATACCGATCACTGACTTAGTCATTAATTCGTTAGAGCAGTTTTATACAGTGTCCACTATGACTTAAATTCTGTTGTTCGTTTCTTGTTTCAAGTAAAAGTATTGATGTATCTTTCAGCGGCAGAATTGAACTTCCAGCCACCATGTCTTTTATACTCAAAAGATCTACCCTCAATTGATTAAAAGGGAGGCTCAAGATTGCTGAAAACAGTGCCCAGTATAAGCATTCAGATTAGGCAATTTAAGAAATCGTGCATGTTTTGGCACATTGTCAATAGTATGAATAGGTACCAATAGTTTGACTGATACATTTACCAGCTTTATATCTATGGAAGAAGCGAATATGATGATAGTTTTCGTTTCTTAATTTCACGCATTTTCTTACCAGTTCTACTAAACTGAATATCGCCAGATATTACAAAAACTATCTTTGTTTTGGTATTGCGTATCATGATTAGGTAGCCTATAGTCCTTCATCTTTCACATGTTCTACAAGCAGATTATTATTATTATTATTATTATTATTATTATTATTATTATTATTATTATTATTATTATTATTATTATTATTATTATTATTATTATTATTATTATTATTATTATTATTATTATTATTATTATTATTATTATTATTATTATTATTATTATTATTATTATTATTATTATTATTAATAGCATATTGAAACGTCTGTGCATTGAGACAATCAAGCGGTTAACGATCTCTTGCGGAATATTATTCCATTCTCTCTTCTGCCGGACTAACTCATCTGCAGTCTGAGGTGGAGGAATATGATTATGAATGGCTCTAGCAACGAAATCCTACATGTTTTCAATAGATGTCAGGAGAGTTGGCTGGCCAATCTAATCTAATGATATGTCCTGCTTAGTGTTTCTTGATGTGGTCGAGCGTTGTCGTCTATAAACACAACATTTTCACCTAATTCATTACGTAGGGGGCACATAATGGGCGTAATAACTTGTTTCATGTAAATTTGACTCATTATATTCTGTGGTATGCGAATTAATGGGGTGCGGTGGTTTAACATTATTCCACACAAAACATTACGATACCTCCTTCATACGGAGCAACTTCACGGGGAAAATGAAGTCGCTGTTGACGACCTATTTCTCTCCAGACTCTTTGTCAATTGTCAACAGTACCCAGTCCAATTCTGGTTTCGTTTGTAAATAATACCTACCGCCACTGGCGTAAAAGCCAACCCCTATGTTCTTGCGCCCACTCGAGACGGGCAGCACGATGCTTTGAAAGTAGAGTGGACACCCGTAATGGTCTTCTTGGTGTCGTCTTGAAATAGTAGGTGCCGATATAGCATGCTGAAACATACCTTAAAAGTGGGCCCTGAGAGCTGAAGCTGAAGATGTGCAGTGTCTACAGTCTACGGGCATATTGCACCGATCCTCCCTTTCATTAGAGAATCGAGGACGTCCACTACGTGGTCTGTTTTCCACTGTATCAAATTATTCATATATGTGTTCTATTCGTACAACAGATGATCTAGGAATGCCCAACATGTTCGATATCTGATGTCCTGCATCATGTAAAGCAGTCATTATTGCTCGAGTAAACGCAGAAATTTCAAGTCCTGACATTATAATGTACAAAAATTCAAATTAACACTTGGATGAATACACTGCCAAACTGACTAGATTTGTAAACACATTGGTAATAAAGTAAGGGTTCATGGTTCATGGGGGTTTATTCCATAAATACATGTACTTTTTTACCACATCAAGAAAAATCACTAGGTTTAATCGAATCGTTTTATATATAGGGGTCCAAGACTTTGACGTTGTGGGTAAAATAATATTAAGTACTCTTTAATGAATGCTCTATGTTGTATCAGTTTTAATTTTTAAATTAGTTTCATAACCTAGTAATGAATTATTTTGTTTAGGTGCGTTTATTATGAATCTTGACAGATGTAGATAAAACGTTGTCGCAACTACATTATTACCACAGCATAGGTAGACCAGCAGTTTCACAACGTTGTCGGCACTTTGAACTACCTTCAGTTTTCTGCGGTGACCTCAAAATGTGAGTGCGATAGCGCATCCGATGGAATTTACAGAATCGGTGATCAGGACCAGAATAAGAATTTTTTATTTGCGCGTGAAAGCGTAGTTATTCCACATGAAAGTTTACGTTATATCTATCCACATTATGTAATAATTCATTATACAGTTATAAATGGGTAATTCAACATGTATTATATACTATCATTTACTGCTACTAACATACAGTGTGAAAATTCGATTTACTTCTTTGGACTCTTTAAAAAAAAGAGTTTAAAATATATATTATTGCACTACAAAACATTTTTATTTATTTACTTACTTTTTTTGTTATTAGTGATAATTACATTTTTTGGGATTTTTTTTAATTTAAAATTTGACGTTTGAAGTTTAGTGGACATATAATTTATTATGATTTTTTTTTGTCATCTACGTCAACCAGAAGACAAGTATTTTTTAGAACAGAAAAATTTTGTTTACTTAACTTTGAAAATTGGAAATAAAAGTGCAGTAAAATGTAAATTTGGAAAAAAAATATTTTTTATTATTTTGTTTTGAGACAGACTCTCATTATAGTGACTACAAGAAATATGATCATCTATGCAGGAAACGTTGGAACGGCCTCTTTGCGTAATCTATTGCGCGAATCGTTAGAAAACATATTATTTTCAAAATGTATTTGACATAGTTTGTATGAACTATTACTAATCCTGAGCAGCTTTTCTAATAAATCTTCTCTGTTAGAAGACACTGCACAGAACTTTGCTCTAAAATAAAAATTTGTATTTTTGAAAAATATAAATATGTATATTTTAAACTTCATTTTCATGAGAAGTATTTATATTCCAATGTAAAATATCATTTATGGTTTGTACAGTATATTATAGATTACTTATTACTTATTTTTATCTCTAGGAGATTTAAAGAAACTACTATTTATAGATGATATGTTTAAACATCCCACTGCTGCGCAGCGACTCGTTCCTCGATCAGACTCAAAATATTGCTTTAATACGGCTCTGTATAACTGATGTTCGCACTCCCAGAGTTGGATGTAAACTGAGGTCTCTGCAGCTTGAAATGGATGCGCGAGCTGCTATGCGCGACTTATTATTTCGGCCCGAGTGTTTCTACTGGTCTCCCTATACTGTGTTATTACCGCGCTTATGTGATTATACGACTCAGTCTACGGCATAGTCGTATAAACTTCACATGCGTACGGTAATAATGTCTTTATATGTATCCCACTTATTGCGTAAATAACTATTATGAAACGGCACTTGTTTTAAGTGATTCTAATTCATTTTGAAGGTATAATAAAAATTCACTATCCGCTAGCTAGATATTCACTCTCTAGTTGTTTAAAAAATCGTGCTCATCAATTGCACTAAGCAGGATCGTCTCATGACTGAATGAACATTCACTAATGACGGCGGTTCGCCGCCGCTGCATCCTGGGTAATCCAGTAGCGAGGAGATAAAGGCCATCGTTAAACTGGTCCAGCTACAATTTTAATGTCTCCGCGGTCGTTAAGTTCGAACAGAATTTTAAGCATTTTATCCCCAACCCAACTATTTTATTATGTGTCTAACCGTTTGAACTTTTAACTGTTGCTTTCGATTATTTACGGCCGGCGATTCGAATAAAGATTATGCAAGACGGATGAAATGCACTTCGGCAATAAAGATTGCTGAAATGCGAGAAGCTGATACAGCGGACGTAATTTTCAATTTCGCGTCCCATTAACGAAAAAATTGCGACAGGCAGGTACGATTTCGACGAAAATTGCCATCGCCATCTATAATATAAAACCTCATAATCTGATGTGTTTGTTTCATAATATCTCTAATAGAAGTTTACTAAATTTATATTCATAAAAGACTGAAGCAATAGGGAAGTTGTATGAATTTTATATTGATTTGAAATGTATCAGAGGGTAATCTTTCAAACATATTAAAATGCCAGAATATGTGTCTGGCAGCAATAATCTCATAATAATTAAAAGATTGACATCAATAAATTGCCATGGAATGTAAGCAATACCACGTGGTCGCCAACGCGATATCATTGGTGTGACGTCACACGACGTTCAGTGCAGTTTATGTTTCCGTAGATACAGTAGGTGCAGTGTTACGGTGTTGATGAAGTAACCAGGCGTGTGTTTCTTGTGTTTTTGTAGCATTTTTGGGTCATAAGTAGTGTAAATACTGTGTATGTAGGGCTGTGCAAATTCGATGATGACAGAAGCGATTTTTGTGTAAGCACAATCGGACAATTTACCACGAGTGGATTCATTTAATTTTATGCTTAAGAACTTCATTGGTGCGAATCTCAAATTTATTAATGCTGACATACGGGGAATTAAAGCAATCAGGTGTCTATTTGCGATTTTTACCATTACCATAATGTATAAATGATAGGTACTGCAGGTAACAACCAAGTAACTTTTTAGATCCCTTACATCTGATCTTCACTTGGTTTATATGTAAACACACATATGAAGGAACAGCCAGGTCAATTGTCGGTCATCTCACATATGGCATACTGATGAGGGCTAACAAGCCCGAAACCGGTCTATGTCTGGTGGTGTGGTCAACAAGAGTTCTTGGCTTTACATAGAGATACTGTAGGTGTAATTCAATGCCGGTCGGAGCATTAGTCCGCGGAGTAGTTATTACTTGCAGTATCATTTATAGATTTAATGACGCGTCGCCCAGGGCGAGAGGTCTGCGTTTAAGTACCTACTGTATTGTAGGTCGCTTTCTGCAATTCTAGCCGTTTAGGCCGAGCAGGAAGTAGTAGATCATTTATATCTCACAATTACCATAATTATTAGTGGTGATGTGGTAAACCTACAGTGTTATGAAAGATAACTTATTTGTTTATTTACAATAAGACCCGCTGTTGAAAATTATGGCGACTCAGTTGTTGGTTACGTCCTGGTAGAGCGTTTTAGTTGAGGTATTTATAAAATTATGTATTATGTGCGAACATCCTCTGACATCACAGGTCTTCGCTGTGGCGGCGAGCGTTTTGTGGGGGCGTGGCCACATGAAAATTTTAAATATCGTTTTTAGGCTTATTTTTCCGCGAAATTGTCTAGGATAAAAGCATTTTGGGTAAAATAATATTAATTCTTTCTTCTACAAGCATTTCGAAAAATCATGCAATTTCACCATTGCTATTTTAAAATACGGTGATACGATGATGGTACTATTTGATATAGGCTAATTTTATAATAAGAGAACATCGGTTGATGATATAAGGATGGTGGTTTATTGCTTTAAATTTCTATATGTTCCTTATGATAATCTGCATGGATAACTCGCGGCAATGATAAAGATGTTGATGACAATATAACGGCTGGAATGACAATGGAGACAAATTGATTGATTGACAGCTGGTTGATTCTATTAAATTTTTATATGATAATCTGCATGGATAGTTTCTGACGATAATTGTGGTAGTCTTGACGACAACGACAAGAGTGACGATGATTTAATATAGACAAATTAGGTACTAATTAAATAACATGAGGACGTTGTGAAGGGTGCTGGTAATTCCACTGTATCTCTATACATACCTTGTGGCAATCTGCGTAGGTAATTTCCAGCGATGATGATGACGATGACGACGACGATGGCGACAATAATTGATATACACTAATTCCGCAACATGACAATATTTCTCGATAATTGAAGGATGCTGGTTAATTCCACTAAATTTCTCTATGATCCTTGTGACAATGCACATATGTAATTTTCGATCGTTTTGATGGTGATAATGATGATGATGACGACGTCGATGATTTGATATGGACTAATCCCACAACATAAGGCCATTGGTGGATGGTTAACAGATGCTGGTTAATACCACTAAATTTCTCTAAGTTTGACCATGATGATGGTGATAATGGTGATTACAACGGCGTTAATGATTTGACTCAGGTAACTTTCAACGATGATGATGGTGATATTGGTAACAACGACGATGATGATTTGATATGGAGTAATTCCACAACATAAGGCAATTTGTTGATAATTATCTGGTTGCTGGTTAATTCTACTACATTTTTCTTCGTTCTTTGTGACAATCTAGACATGTAATTTTCGACACTGATGATGGTGCTAATGATAATGACAATGTCACTGATTTAGGTAATTTCCAACGATGATGATGGTGATATTAAAAATGACGACGATGACGATTTGATATAAAGTAATTCCACAACATAAGACAATTGGTTAATGATTAACGAATGCTTGTTAATTCCACTAAATTTCTCTACGTTTGTTGTGACGGTCCCCACAAATGTAATTTCTAACCATGATGATGGTGATGATGATGACGACGTCGATGATTTGACTCGTAATTTTCAATGATGACGATGGTGATATTAATAACGACGACGACGATTTTATATGGGCTACTACCTCAACATAAGACAATTAGTTGACAGTTAAAAGATGCTGGTTAATTCCATTAAATTTATGTACGTTCCTTGTACCAGCTCACATATGTAATTTCCGACCATGATGATAATGATAACGACGACGTCGATGATTTCACTCAGATACCTTTCAACGATGATGATGATGGTGAATTGATATAGAGTAATTCCACAATATAATACAATTGGTGGATGCTGGTTAATTTCACTAAATTTCTCAACATTCCTTATAACAATGCAATGTGTAATTTGTGACGATGATGATGGTAATATTGATAACGACGACGACGATGATTTGATATGGACTAATTCCACAACATAATGCAATTCGTTGATGCTGGTTAATTTCACTAAATTTCTCAACGTTCCTTATAACAGTGCCATGTGTAATTTCTGACGATGATGATGGTAATATTGATAACGACGACAACGATGATTTGATATGGAATAATTCCGTAACATAAGGCAATTGGTTGATGGTTAAAAGACGCTGGTCGATTCCATTAAATTTATCTGCGTTCCTTGTACCAGTCCGCATATGTAATTTCCGACCATGATGATGATGACGACGACGACGTCGATGATTTCACTAAGATATTTTCCAACGATGATGATAGTGAATTGATATAGAGTAATTTCACAACATAATGCAGTTGATTGATGCTGGTTAATTTCACTCAATTTCTCAACGTTCCTTATAACAGTGCCATGAGTAATTTCTGACGATGATGATGGTAATATTGATAACGACGACGACGATGATTTGATATGGACTAATTCCATAACATAAGACAATTGATGATTAAAAGACGCTGGTCGATTCCATTAAATTTCTCTACGTTCCTTGTTCCAGTCCGCATATGTAATTTCCGACCATGATGATGATGATGATGATGACGACGACGTCGATGATTTCACTCAGATATTTTCCAACGATGATGGTGAATTGATACAGAGTAATTCCACAACATAATGCAATTGGTTGATGATTAACAGATGCTGGTTAATTCCACTAAATTTCTCTACGTTCCTTGTGACATCCAACATAGATAATTCCACAGATGTCTCTCAAAAGTACAAGCGTTACGTTATTATTTACGAGCTGCATCAGTTCCTCGCCTTTTACTCCGCTAAATAGTCACAAACCGTCGTTGCTCATTTAGATAAAATGTTTCGTTTCCCGACCATAAATTACAGTTACCTCTGCAATATAAGATTGAAACTGTACGTTTATGTACGTAGCTGTCGTTGGTAATTTGGGAGGCGGCAGTAACAAGCCGGAGCTCATAAACCGGGCGACCTGCAGGAGGCAGAGAGTTATTGGCAATCCCGCGGAGTAATAAAAAGCAGACGGCATCCGAACAATTCAGTGGGCCCTCAAAGATTTATAAAAACCCTTAAACGTAACAATAGCGCGGCAGTTGGCATCGCATAAAACAAAAGCTAACCGCTATTTCTTACTCCAATTTGGCGCGCTGCTCATTTGTTTCCGCGCCGCGCCTGAAAAATTGATGCGACGTCGACAGAGACGGAAAGCCGACAATCACATCCAGCAGGCGATAAGGGTGGAACAAAGACGGATCGCGGTGAGCTATGGCCCGGCGACCAACCGCGTGCGCGGGCCGGCCGGAATAAAACAAGAGAACGGCGGCGTGCTACTGCGACGGAATACCAAATCGGGGAGCAGCGGGAATCTGCGGATATAGACAACACTTAAGCTTAACGGCTATGGATCGAGAGCAGAACAGTAACATACACGGTGTAGCTGATTTTTTGCTAAAAACATGAGTAATTGGAGTGAGTCACTTTGATATTTGAGTGTTTGAGAAATAGCCCCACACTGATAAAAATAGGTGGCAATTTCCAGGTTTTGTTATGCTCTTTTATATAATATTTACTGGAAAATTTTAATTAACATTATAGATGGTTAACTATGACTAAGTACAAACATTTTAATCACGTGCTCAGGGAGACCTAAAAGACAATAAAAAAAAATATTTTGGAATTTTAGCTGGTAATTTAAAAAATGGAGCGGAAAATCGGCGCCTATGATAAGCATCGACTGAGATGGCTTAGATCCATAGATCTTGTCAACAATGTCAACTACCATGCGGTCGTTTTTTTGCAACGTTTCTAAATGCAGAAACGACAAAAAATAATATTCTTATTAGTTATAGTACCCCATATAGTTAGGTAACAGATAATCCAGTTAGCTCCAGTATTTTGCATTCGTTTTTCATTATTTCGTTACAAACTCGCAAAACTACAATGTCATTACAACCACTCATTACCAATGAAATACACTTCCCGTAGGTACAGTTAGATAAAATGTTTATTTACTATAAGAAAATCGAACGAAAGGAATAGGTAGGTACTAATAGATAATAGAAAACAATTCCTTTATTTAATAACTATAGAACATTTAAAATTAAAATAAGGCACTAAAAACTGAAGAACACAAAACTACAACGAAAACACAGGAATTGAATTACGACATGACATCGAATTTTACCGTTGTCTTGCTCGTTGCCTACTCTGTAAACGTTAAACGTACGGCGGGCAGGTCGCATAGGCGGCGTTAAAAGGATTTAATATATGTCGAAAACAATTTTTTTTCGCCTTATAAATAAGTTCGGAATTTGTTTGAAGGGTGATTCCGTTAATTCTTAAATTTCTCTATCCCCTCTTAAAATATTTGTATTTAGTCATAGCTAACCCTGCATATTAAGGAACAATCAAGTGTATGTGTTTTTACGTAACAAAAATTAGGAAATTTCAGAAATAGTGTGGTAATACAATGTACTACAATGGAACTATTTACTTTTACTCAATTTATTATGAAATTTTACAGAAGTTTCTATGTCATTTCTATTGCGCATGCGTAAAGGCACATCAACCTAACCTCTAACATATACGGTTCATAAATAAGGACTTTTTGTGGGATATTCGTAAAACAAATTGTGCCAATTTAAATATTATATAATTTATAACTATCATAAAAACTGAAACGGTAAGTTGTTTAGATATTTGCATCAAAACTACACCATAACATCTGTCTCTAAACCATACAAAATTCATTTTAAACAACATATTTATCTTTGTGACAGTAAAAATAGTAATTGCTTACAACATAATATTATATTAACATTAGTTGATAAATTTACTGTAACTAAAATTCGAATTAAACATATTTATTTTCACAGAGATACGTAGGTATATCTACAAATATTTGCAAAAATCAAGGAACATATTATACTGATGTTTCAAGAATAATTATGTAGTATTTTTGTTAAAATTGTGTAAAATTGTTTCATGCAGCTACAGTAAAAGCAATTAACGTACAAAAAATGTATTGAATTATTAATACTAAGTTGCAAAATTTATAACTGTAGTTTTAATGTTTTTAATTGTTCATATATAGTATCACTTGCAAAAATGATCCTACCGACTGCGCCATGTAATAACTAAAACAACGTTCAAAGAGATAGGTAAGTACTCCTTTATTTAAGTTTATTTAAGTTCCTGTAGTATAACAAAACACAAACATGGCATTAAATAAATTATTAAATGATTTTAAAATTCATTTTTGGTGAAATTTCGATGCAAGTTTCAAAACATTATTAAAATCTAACTTCGCAGCAACAAGGCAAGAATAGTTTCTATAGTAGTTTTCCACAGCGTTATTTTGTAGTAGTGTTACAGAATGAACTCATAATTTTTATAATAAATTTTCAGTGTTTGTACGACCATTTTCAATCGACATTCGATCGAGGCCATTTCCACTTCCAAACTACGCCCCGTTAATGCAAAATTCAGGGAATTATCAAGCTGCGGATAAACCGAAGGAGCATTCCATTAAATAAAGAAATCTGGAGGCCCTGCTCCTCCCCTCCCCGCAGACCGAGCGAAGGCGGATAAAAGTTTAAGCGGCCGGCCCGATTCCCCAGCGGCCCGCACTAAACTTTGATATTGTTTTATTTGCTGCCCTCTCGCGGGTCAAGCGTTAACTAAATTAGTTCCCTGGCCCTATTTGTATTCTAGTATTGCCTACGTTTTGTTATTGCCACGGGAATAGGTAGTTTTCGGTAAGGAATTGCCTCTCTAACCTTCTCAGGGTTTTTTGTTGTCTGTTCGGTAGGAGGGTGGAGCGAATCGGGCTGCTTTGGTAGTGAAAAATTCATCCGCGAGAATTAGTGGTCAATCACTGCCGACTTTTGTAATTAAAATATACATTTTTCATATATTATTACGCTCAGGAGGATTTTCGTATAAATAAGTTAAATTTAAAGGTATTTATTCAATCTTAATTAAAATGGAGCTAGCGCAATATCATTAACATTTTAGAACATATAACAAAGAATTTCAAACAGACAGTTTATTCTGTAACCTATAATTAGTTAGGTATGCCAATTGCTTCCGATGCTGCTACAAAATATGACTAAAGATTTCGGTTCATATGTGTTTACCTTACAAATCATAACATGACTTACTTCCCGTATGACCAAGTTATTCTTAGTAGGAGAGCGCCATTTAGGTGATGTATGTGATAAAACACACAAAAATGAACATTCTTAACTTAAAAATGTAAGTAGCATAACTCTGCCAATTTTATTTTTATCTAGATCGAAACTTTGAAGACGTGACAGAAAGAAGGGAGTTGCACCAATTAGAGGTAATAAAAAAATCATAATTTTCTTGACATTTATTATTTATTTACAATTACTACACTTACTATCTTTTTCAAGTCAAACTATAGTCGTGACAAGAATTCAGACAACTTACGTCATTCGAACAAATGAATAATTAATTATATTTTTTCAAAATATTTAAGAAATTGCAACTGAAAATAGTGAAATTATATAATACACTAAATCACAAAAAATGGTTGTTTTTAACGCTACAAACTATCGAAATTTTTGTTTACAATAAAAACAATTGCGTAACGTCGGCCAACGTAAGTCGTCTGAATTCTTGCCGCAACTATATATACATTTTATGTAACAATACATATCTAACAGTAACTATGCAGGTGGTCAATGTAACCACGTGCATGACCATCACATCAGCTATCGACCGGCAACTATCGATTGTTATCTGGAAAAATACTGATCCGAAAAATTTGGCAACATCGAAAAGTCTCTGAGGTGAACGCAATTCAAATATCTAGAAGGAAGTCGCCACCAATTTCTTTATTTTAAATGAAACACCCAGTATATTATGGAATTTTTTGGTTCTGCTAAATATTTTAGGGTTGCTTTGTATAACATTCCCTGTAGCTACAACTTTTTCCCGGAAATAGATATCAAGTTGATGTTTGATATTCGTAAAAAATTTAGACGACGCTAAATTATGGCACATCCGTAAATTTAAAATTATTGCACCAACCGTTTTACTCTTTCCGTTACATTTTGATAACTTGAAACAGCTATAACTTTTTTTTATCTCAAATGAAACAGTCTGTAATTTTTCGTTATGTCTTGTAATATTAAAATTGTCTTTCAATTTATATAAGCATTGTTAGGGTTGGGAGTAGGTACTACTTTAGAAGATATTTAAATAAATTTCTGCTATCGTGTCAGTTTTCGTTTTTGGAATGTTATCAAATTTGCCATGGATATAAACTATGGAGCACAACACAACAATATTTGACACATGTCATGCAAGCGCGCGCCGTTATTTTTTTTTGGCGAACGGTAGCCTTGTATGGATTAGGATCGAGCGGTATTATCGCTCTTTATCCTTCACCATCTCTGTAGACCTGGGCGGCCTCGTAGAGGTGGGTTCCCTTCTCCGGTCAGCCTCGACCGCTGTTGCGGCCGATGCTGGCGGCTCGAGGAACCTCCTCCTGCCCTGGCTGACCCCCGCCGGCAGGGGGGCCTCTTCTGGCGCTCTTTGTGTCTTCTAGGTTCTTTCTTCGCCGGCCGTCCTAAACCCCCGGGGGTGGTCTTTGTTGGGAGTGAGTTCTTGTGAGTGGCTTGTAGCCATAGGATGCTCTTCTTCCCGAGCTTGTTACGGTTCGGTAGATGCGAGCGCTAGGTAAGGATAGGGTTTGGGTTTGGGTTGTCTATGTTCTCGTCTTCTTCTTGGTGGTCTTCTTGGCGTAACGCGCGCGCAAGCCGCCGTATTTCTTGCCGTAAAATGATCAAATTTGTGGTGTTTTTTAGGTACAGAAATCTCGAAAAATAAAACGGAGCAAAAGTAATATGAAAAATTATTGACGTTTTGTTTCTCCACTTTACTATTTAAATTCTCCTCAAATAATATAATAACTTTTAATGACACACATTATTTTGCTATTCTAACCCCACAATTATTTTCACATATGTACTTATAAACAAAAGTGAACATTTCTATATGCAGAACTATGTAAGTTCATATTATAAAAATATTTACATCTACGGTTGAATTTAATAAGATACGTATTTTCAAAGATTTCTGTACCTAAAAATTTGTTGGTTAGACCGTTTTTTGTTGTCTAAAATTACTTGTAGGTAGATTTTTGTCTTCTATAAAATTGTATATCTACTATCTGCAATCAATACTATGGGAAAAATCTTTGGCGGTTGCTTCAAATTGGGCATAAAAATAATAGAACATCGTAAAATTTTTATTACTTTGAACAATACCTCAGGAAAACAAATTTGTCTAATGCCTACGTCTTCTATAGTAGTCGCATATCCACATTTTATAGCCCCTTAAAATATTCCTCCTTAAATTGATTCTTAAATCCTGATCTTTTTAACACAGGTGCTGCGTGTGATCATTGTTGAAAATAAAATATTTAATTATACCTCGATATCTATCCACCTGCGATTTGGAATTCTATTTATATTTTGAGCTTTATTATACAAAAACCGGTTCTAGGAGCATTAGCTCGCCTGTTAAGGTGAAATATCTGCCATATTTCTCTATTCTGTTTTATATTTTATTGCCTAACTGAAATTGCTTCCGAATTGGATTACGGAAATGGAAACTATTCCACGCGATTGTATATCGCCGTTTAGATAAATTTTCCTGTTAATATTAATCCATATTCCCATGAAGGCAAATGTATTTGTTTTGATACAACAATATTAATCCAAATGTACAGTGTGTCCCAAGGCTCCTCCCCAGGCATTTTTCTCGAAGAAATATTTTTGATAGAAAACAAGCGACAATATCTTTTAGGCATAAGCCTAAGCTTTGTTTGTGTCTAATTTGTGACAATAAAACGGGCGACGTACACAAGTAATCACCGTTAAAAATTCCTGTCGTTTCCATAACTACGTGGAATTTTAATTGTTCATATTTTGTGACAAAAGCTTTCAAATTTTCAATCAATTCAGTCTGAAGGTTGAATTTGATTTAGTTTTCATTTCTCTTCGTCATAAACTATCCAAAATGAGTGAAGAGTCTCTCAATGATGTTCTGACAGAGATGTTGGAGGCTACTAATAATAATAATAATATCTCTACCCCTCATTCTAATCACAGGGATTTTCCCAGAAGTCGGAGACTTGTGCGGGAGAGGGGGCGGCATATTATTATTAAGCAGGCCGCATTAGCGCCCAGGAACGACTTACGTTGGTAGGCCCTAACCACTATTCAGTGCAGGAATGAGGAAAACCTGGAAAACCTCATTAATTAGGGGGGTAGTCAAATATCAACCGGCATCAATCTCTCACATTGGCCCAAGCTAACATTATTCCACCCTACCATACCCACAGAGAGGGTGTCAATCCTCTCCACGAATATAGCTTATATACGGTCTACCGGCAGCTGGGCTCGAACCAACTCCGTCTAGTCACCTCGATTCAAGTACTAACGCCTTAAACCGCGCGACCACTGACCGAATGATGCAAGTAATGCATTAATTTCTGCAAAATCAAGAATTCGCTATGCAAAACATCTTGTTGCCTTCGACCAATGGCGTATGGAGAAGAATACTTCATTTTTAAAATGTTTGACCTATTTCCATGATATTGCAAAACGTAACTCTTCATCAACTCTATGGTATTGAATGTTGAAACTATGCTTCAAAGCATTGATATTGAAAAATACCTGAGACTCACAGCATATTTGAATCTTGGTCACAATCCAAAAAAAATCAAAGGAATTAGAAAGAAAGGAAAGAGAAGAGATACTAATTCTTATTCTATAAAAACGGTAAATGTACTAAGCAATGTGTGAGTGTCAACAGCTTTGGGAGAATGCTGGTTACTTAGACCTCCCAAACTCCAAAGCGTATATACGACATTGTTTTCGGCGCTCTTTTGCCACATTATTAGCCAACTCCAGGTCCAAGATTACAAACATGAAATGGCATGGTGGATGGTCCATAGCTCACAGCATTCTCAAAGCATCAAATCCCTCATCAGAACTTCAAGAGAAGCACGTAGTACATCGACAGTAACAGCATTTTCCGTGACTGAAGAACAGCATCTAGCAGTTTCTTTCACCACTGAAGTTACAAGCTAATCCTGTAGCACATACTTTGTCTCACTGAATTTACAAATTGTACACTTAATTTCAATGTTCTTCGATAACATATTCTATTAGTTTAAATAACTAGTCAGTAATTACCTGTTAATGTTATAAATTGGTAGGTGATTAAAATAAACTGTTTCGCCTGATTAAAATGAATTGTCATGATCGTAGGAAACCGTACCTAGCACGTGCGAGAATTGTCTTTTCTGCACTCGATTGCTGTCAGCAATCTGTAATCAGCGTGCGGAAAAGTAACACTTCTCCCACTTGTTAGGTAAATAACTATTTCAATATACTTTCTTTTCGACATAACTTTATAACGAGTGCTGGATAGATGAAAACTTAAGGTATTTTTCAATGGACTGCAGAAACAAATTTGTTTCTGAGAAATGCTTAGAGTCCGCCTGTCTAAAAATATTGTCATTTGTTTTTGCCTACTAAACATATTTTATCGAGAAAAATGCCTGGGGAGGGACCTATAGCACAAGGTGTCCTATAATAATGTGCGCTCCTTTGGAGAGCGTGTTTCTTGGATCATTGTAAGGGGGGTTCTTCCTATAAATTTTTTTTATTTGAGCCCTCCCTTACGAGATAAGGGCTTCTAAAAAATTNNAAAATTTCGGTTTTCATTTTTTTCTCAAAAACGGTTAAACTTGTTCTATTTACTGTAATTTTTTATATCGAGAAACGTTTACAATAAAAAGTTCTAATTAAAAAAAACAACAGGGGTTGGTGGTTGCCACCCTTGTAGACATTTGCTAAAAATAAAAATCGTATTCAACAATGTCACTTAATTAACTAAAAAAATTCACCGATTTTCAGATTTATAAGTTTAACCGTTTTTGCGGAATAAAATGAAAACCCAAATTTTTTCAATTTTTAAGAGGGAGCTTAAATAGAAAAATTTTATGGACAGTACCCCCGCTAAAATAACCCAAGGAACACACCCTCCAAAAGAGCGCACATCATTATGGGACACCCTGAATAGTGTTTGTGTTTACTGATATGTATCAGAATTAAGTATGCAGGAAAAAAAATTAAAAAATGTTGATGTCATGAATCGTTAAAATCCATTTCAAACCTTCAAAAGATTATTATTTTGACGTTCATTTTTCTGGGTCCATAATTAAAACAATGCTCCTGTGACTTAGATAACACATGAATTAATTATCCTGACAAGCACTAATAAAGTCTTTAATGATTGCAAGACCCATCACGACATCTAATACTAATAGCCAGCGTAAATAATGTATCCATATCGTCCGCTGGCCTTCATCATAAAAGCTCAATAATTGAAAAGCTGAGGAGCAGCGTTTTTCATTTCAACCGGTCATTAGAAGTAATTGCGCCGCATCGGCACGAAGACTCTTTGTCAGGAGATGGTCTTCCAGTCGATTTGGAACTGACAATTACCTTAATGGCATACGACTTTTGAATTGCTGCCAATACGTTAGATCATAAGGCGGATTTAATGCGCACAAGTTTTGGCTCTTTGAGCTTTTCTATACGGGATTGATAGTTTAGTTTTCTTCTTCAGTTATAAAAATAAATAAATTTTTGAAAAACCCTTTGATGACACGGTTTTAACCATAGCGATATAGGAACAACGCGTAATACACACAGAACGAGCTAGGTCATTACTATTCCCTGTATTATACAGGATTAACAACCACTAAGCACAAAAAATTTAACCACATACTCAGAGATGCCTAAAAGATAATATAATAGTACATACCTAGCGGGGAAGTAGATCATTACGAAGCTAAAAGCCGTCGCTGGAATGATCCTTCCCGCGTGGTATGTATACTATTTTATTCACAATCGCTTAGTTACAAGCTTTTAAAAAATAAATTTTAATAAAATTTGTTATCATAATTTAATATTTTTTCGACAAAGAACTCCATGAAACTGTTGCTAGGCAATATTACTAGTTTATTGGTTTTGACAATTAAGTCAAAAAATATTCTTTCCGTTACGAAATTTTAATTTTTTTGCTTAAACAAGTACATAATGTCTGATTTTGAATTAACCTGTACTCCTCCGGAAGTCCGAGAAGCTGCGGACACTGCGCTTGACGGAATAATTCCGGAGAAAAGCAAAGAAAGGTACGAAAAAAATTTTTGGGTGAACATGGGGGTGGAAAATGGGTGAACATAATCACTTTTTTTACGTAACAAAAATTAGGAATACGATGTACTGCAATGGAACTATTTACTTTTACTAAATTTATAATGAAATTTTACAGAAGTTTTCATATGATTTCTGTTGCACAGGCATGCACATCAACCTAACCTCTAATCTAATATGTTTTTGATGTGTTAGTTGCGTTGTGTAGTTAACACAAGACAAACATTATAATAATAATAATAATAATAATAATAATCTTTATTGTCCTTATCATGTACCAATACAAAAGATGTATAAAAGGTATAGGACTAGTCAACAAGTACAGAGCTACGAAAAAAAAAACACATTCAAATGACGAAAGCACAATTTTAAAAACTTAAATATTCATCAATATTATAAAATGATTTTTCCAATAAAAATTCCGTTAAAACTTTTTCAAAACGACGTGTGTTTAGCAAAACTTTTATATATCCAGGAAGTTTATTATAAAATTTAATGCCATTGTAAGTTGGACATGATTTATAAAACGACAAGCTGTGTTGTGGAATAACTAATGCATCACAATTTCTTGTGTCATACTCATGATTAAAATTATTAGTTGCAAATAATGAAAATTATTTTTACAAAGATTAAAATTTCATATATATAGATGCATGGTATGGTAAGTAATTTTAAATCTTTAAATAAATTCCTACATGAGTGATACTTATTTACAGAAGCTATATTTCTCACTATTCTCTTTTGTATTTTAAAAACTTTCAACATTTGTGATGAAAATCCCCAAAATAATATGCTGTACCTTATTCTGGAATAAAAATGAGCGTAATAATATGCCAATAAAATTTTTCTAGTGGTTAAATATTTCAATCTATAAATTACGTAACATAGGGTTCATTAAGGGCTTTTCAGGACTTTTTGTGGGATATTAAACAGTAAGTATAAGATTATATTTTGTTACGTGTGCACTTGCAGCTTGTGTCAATTAAAATATTATACAATTCATAAATATCATAGAAATTGAAACAGTACGTTGTTTAGATGTTTGCTTCAAAATTACGCCATTGCCATGTGCGTCACCATACAACATTGATTGCAAACAACATATTTATCTTTACTTTATGACAGTAAAAATAGTAATTGCTTACAAAATGTAAATATTTGAACTGATTAATGACCTCTTTGGTATATATATTTTTTTAACATGTACCTATGCACATTGTTCAATTTTTTTACACATTCAGTCATATATTATGTGAAATAGTATTAGTTAGCTGGACGCTGGTCACAAATTATGAACATAAAGTTATGTGAAATCACAGACAAATTTTAATCAGTGTAGAAACAGAATTTTTATTTCGACAGTTGAATTTATAAGGAAGAACGCGCTATATGCGGTTTTTTTTCTCAAGATTAATTAAACCCTTGCGCCAAACGGATCAGTCAAGGGTTATTTTTGAAACTTAATTTGCCTAACCACAAAATCTCACAATGAGAAAAGCAGATAAGTAAAAAATAACAAAAATCACATCACTATCGCGCACTTCCGTATTTGTGACGTTTCGAAAAACTATCTGGTTTCGTTCTCAAAATAGCAAATGTTTTAAAAGTAGGTATGTCAAGTTTGACAGTCTAAAATTGGTTTATCTGCTTCCATAGACATGCTAAATTATTTTTATTTTATTGTTACTTACTTCTTCTTGATACAACTGTAGCTAATAATGATCAATGCTTGCTAAATAGTTTGACACCCACTTAGGTATCTCGGTTCAACAAAATAATCGCGGTCTTTTTTTTTGCATTATCATCCTTCTCTAAAATGTTTGCCGAACCCCATTGAATCAAATGAACCTTTTCCCAAGCATGTTCGCTAATTTTTGTTTTTCAAATTCCCGTCTTGTTGTATCAACCTACCTACCTACATAACAATAAAATAAAAATCATTTAACATGTCTATGGAAGCAGATAAACAAATTGTCAAACTCGATATACCTACTTTTAATACACTTGCTATTTTGAGAAACAGAGAATTGCGCGATAGTCATGTGCTTTTTGTTATTTTTTACTTATTTGCTTTTTCAGTGTGAGATTTTTTGGTTAGGCCAACTTATGGCCATTTCCACCGTTTGGTTTAAGCTACGCTTACGATTTAAGGAACCTTAAAAATACAATTTGCCTTCCACCGTTTACTAAACCCGACATAAAATGTCTTAAATCTTCTTAAATATAAACCCTCGAAATTCTAGGCTTATCTCTTTAACGATACTTAAAGGTTCTACATAACCTAATTCAATAATTTGGTTTTATTATTTCCACTTCAAAATAAACAAAATAAAAATGAAATGAATGAATGAATATGATATATTTAATAATGATTTAGATATATTAGAAATAATAGAGTACCTATGGGTTTCCTCGAAAAGTGTACGAGAGAAGTGATCACTTTCATACGATGGATAATTTAACTTTTTTTAGAAGATACCGGCTGTATAAAGAAACAGATGCACATTTTGAATCGAAGATCTTGAATTTCTAAGTAATATGTTAGCTCTTAAAAGAATCACTGATCAATTACAAACAAAAATACATTTATTTTTAATCTTTAGTATGTAATAATTCTGTATCGCCAATAAAACGGACTCTTATTTATTTCCAAAAAACTTTTTTAATGATTCTGCTGTACTGTGAATATTATTTGGCGACAGTGAGTTAAATTCACCTGCTATCATTTTTCTTGTACAGACACTATCGGTTTTTTTATTCTCCACCGTACTTTTATAATTTGCTATTATGTTAATTAGTAATACTTATTCTTCATTGCTAAAATTTACCAATCGTGGTTTTTTTTTGGGAATTATTTCCATTATAAATACTACCAATTCGAAAACAGAACTTAGCAGAACGACATAAAGTCATAACCACAAAACATATAATACAGTCAGAACAGTGAGTGAAGATTGAAGTGTCACACTTTTGAGGTTAATAAATAGTCATGAAGCTAACCACTTGTGCAAAACACCGAAAAATTATGAATATTGGCTTTTTAGGTAGACTTTACAAATGAAACTTAATAATTGTGCGGTGGAAACGTTACTGTTTTAAACTAGGCCTAAAATTTTAACCGCCCTTAGTTAACTACACTTAAAAGGCAATGCGGTGGAAATGGCCATTAGTATCAAAAATAACCCTTGACTGATCCGTTTTGGCAAGGACTTATTGAATTATTAATCTTTTCAGAAGTGTAACAAAAACCGAATCAAACTAAAGAAAAACTAAAATTATGCCACAAATAAATAGCTTCAAAGAATATGCGTTTTTTTAAAAAATGCTTACATCAGGAATGTAATTCTATACGGATAGAGATCGCTTTGTATGATTAAACCATTCAGATATTTTCAGCTGGTTCGCGCACCTCCATCTTACCTCCTCCTCCGACCCATAAATAAACGCGTCTTGCAATTACGCTCCGCTATCATCCATAATGGAGGCGGTAAATCACCAATACCGTTCCCCGCCTTAATTGGAATTAAAAAGGGTCGGGTTAATATTTAAAGCCGCTTTAAACGGGGCTCCTGAAGAGTGTACAGCCAAATAGCTACTAATTATTCAGCTGGAAATGACAACGGGCCCAAAAAAGGGGTCGGTTAATATTTCATTTGTCTACGGGGACGCAGGACGAATCGAGATGGATGCATTATTCAGACAGTTTCGATTATGGTGTAATGTTAGATTTCAATTTATGCGAGACATTTTCAGCCGGCTGAGGCCCCACCGGGGGGCGCAGAGTTGGAAGTCTGGTCGTCTGTCAGTTTTCAGACGGAAACTTTGCCGTTTAACGGATATTCGATATGATAGTTAAAAAAATCTTTCTCCCATAGGCGGCTCTGGATGGAAAATCAAGTTGACGTATCCTTTTTGGCAATTCCAAATGGAAATAGAGTATAGGTAGGTACAATCGTTTGCAATAGTAATGACACTCATTAAAATCAATTTTGCTGACGTATTTGTAATGGAATCTACTTTCAACTACACACGACGTCAAAAGTCTTGGACTCCCCTTATTCTTGTTAAAGAAATCTTTTCGTCAGAAAAAGTACCTATATTGTTTTCTGATGTTCGATAAACTGAGTACTTAAAAAATTCAAAACCAGCAAATGTATGACATTTTTGACAAAATTTATGAAATCAAAAAGAAGTAACAAAGCAAGTTGTCTACTTGACTAATAGTCGGTATGGCCTCCACCACGTTCCAATAGCATATTGATACGTCTGTGCATTGAGACAATCAAGCGGTTAACGATATCTTGCGGAATATTATTCCATTCCTCTTCTGCCGCCACGACTAACTCATATCCAGTCTGAGGTGGAGGAATATGATTATGAATCGCTCTAGCAACTAATCCCTCATGCTTTCAATAGGATTCATGTCAGGACAGTTGGCTGGCCAATCTAATCTATTGACACGTCCTGCTTCGAGTGTCTCTTGAACCTTTCTTGCGCGATGTGGTCGAGCGTTGTCGTCCACAAACACAAAATTTTCACCAATTTATTACGTAAGGGTAGATAATGGGCGTAATAACGTGTTCGATGTCATATTCTGTAGTATGCGAATTAATGGGGTGCGGCGGTTGAACATTATTCCACCCCAAAACATTACGGTACCCCCTGCATATGGAGCAACTTCATGGGGAAAATGAAGTCACTGTTAACGACCTGGTTCTCTTCAGACTCTTTGTCGATTGTCATCAGTAACCGGCCCAATTCTGGTTTCGTCTGTAAATAAGACCCACCGCCACTGGCGTAAAAGCCAACCCCTATGCTGTCGTGCCTACTGGAGACGGGCAGCACGATGCCTTGGAAGTAGAATGGGGACCCCTAATGGTCTTCTAGCACGTAAATTCGCATTGTGGAGTCGTCTTCGAATAGTAGGTGTCGATATAACATGGGGAAACGTCCCTTGAAAGTGGGCCCTGATGGCTGAAGCTGAAGATATGTGGTGTCTACGGGCATATTGCACCAGATGCCGATCGTCCTTTTCATTAGATACTCGAGGACGTCCACTACGTGGTCTGTTTTCCACTGTATCAAATTCTTCATATCTGTGTCCTATTCGTACAACAGCTGATGACCTAGGAATGCCCACAATGTTCGATATTTGATGATTATAATCTCCTGCATCATGTAAAGCAGTCGTTCTTGCTCGGGTAAACGCAGAAATTTCACGTCCTGGCATTATAATGTACCTACAAAAATTCAAAGGAACACTTGGCTGAATACACTGCCAAACTGACAGATTTGTAAAAACATTGGTAATAGGGTTAAGATTAATGGCCTGCAATTTTTTATTGTCTTTTTTGTTCTTTAAGTACATATACTTTTTACCACATTAAGAAAAACACCACTAGGTTTAATCAAATCAGTTTATATATGTACAGGGGCCCAAGAGTTTGATGGTGGGTGTATTAACAGTAGTTCTTAGTTGTTTCACTCGCTAAAAGAAATTTCATGAAATTATTACTCAGAACTTCAAAAACTGTTTTGAGGGAGTGTCATTATTATTGCGAAAACTTATACATACAATAGGTATGTACATGATTAGAGTAAATATAAGAAAAAACTTTTTACCCAATAACCACTATTATACAGTCATTATTCGCACGCGTACATACACATAAAGGGAAGAATAACATGCGTGTCATAGGTCATAACACAGGGAGTTATGAGTTATATGTCACTCCTCTTTTTCCTAGAAACACTCGAGTGTTTTATATATAAATTAATTTACTTAAATTAACATTAATATTAAATGAGACTGAAATGGAGTTTGAGGATTCAGAAATGGCAAAACCTTGTAACCCTCCAATAATAATTGAACTAGGGTCTGTTACACTGATACAAATTTGTCTGTAATTACACATAACTTTACATTGGCAACTTGTGAACAGCGTAAAGTTATGTGAAATTACATAATAATTTTGTAAATGTAATAAGTACACTATAATATTACAGTAACAAACATGAATAACATTCCATATTATGTTATGTAATTTTATAACTATTATGACAGAAAATATCTATATATTCTGTGCTATTATGCTAATTCCATCGTAAAGAGTCACTATAATTTCTATTCATTTATAAATGTATAATAATATGTAATATTTAGGTACGAATTGGAAAATATAGATATACAATTTTACTGAGGATATAATTTAAATTTTCTTATACAAGGTGTAACAGTAGTAAGTATTCAAAACTTGTGAGCTTGTAAAACAAGTCGAAAAATTGCGAAAATTGCGAAAACCTTAGTAAAACTTTTGTCAGTGGCGGCTCCTAAGGAGATACACTCTTTTAAAGGGTAACCTCGAAACAGTTTATAATGCGTAACATCAAAACGGTTCAACATTAAGTCACGAAATTTTGCTGAGATATTAACATTGACGTGCTTAATAAGTCTCATAAAATACATTTCAAAATTTTCTACAGGGGCGTGAGAAAATGCAAGGCTCTGGGACAAATTTATTCATATCTTTTTTGTAGTTAATTTTTTCTTATTTCTGACTCGAAAATATTGAAATTTGAGGTATTTAACATAAAAAGGTACTCTTGTTAAATTTCAATAGAATGTACCGTTTTTCAATAAAATCGATTTCAATCATTCCTAACGTGCCCCACATTCAACATCCATTACATAGCCAAATAAATTAATTGCAGTGTGCCATGGAGAAAACAACTAGTCTGACAGTTAATAGAAATGTATTTTAATACTCTTAACAGTAACAAATAAAAACAATAGTGCAAATAAAAATACGGTAATATAAATAACATATGAGATTACCTATTTATTAAACTATTGTAAACGGTTAAAACTTTATCGTAACATTTACAGTAAGTAATTTAACAAACTAAATATTCTAATTTCTTCAGCAGAAAATGTGCCTCAGTCAAGAAGACAGACTAGATTCATCTTTCAAAATAACCGCCATTTGCCCTAATGCAGGCACATAATCTGTTTTCCAAAGAAAATAGGTTCCGGTATAGTTTGTGCTCCTCATTGAGTTCATTAAATGCATTTTCTATACGTTCACGCAATTGTTCTTCACTGTCAACAGCTTGGAAATACACCTTTTGTTTCATTTGACCCCACACGTTAAAATCCATTGGATTGAGGTCTGGTGATCGTGGAGGCCAGTTTAAGGCAGCATCATTTCCTCGGCCAATCCAGCGATTTGGGAAGCGCTTGTTTAACCACTGTCGATATTGACGGATGAAATGAGGAGGAGCACCGTCATGCATGTACCATAATGAACCCCTTCTCGCCAAAGAAATATCCTCTAAAAAGTCATACAATCTGGTGGACAAAAATTGATGGTACATTGCTCCTGTTAAATTTCGGCGGCTGCTCTGGCGCTCCCATGACACTCGCCTAACGTCAAAAGCATATCTACATACTCAGAATATGTATACTGTTGCATTTTTAAATAATTTTTAACTATTTTTGTTCACTATGATACAACACTATGTAGATTCAAATAACACAAATTTTAAACTAAAAATACTTGACATTTCTGTTAACTGTCAGATTAGTTGTTTTCTCCATGGCACACTGCAATTAATTTATTTGGCTATGTAATGGATGTTGAATGTGGGGCACGTTAGGAATGATTGAAATCGATTTTATTGAAAAACGGTACATTCTATTGAAATTTAACAAGAGTACCTTTTTTATGTTAAATACCTCAAATTTCAATATTTTCGAGTCAGAAATAAGAAAAATTAACTACTAAAAAGATATGATTAAATTTGTCCCTGAGTCTTGCATTTTCTCAGGCCCCTGTAGAAAATTTTGAAATGTATTTTATGAGACTTCTTAAACACCTCAAGGTTAATATCACAGCAACATTTCGTGACTTATTGAACCGTTTTGATGTTACGCATTAAAAACTGTTTTCGAGGTTACCTTTAAAAGAGTGTATCTCCTTAGGAGCCGCCACTGACAAAAGTTTTATTAAAGTTTTCGCAATTTTTCGACTTGTTTTACAAGCTTACAAGTTTTGAATACTTACTACTGTTACACCTTGTATATTATACTTATACAGGGTTAACTATGACATGGTACAAACATTTTAACCACGTGCTCAAGAAAACCTAAAAGACAATAAAAAAATTATTCGAGAATTTTAGCTCAATATTTAAAAAATGGGGCAATACCCTCTTTTCCTACGGAAAGTCGGCGCCTATGATAAGCATCGACTGAGATGGCTTAGATCCATAGGTAAAGCTTACACCTGTCAACAATATCTACTAATGCGGTCGTTTTTTTGCAGCATTTCTAAATGCAGAAACGACAAACATTAACATAATAATACCTGATAGGAAAGATAGGAAAGAGTTAATCCAGTTAGTTTCACTATTTTGCATTCGTTTTTCATTTCATTACAAAATGGCAAAACTACAACATTTTCATTCATTACAACCACTCACTACCGATAAAGCACACTTCCCGTAGGTACAGTTAGATAAAATGCCTATTTATTATTAACAAAATCGAACGAAAGGAATAAATAATAGAAAATTTTTAATGTACCCGCAGCAGTTTTGTCCCATAACCTAGAAAAACAAACCAGCAAACTATATTGACGGAAAATATCTGCACCCGACACAAATTTCTTTATTTAATAACTATAAAACGTTTAAAAATTAAAAAAAGGCACTAAAGACTGAAGAAGAACACAAAACTACAACGTAAACACAGGAATTAAATTATGACATGACGCGATTGACGGGGAATTTTACCGTCGTGTTGCTAGTTGCCTATACTCTGACTCGCATAGGCGGCGTTAAAGAAGGATTGAATATAATTTCGAAAAATATATTTTTTTCGCTTTATAAATAAGTTTGGAATATTTTTGAAGGGTGATTCCGTTAATTCTTAATTTTCTCTATCCCCTCTTAAAATATTTGTACTTAGTCATAGTTAACCCTGTATACATATGTGACTGAATATCAATATGCCAAAAATTGAACAATATACATATTATGTTACAATTACCAAATTATTAGAAATACAGAAGTTTTTATTATTAGAATTCAATAATAAATACACTATGTCAGTCACATTTTTATTTCTTAAATAATATTAAGAAGACCTTGTCTGTAGCAGAAATAACTTCCGCGCGAGTTAGAAGAAGATTTTTTAGTAGAATTTGTCTATCCATCCTCTAAATGTGAATTATCCATCCTTCTCTGTAAGAGTGTATTGTTCACCCATCATCTAAAAGTGTACCTATTTTATTTCATTCACAAAAAAATATGTTGAAAATTTTCGCTAAAAATACCTATTACATAATTATTTTTGAAACACTAATATATTCCTTGGTAAGTATTTGTAGATAACGTATATCTGTGTGAAAATAAATATTTTTTCTCGAATTTTAGTTTTAGTAAATTTATAATTGACGTAACTACGACTAATATCTGTTGTAAACAATTACTATTTTTACTATCATAAAGACAAATATGTTACTTGAAATGAACTGTATGGTTTAGAGACACATGTAATGGCGTAGTTTTAATGCAAACATCTAAACAACGTACCGTTTCAGTTTATATGATAGTATTCTGGAAACTAAAGGTGAACTTCAAGAACTGTTACCGCATCATTCCTGGTAAGTCGAATCCCTAATTCACTCGACATATAATTTCTCGACTTATATTTAACATACCTCTGAAAATTTACATACAGTCCGCTTAATTTTCTTATACAATTCCACACCCAGTGTACCTTTTATACAACCTATTAAAAATAATGCAAGAAATAAAAAATTTGTACGTAGTTGATGAATCCTGAATATTTCAAAAGCTATTATATCCCACGATGACCATTTGTGTACACATTATTAAAAAACAATAACCCATTTTATCCTCACGATTTTGTCGATCAATATTTTAAACAGTCCCGCGGTGCCGTTCGCATTTCTGATTGACAGCCCCGTAATATCTGTACACTCCTCCGGCTAAATGGAACTTCAAAACGCCTGAAATATTAACAAAACCTTAATTGACGGACAAATAAAAATGTCGATTTATTCGCAAGCGTCCGGGGGCCTCGATTAAAAATCCTATTCCAGGGGAATGTGGTCCTTATTTAGGGCGCCGGAAGAACCCGTAGCGGGATTTAACTGCGTTAACTTCCCGCTGGCATTTGTATAAAATGCGGTCCATCAATTATTAAGGCGTACCTACTACAGGCGTGATAAACGCTACAGTGTCTGAAATGAAATATTTTTCAGTGCTCCCCAGCTATTGATTGTCAGAGGGGTAGCGTAAACAAGGCTTTTGTCGAATTAAAAAGTACACCGCAAAAAAGTTGTGTAAATGAGATTTTCCACGATGTAATTTAGGAAGTGTCAAATTGTTAATGGTTTAACTTGCTGTTTTCTGCGCTGTACATATCATGTACCTTATTACATCACTGTAAAAAAAAAGTTGCTGCGTAAATGAAATTTTCCAGTGTGTAATTTAGGATGTGCAAAATTTGCGTATCAATAGTTTTACACACTATAGCTTTTTATACGTTTTACACAAATTGTGTTAAAATTACTAGTGTTATTATAAAATATACTGTGTTCACAACTCTCTGTTCTATGTCCCTACTCCTGACTGGTTGAGCACATGCGCAGCAGTAGTATACCTATCATCTGTTCCAACACACGTCATTACGCCATGTTGGACGTGTAGCGTTGTTGTGTTCAGTTACCTCTTGTTCGCTCTAGTCAAATAGAGAACATTTAAATTTAAATTGTGGTTTGATCAAAGAAAATGGTAAAAGTACTTACCTAACTATAACAAACATTGCTGATAATTGCGATAAATCTAAACCTAATTAGGACTCTTAATTAAAAATTATTAATTAACTAATTCAGTTTATTAATTCTGTAATTAAAAATATTAATAGAAAAACGCGTATTTCTCTAAAATAATATTTGTATTGTTTCAAGAAATAGTAGGGTTAGAAACAATCATATAATATATTTGAATTTTTGTTATATTTAAACACAGAACTATTCAGAGCAAATAAATTAGTTTCATAAATGGACAAAGAATTTGTTAATAAAACAAATAATACAACTGTATACTGTGCATTTACTTCGTTTAAACCTATCATTCTTATAATTCAAAAACAAATAAGTTGTTCTGCTATAACTTAACAAAGTAAAATACTCAATACAACAAAATATTTTGTTCGTACTTCACTAGTGTGCCAGCAAGTCGCCAATCACAAAACGATTAGCAATTACTGTGCTCTCTATTGACTGTCGATAGTGTCTACAATTATCTGGTTATTACAATGTGTCATCAATAATTATATACTTACATATAATTTCTTCTATATATTATGGAATGTAGTGTCATTTATATTAATTGAGTCAAAAAAATATATCCAATTTTCAAGAGATTATTGTTTATTTTTAATTTTTAATATTCTTTGAAGTAACAAAATGATTTTATTACATTTATTACATTTAGGTACATTAATTTAATAAATATTCAGATTAACTAACCCAATTACCTAGGTACATGGGTTAATTTTACATCAACATTTTTTATATGCAACCAAAATAGTGCTATTAAATTTGTTAAAATATTTATTTAATTCAACAAAAATATTTCTTATTTCAGCCTCATTACAGGCAAAAACGCAACAAAATATTTTGTTATATAAAACAAATACATATGTTAATAATCAATGGGCATATTTATTTCACTTAACTATAAATTTTGTTGTGAATATATGACACTTTTTTTTATTCGAGTTAAATATTATTTTGTTAACTGCGTGTAACTAAGAAGAAAAATGAAATGCTTAGATCACTACCAGTTTATTTTCGTAAGCTCCTATGATGTAGTGTCTAAATGCATAATTTTTTAATGTTTGTTGTTTCATTGTTTATGATTTACTAGAACGTTATTAGTTTATAAGTCCTTTATTAGAATATGTAGGTACTTACTACTAGTACTGTAAGTCTATTACTCTCGCACGTGAGCTTGCTTAAAATAAATGTTTCTTTAATAGTGAAATGTGAATTTGGGAATAAGTGACAGTGTAGGTAACAATTTTATAACCTGTATTATAACAGAATATAACCTTCTTGTAAGTGTTTATGATTTTTGTGATAGTGATCTAAATATATAGTTTTTGTGAATTTGTACTGTGAACTGTAAGAAGGGTACAGTTTCTAATACCTACTTATACCTACAGTAAGCACGTTTTCAGTTAAAACGTTACTGTGATTGTATCTTTATATTTTGAATAATGAAAAATATTCCGGAATTCTCAACGCTTCAATGTAACAAAAATTTCGTATTCCAATTGGAGAGAAAAATATTTATTGCTAGTTTTCAAGTATCTTAGGAGATCATCTGCGTCCAAATGATGAATTAATAGATATGTGTTATGATTGATAATACCTACAAGCGTTTCAAAATCAAGCATTTACAGAATTTTGAGAGAAGAAAAATAGAAATAAATGAAGATGCCAAATATGCAGCACGACAAACCGTTCACATCTTTTTCTTTAAAAATTAATTGTCAACGTTAGAAAAAGTATTGTAAGCTATTGGAAAAAATTAAATAATTCCTAAAATAGGCAGCGATACATTGAGAAAAGTTTGAACATAACATGCACTTTCAGTAGAGGAAAGTTTAATAGAAAGAGTTTTCTAATTGACAAATAAGATATACTTAGTTATATGAAGGAAAGATTATCTAAAGATTTTTAAATTAAAGAATATGCGGTAAACAAGTGTCAAATGCAGCTACTTTTACAACAGTGTACAGTGAGTGCAAGTGTAGTGCAAACGCAGGGGTGATGCGGGAAATTTGCAACCAAATCGTGGAAGACATGGAGGTCCATGACGTCCACGGTGTATTGCAGCAGTGTGGCGTATCAAACAAGAGATTCAATTATATATGTACCATGTACAAGGTATCTAAGCATTAATACCAGAGGTAGAGGTAGAGGTAGTACCATAGTAGTACCGGTACCATAGCCGCCAGGATGTCCTGACTTTAAATCGTTTGGACTTATTTTAGTGGGGATTTGTATTGCACCGAAGTGGATGCAAACGTATCATAGCTGCTGCCAATAACTTATGAGTTCAAACGGACAAGAAGCAAAAAACATTTGTGCTAGTTTTTAGAAACTGAGTAAGACGGGTCCATAATTTTGTTGCAACGTCAGGTAGGTACGTCAAACTATTTTACTAATTAAAACCACAAATTAATTATATTAATAATTAATAACAATAGCGGCAAAAGCAGTTCGAATTATGATTATATATGATTTAATTTTTTTTTATTAAAACATTCAGTTTCCATTTTATTTTTTCAATATAATTTTTTTACTGTGTAGGTACATCCTTGTATACTGAATTTTCGGAATTATCCAGGTAGTTTCATATGGATAATCTTATTTAGCTCCTCCTTAATAGCAATTAAAAGAAAAGCCCCTTGCCTCATCGGCGAAGTCGAAGAGGTAGAACCACTAAAATTAGCCGCTAAATAATTCAGAGCGGCAAATTTAAAGTTAATTGCATTATAAAAGAGTAATTCATTTATTAAACAGTTGAGCGGGCATAATTGGACAGCGATTCTAGGAAAATCAAAATGGCTCCGACGAGAAACAAAAGCAAAGAGGCTCACGAATAAAAAATGACAATTAATTCTTGAAACAAAACACTTGACTTGCTTTTACAACTGGAGGAGGCGTTCGCCGTGTCTTGCCCGCAAATCTGGATGGGAAGCGTGACAATATTCGCAAATACTGGAAATCATTTCTTTAATGTTTTTGTTCAGTAAAATTGCAGAGGCGGTGTTGCGAGATTTTAGAAAAAGGACTTAAAAAAAAGTTATTTTGATCATAATTTAAAAAAAAAACTAGGCCTATTCCATTCTTACATTGTATTTTTAATTTTGATTAATACCGAAATATTATATACACCGTACAAAATTTTGAGTAAAATTTCACTTAACACAATTGCCTGTTAAAACAAGGCTGCACCCAACAGAAATTCATTGAGTAATATTTACTCAAGTTATTTGTTAGCTAAATAAATCTTTTGTGAGTAATACTGAATAACTTTTGAGTTAGCTTATTGAACTACCTATAGGTATGTTATTACTTAAACACAAGATTGAGTTATGTTATAAATATATTTCGTGGTGATAAGCTCATTTCATTCTTAAAATGTAACTACTTAACTACTCAAAATTCAACACCAAAATCATTTCACACGTAAATGATTTTGAGGTTACTCAATGTTATTTTGGCGTATGCATTTAATGTTAAATTAAAATATGTATATATTTATAGATTTTCGGCACCTGAAATGTTGTTGGTAAGACCGTTTTTTTGTTGCTATTTGTTCATGTTTCTTCATTGTTCTTGAAAATATCCAAATAGCATGATATAACATTCCTCTTATTTCCTACTAAGCCTTAGGTATATGTATAGTTGTGTTATTCAATGTTTTAAATCATTTGATTCTATACCTATAAAATACTATTTCAAGAATACAGGGGAGGGGGCCTTAAGTGCTGCATACTACTAAGATTTTTTTCTTAGTTTTTTCTCTTTAAAATGAGAGAAGATAAATTATTATTTTATCATTTAAACCTTACGTTTTAGATGAAAAAACATTTGTAATTCAATGTTCAAAATCAATTTTTGTGATATAGGTACCTTACACTTCAATATTTATTAAAATTTTTTACTTTAATTTAATTCCCTGAAAAGGATTTAATTTTAATGATCCCCAAGGATCAGTCCTTGGGCTTCTAATTAATATCTTTAATTATTAATGACATCATTATTATAAACTTGCTTAAAAACGATGATATACTACCTACCTACGTACGAACATAATTAGATAACGTGAACAATTAGGAAACCTGGTATTCCACAAGTAATAGCCAGGCATTTAATATCCAGGATTAAGGGCAAGATACAGCGAACACTCCAGGCAAACCGCTTACTTGATCTCCAAAAAAATTAACAGAAAGATATTCAATTTAGCTGGAATCAGTTTAACCCAATGGGAAATGCGCTGGGTGGGGCCACAATAAGCAATCTGGCCAATGATTGGGCCTCTGTTAACTACGTTGCTGATGCCATGGCAACCGTTTAGTTGGCGGCAGTACTCAACTGACACTCGTTCGAGTTGGCCGATTCGACCACTGATTGTTCCCCGTTCGTCAATTGTCCGCGTTGGGAACAATAGATTGACGTTGCTGAGTCAGCGCCAACTAATTGAGAGTTGATTTTAATTAGCCGAGTGTAGTGTTTGTTTTTATGACATGTTTTAATTAGTGTACGGTTGTTTGGGAAACAAAACAATGTCGGATCACGAGCTAACCGAGGACGATCACGAAATAAACGTGTTGGACACTGACTCTAGATTATCGCACAGTGACAGCGAGGCCAGGAGTTCCAGAAGTCACTGCAGCAGTCCCGAAAACTCCACCACGCCGCACAGTTCCACCAACACTACGCTACCTTTCAGTATTTCCAATCTCTTGGGCAAGAACTTCGAGCAGAAGCCCGAAAGTGATCCGGGGAGTCTCTACCAAAGTCCGGCGGGCATCTTCCAGCAGAGGAGCGCGCTGGGACTGGTGCCGTCGGGGTTCTATGGACAGGGTGTTCTGCGAGTGCCGGCACACAGACCCCTAGGTGGCCCGGGGAGTCCCCCAGGGGCCATGTTCAGTCCTTGGTCGTTGGGGTTGGATCCTGTTTTGCAAAGATCGGCGGCGGCGGCAGCGTTTGCGTCGCAGGTTGTCAAAGACAGATTGGCAGGTAATTCTTTTTTTTTTCTTAATTGTCATTATTCTTGCTGATTTCTGTTCTTTGAATGATGACATTCCAAAGGTAATCACAAACTGAATATTGGAATAGTAACTACAATCTTAATTCCTGCATGCATATTTACAGTAAAAAAAATAATAGAGTCACCTCAAACTCACTTATGATTTTAGTGTTGAATTTTAAGTAATTCAACATTTTAACAAATGAGCTTATCAACACAATTTTTGGTCAGAGAAATGGTTTGTGAAAAAACAACGAAATATGTTCAATTATTTATGTTGATAATACAACTCAATTTTGTGTTTATAATAACTCATAATTTAGTAAAGTGGCTCATAAGTTATTCAATGTTACTCAACAGATTTATTTAGTAACAGATAACTGAATTAAAATTACTCAACGAATTGTGTTGTTATTTTAACACAACCGGGAGCGGACTCGTTTTAACAACCAATTGTATTGATTTTGAGTGAAATTTTACTTAGGTACGGTGTTCTATCTCGTTCAAGAAATACAAAAGATCTTTTAAAGTTCATTGTTTAAATTAAGTAAGTGTAGGTATAACTAAGTATCTTCTTAACTATCTAGGTATACCTACATAGATATAGATAATATAATTATTACTAGGTATCACATTTTTATTATTTGGAAATCCATTACATCATAGTAATAATACCTAGACTCTGATATTATTTTTCTAATGATCCTCATTTAAAAATGTCTTCATACTTAGTGGTCATATACATTATCAATAAATAGTATTGTTACACAATAGATACAAAATAACATTCAAACTCATTTTGAAATTATTTTGGCTTTGAATTGTAAATTTTACAGTTATCGAAACCAAACTATATGTATATGAATGGGAACATATTGCAGACAAACAAAGAAATACATTGATACTAGATACCTCATTTTTATATTTGTATTACCTACCAGATACTTTAAAAAGCTAACTCACAAGTTATTCAATCTTATACCCAACAAACTGTATAATTATTTCAAGACAATCGGATGTGAGGTCGTTTTAACACACTATTTATTGTGTTGATTTCGAGTGACAATTTACATTTTTGACGGTGTAGCCACCATCATAAAATGATAAGTTACCTAATTAAAAATTGCATATTAGATATAGAAAAGACCACTGGAAAGTAATCGTAGTTTACTTTAAAAATAATACTTCAAAACTTTCAAGTCCTTAAATTCTTAAGATACTGGTGCTTACATCAAAAGATTAAAAAGAATGATGTAATATCGTCATTTATGTCAAGTAATTTTGATTACCTAGCTTTACCTCTAACTCTCTATTCCTTTCATAACCAAAAGCATTTTAAAATAAACCTATAATCCAGTATAGGTTACACCAAAATTGAAAATTGATGTAACTTAAGGGAAAAACTCTATGAAAAGCATTAAAAACTATACGAAAGTATGGTTTTAATGTTTATGTCACGACTATAACCACCTAAACTTACTTAAGCCTATAAAATCATTATCATGCCTACATAATATGACCATTCAGCCTATTGTGTTCTCAGATTCCAATTTATATTTCAGTACTCACAGTTTTTGAATAATTTTCTATTTAGTTATTGGATATATCTTTTGATTCTATCTCAAACTTGTAACTCACATCAAAAATGAGGAAAAGATATAACAATATCATACCTATATAATGTATATACTTACTTGAAAGTTCTGGTCAAATATTCCCCAGAACCTTCCTAAAACTTTTAGTCGGCAATGATGTTAAATAAAACTAGTGTTGGTTGAGACAAGAGTTTCTTTAAAGTATTGTCCTTGCCCGATCTTGCAAGACTCTTGCATGATTCTTGCGAAACTCTTGCTTACAAATAAGAAACATGAAACTTTAGTACGAATTTGGCAACAGTGGTGGTTACTCTCAGTCGGATACGGTCCCGCTCACGCGTAACTATATATATTGTAATGGATCGTCAACAGTGGTCGATTGGTAAACGTTATTAAGTACAGAAGTGTTGGACGAAATGGGCGGAACTGAATCGGAGGTTTTTTTACTTATGGTTAGATATTTGACTCAATTTTAAGCAGACCACCTTAAGAAGCTGTCCTAAAAATGCATAAATGGGTCAGATCTCATATATTGTGATGGAATTTTCGATTTCCCACAGTTTCAAAAGTAAACTGAAGTATTGAATGTTTTTTTTTGTAGTAAATTTAGCTAGATTAATTTTTATTTTAGATAATTATTGAATAGAACTTTGTCTATGGAATTGTTCATTAACATTCCTAGATGTTTGGTATCAGAAAACATACATATGAGTTCATTGACAGGAATTGCAGGAAAATTGATTTATATTAGCCTACAAATACCTTTACAATTGAGTAAAATTTCACAACAGCTAATAAAGAATATATGAGTAGATATTGTGGGTGCAATTCAACGCTGGTCGCGGATTTAGTACGCAGAGTAGTTAGTCTAAGTTCTTCCAGTCAAGTGGCAGTTAATTTATAATTAGCTTAGTTCAGCACATCTGGACCTAGACTCAAATTTTAAAAATAACAATAGCAATAGAAATGCAATAGGTATTCATTTTTTCAGCTAATGTTCAGTTACCCCTTTTTATATTTGCAATTGTTAATGTCGCAGCAATATTTCTTGCCTTGTCTCGCGAGACTTTTTTGAAATCTTGACATCAAGGCAAGACCAAGAAAAAGCAAGACAAAATTGCCAACTGTATTGCCAACATTAACCAAAACTTGTGTGGGCCTTACAATATCGTTAACTAAATATTTTATTGGAGAATGTAGTAACCATAACTCTATGTTTTAGTTTAAATAGGTACTCCTCTGTAAATTAAATTTTTGTCTTTATTTTTAATTTCCATTAATTCAATCTAACATGAAAGATAAGTCACTAAACATATTTTACCACTGTACAGCACCCCATCTTTTGCATTGAACCTAGCAAAACTGAATTATACAGGGTGATTTAGAACTTATCTAAAAAAATATACATGTACAAATACGCTAATGCAAAAAATGTTTATACGCATTTTGAAAACTATTTAAAAATATTTAACTGAGATCTGGTCTACTGTAATGGAATGACAATGCAAACTGGCGATGTCACATATCGCACAAAAAAACCTCCGAAGTTCTGTAATTAAACCGGCAACGGTGCAATAAAGATTTGCGGCGTCTTTACTTTAAAATAAACTTACATATCTGACGTGATGTGTCTTTAAAATGAATAAAATTTTGTTACACTAATTCTGAAGAATTACGGTATTTGATCACTATTGAAAACACGAAATTTATAAAAAAAACAAGCACATCCCTTTTTACAAAAACTTTTGTCACTCGACTTGTATATACATTTGGGCACTGCTTATCCAATTTTGCCGTTCTTGTAAACGCGAATTATTCGCGGCAGCTGTGATACGCTCGCACAAATCCAGTACGGTTTCCACTTCGGTACGTTACACCACATTTTTTAAATGGCCCCACAAAAAAAAATCAAGAGGGCTTAAATCGCGAGACCGCGGATGCCATGCTACCGGTCTACCCGCTCAATCCACCGTATTGCGTGCACTTGATGGAGATAATCTCGAACATCTAGCCGAAAGTGAGGAGATGCCTCATCATAAAAAACCACTTGCGTTGACGGTGGGCTAGGGGTACATTTTCAAGAAGGGCGGACAGGTCATTGCGAAGAAATTCGAGATATTGTAAATCATCCGTACGATTGGGCAATATGAACAATCGAATTAGGCGTTCATCAACAATTCCTGCCCAAACATTCAGTGAAAAACGATGTTGGAAGTGGCCCTGTTCAATTGCGTGAAGATTTTCGAGTTTCCAAACGTATGCATTGTGAATGTTCTGTATTACATTTCGTGTAAATAAATCTTCATCTGTAACTAGTAAATTGGCAATTTTCAGCATTTTACTGCAACCACTCACAATACATAACTTGTAGTAGATAATCCGCTGGTAAGAGTGCTTAAATACGCAGGATATTATATGGGTGTAACTGAGCTTTGTGTGGTAGGCGCCACACCGTTGATTGGGATACTTCAGGCACCTGTCTAGCAATCTGCCTTGTACTTATTCGTGGATTTTCACGCACCATCTCGTTCTTGATTTGCACATAAACTCCCAGTATCACGTCTACGTTGCACTACTGCCGTGAAAGTTTCATGATCTGACGTGTGTTGATCGGGAAATCAATACCCATACAAGGGTGAAACTGCCGTTGCTTTTTTTATAACTTCACCATAAATAATAATCATGTCCATTAACTCAGCATTGCTGTACACATGAGCCATTTTGAAAATTTTAAAGATTGACACCTTAATGATAAAATAAAACAACACTACTGACCTCGTTCGTTTACTACCTAGAGAGCATATCCCCACTCTAACGTTATCCCCCAGACAGGAATGTTTGACACGAGCTCCAGACACAAAAACTTGTTGGCAATATCGCCCTTAAGGGTACACATATATTCAAAGTTTTCGGATAAGTTCTGAACCACCTTGTTTATTAAAAACAAAAGTAACCCCTATAAATGCGAAACTAATCGCCCCGTTCGCATACCACCCCCTGGCTATTAATATTTATCCACTAACGACCAATTGTCAACAGACCTGCAATTACGAACGTATTGTGAGGTAGACCGGCCGCCATTTTGAAGACGCCGTTTCGTTAGAGGCCTATTATTACGTCTTGACATGCGATGGGGCATTTATTCCCGTATTATTCGAAGCCTGATAGCGGAATGGCTCATTTGAATGGAATATTTATTTACTTATGGGGTTATTAATGTCTCCTGTCCGGCCCGATCAATACTAATAACTGCCCCAGCTCCGTCGCGCCTCGATCGCCAATGAATTTCATTGGAATATAGACGGGGAAAATTACAATATGTTAAAGTGAATGATGGCAGATATCGGTAATAGATTCGTTATGGAAATAAAGTATAATGGGTCTAACTACGGGAGAAATATTTCATTACATATTTTTCTTGGTACTTCCAATACCGAAAACATTATAGTAAAACGGAAATTTTTTGTATCTGTAGTTAGGTAGGTATAACAATATATTTAGAAATTTAAACTTATTTCAAGTGTATAGGTATAGCCCTACCTATTTCATATAAATACTTACAAATTCTTGACCTCCAAGCATTCTTATATTTAATTTAACACTTTTCTTTCTTAAACTGGTACTAAATTTAGGATTTACGTAGAATAATATTTTGTTAAAATATGAAAATTATATTATTAATTATAGAATACTCAGGTTCCTTTCTGTCGGATAAGTCATCCCTTGCCTCGCCTCTTATGGTATATTGAGAGCTAACAAGCCCAAACTCGGTATATGTCTGGTGTGTCGCTAATGAATGACTGTGACAGTTTGCTATAAGTCTTTCCTTATATAAATAATTAAATACTACTACTATAATGCCAATGTTGTTATTTACTGTAGGTACTCAAAATTGTTTAATATTATTTCATATATTTGTGCAGTAATTATTTCAAAGCATTTAAAATTTAAAATAAAGGAAACAATTCCTCGGTCGGTCGGTCAGTGGTCGCGCGGTTTAAGGCGTCAGTACTTGAATTGAGGTGACTAGATCGGCGTGTGTTCGTGCCCCGCTGCCGGTAGACCGAAGCCATATTCGTTGAGAGGATTGGCATCCTCTCTGCGGGTATTGTAAGGTGGAAGGATGTTGGCTTGGGTCAATGTGAGAGATTGATACCGGTTGACAGTTGACTACCACCCTAATTAATGAGGTTTTCCACGTTTCCCTCATTCCTGCACTGAATAGTGGTTAGGGCCTACCAACGTAAGTCGTTCCTGGGCACAAATGCGGCCTGCTTAATAATAATATGCCGCCCCTTCTTCGGCACATGTCTCCGACTTCTGGGCTAATCCCCGTGATTAGAATGAGGGGTAGAGATATTATTATTATTAATTTTATTTTGAGAATAGCAATTGTTGGCTCAAGTAATTCATATTATTTAAATAAAACAAAACAATTCTTTAAATAAACACTACTTTATCTGATATTAATTATTTTTAGTTTCAAGTAATTTTGTTCTTAATCTTATTATAGGTACAAGAACAAGCTAGTATGTCAGTAAGTGAGGAATAGTGAAACTAAGCTGGCATTGGAATAAGTGCATTAATCTTGATATTTGTATAACTTTCTTTCCGTGCATTCAATAAATAATTTAAAATAAATATATCTATGTTTCTGGCTACTTAAATATATTTACGAATACTGAGATTATACCTGTATTCTTTAAGAACACTCGTTTTTTATTAGGAAGTTTGTTATGTTTGTATTAACAAAAATTAATATTACGACCTTAAGACGCAAGACACCCTTACAAATACAATTTTGTAAAAAAATCAAAAAGAGCTGTTGGTTCACTGTAAAACCTGACGTAGTGCAAGGCTAAGCATTCAGTCGGCGACCGGCATGACCTCAAAATGTAATCGAATATGAACGGACAAAAAATTGAAGGAATTTCCCAAGGAAAAAAATAAATAAAATTTTATAACACTTATTTTATACAGTGCTTTCGAAAAGTAACGAATAAATTCATTATTTTTGAAATTGAGACGTTTTCGAAAAAATCCCTTAGCACGTCGATTTTGTTTTTTAAAAAGGCACGTTTTGACATACGACCCACATTTGTGACGTCATCGTTGTTCGAGATATGACGTCATCGACAATTTTTTTAAATAGCAACCCCCATTTTTGACCATGCCATTTGAAAGAGCGTGTCATTCTACATACATACATCATGAAAAATTATGGTGTTACATAAAAAAATAATGTTTGAAGATTTTAAAATTTAATTTTCACAAAATTGTTTTACGATAATGACTTCATTTTTCATGAAGCATCTATTCTCAAATTTGTTTGGATAAGTTGTGAACCCCTGCATATGTACTTTTATTATTTATTTTACTTGAGTTATACAAGTTTTACCTCTACTTTTATTTTTGTAATAATAATAATAGAAAAATTTCGATAATAGATATTAATTTAGCAGAACTTTTATATTTATTGTCAGTGTTCTTATATAATGGCTTTTACTCCTCAAAATTAAGAGCAGTTGTTTCATTTACAATCAACGTTCATACAAAATGCTGCTATTGGCGCTCTCCATTGCATTGGTATAGATACCTATTGCAAATAGCAAGTCAAAAAATCGTTATCTATACATCGTTTCTACCTGCCTTTTCCCACGCAGGTCAACCATGAGACCAGCCCGATTTTTTCACATCGTTATGTAATCCGTGGAGTTTTCTTTCCAGGCTAATTTCCAACGTCACGAAATAAAACAACATCGTACAAATGTAAATGTGTTTAGAGCAAGCAGCATATTGTGGCGTCCGAACAAAAACCCAATAAAGGGGCAATCAAACCTAGCGACACAAAGCGATACCAGACACGAAGGAATAAATGGCCCGAGAGTAGGAAATTGTGGACGGCTTTATATAGTGCAAACACGAGAACATGACAGCCAGTGGTGGAGAACATCAAACTTGTTGTCGCTCCGAGTGGGTCGACTTTTGTAGAGCGTTTGACATAGAACAAGGCCAAATAGGATACTTACCTATTTAACATAAAAACATCTTATGGTTTGTCAAGTATAGGAAGCTAATCAATACAAGCAGACGTGGCAGTTTCTAAATTGTTTTGTTTCTTGTACAGTTTAGACCAAGAGGCAAAATCGACAAAAATAGTAAATCATATTTATCTAAATGTAGGTATCTGATGATATAATAGACTTAGCTGGATGAAACTTGGATTATTTATATAATTACAGAAAACCACTGTTATTAAGAACCCACGAATTTCAATACTATCTAATTTTGGAAATACCTAAAGTATCTACGTGCATTTAATTTTCAATGTTATTCGGAACTGAATATACTTAAATTATTTTGTAGTTTTTGAGTTAGTTTCTTTAAAATACATGAGCTTAATACAATTAGAGAAATCTAGAGATACTTAAAATAGTTATACTTTTAAACTATTTGCATCTGTTGCATAAACAGTTTGTTTCAGTAAAATCATGCCTAAAATCTAAAATTTAATAAGAGATATGTAATTATTTATTTATTTTTCGAAATGAGAGATATCATTCATTTTATAAAAATATATAAAATTCAAATAAAATACTTATTTGATAGGTACTACCCATTTTTACTTCAGAATTGAAATACATTCTAACACCACAGAACCAGTTATTCATACAATCTCTCTTTCGATACACCTACAAAAGATTCGCTCCTCTATTTCTCGCGGAGTCGTTGGTTATGTACACATTTCGAGGTCAATGCAGATGCCTGAAATAAATTGAAAGTGCCGACAGCGAAGTGAAATTGCTGGTCTATCTATCCTGTGTTGCGATCTTCATATATCTATCGCCATAATTTACTTATAGTTCTATTAACTCTTACATACATTACCATTACCCTAATGGAATTACGATTGTCTTTAGTCCTAGTATTACAATTTGCTGCTTTACTTATGTCTGTTTCGATCTTAATACATATTTAATTAGTTATAGTTTGTCTTACTAAGGTTGCAAGCAATAGTATAGGTTTATTGATGATCACTGTACACTTATAGAAATTTGTCTGTAATTTCACATAAATCAATGAAATAAGTATACTGTAACATCACATAAGTAAACATAGGTAAAATTCCATATGATGTGATTTTACAAATATTATGCTAAATTCCATCGTAAATTTCCGTCACTATAATTTGCATTGATTTATACATTGTAATTTTTATGCTGGAATTGTAAAATATAGATATTCTTCTATTGAGTAGGTAATTTAAATTTTCTTATATACTTACCTTTATAACTAACATGCATAGATAAAACTTTATTTATAATAACTAATATTGTTTCACGTATGTGACTGAATATGTCAATGTGTAGGTATATACCAAAGAGTTAATCAATCAGTTCAAATATTTACATTTTGTTTAACCTGAATAGTGTAACAGAAGCCAATTTGACAGATGAAGTTGAAAAAAGGGAGTTTCTAATTTTAATGTCATGGAAATAGGTCTCTGTTTGTTAAAATGTACCAAAGTATAGGTTTAAACCAGTCAATACAATATAGAGGATATCTCTTACTAACAAATTATTATAAATACGGTAGATTTTATTATTAGAATTATTCAATAATAAATACACTATACGAATCACACTTTAAATAATCTAAATAAGAGGGCCTTTTCAGGAGCAGAAATAACTTCTGTGTAGGGAAGATTTTTTTAGTGGAATTGGTCCATCCATGCTCTAAATGTGAATTATCCATCCTTCTCTGTAAAAGTGTATTGTTCACCCATCATCTAAAAATGTATTGCAATGTAGGTATTTCATTCGCATTAGAGAATATATTGAATATTTTCGTTGAAGACATCATTATTCTTGAAGCATCAGTATTTATATATTCCTTGTTCTTTGCAAATCTTTGTGGATATACTTATATATGGGTAAAAATAAATATTTTTAGCTCGAATTTTAGTTACAGTAAATTTATACTTACCTAATTAACGTAACTACAAGTAATGTTAATATCAATTGTAAGCAGTTACTATTTTTATTATCATAAAGATAAATATATTACTTGAAATGAATGTTGTATGATTTAGAGACACATGTAGTGGCGTAGATTTGATGCAAACATATAAACAACCGTTTCAGTTTATACAGGGTTAATTATGACTAAGTACAAAAATTTTAACCACATGCTCAGGAAGGCCTAAAAGGCAATAACAATGTTATTCCAGAATTTTAGCTTGATATTTAAAAATTGGGATAAAACCCCCTTTTCCTACGGAAAGTCGGCGCCTATAATAAGCATCGACTGAGGTGGCTTAGATCCGTATTTTAGATACCATGCGGTCGTTTTTTTTTCAGTATTTCTAAATGCAGAAACGACAAAAATTAACATTCTTATTAGTAAAATACCTGATAGGAAACAGTTAATCCAGTTAGCTCGACTATTTTGCATTCGTTTTTCATTTCATTACAAACTGGCAAAACTACAACATTTTCATTCATTACAACCACTCACTACCGATAAAACACACTTAGGTACAGCTAGATAAAATGCCTATTTCTTTTTTATAACAAAATCAAACGAAAGGAATAGATAATAGAAAACTATGAATGTACCCACGGCAGTCTTGTCCCATAACCTAGAAAAACAAACCGGCAAACTATATTGTACGAAAATATCTGCACCCGACACAAATTTCTTTATTTAATAACTATAAAACGTTTAAAAATTAAAAAAGGCACTAAAAACTGAAGAAGAACACAAAACTACAACGTAAACACATGGTAAACACAGGAATTAAATTATGACATGACGGGATTGACGGGGAATTTTACCGTCGTGTTGCTAGTTGCCTACTCTGACTCGCATAGGCGGCGTTAAATAAGGATTTAATATAATTTCGAAAAAAAATTGTTTTCGTTTTATAAATAAGTTTCGAATTTTTTTAATGGTGATTCCGTTAATTCTTAATTTTATCTATCCCCTCTTAAAATAATTGTACTTAGGTTAACTCTGTATAGTGTTTATGAATTGTATATTATTTAAAATAGCACAACTGTAAGTGCACACGTGACAAAATATAATCTTATACTTACTGTTTTACGAATATCCCACAAACAGTCTTTATTAATGAACAGTATATGTTTATCTACTACGCATTAACAACACAACTAAAACGTATTAGGTTTGAGGTTAGCTCGATGTGCCTCTACGCCTGTGCAACAGAAATCACGTGAAAATTTCATAATATTGTTGCGTACAAACACATACATTTGATTGTTCCTTAATACCTATATAACATAAATTAAAATTTTTCAGTAAATATTATGTAAAAAGAGCATAACAAAACATGGAAATTTCCACCAATTTGTATCAGGGTAGATATAGAAAGAATGTTTTAACTAACAATTCATTTTGACTTCACTTCAAATCTATCTGCGAAAGGTATTTCAATTTTTATTCCATTTAACTGTTTCTAGATAGAGCAACTGATGAGGTAGTTAAAAAATTTTCAAGCAAAAAGACTTATGCGAGATCTTTACATTCAAAAACAGTCCATTAAAATTGTAGACCAACCGCAATGGCTACCAAATTGGTTCCGCTGGATCAGCAATTAATAAAAAAACAACGCCTCCAGCCCACCACGACTACAGCCTCCTTTTTGTGTCGGGAATGAAGCAGCATTCAATTGTTACACGCGCTTTGCCAGCTCGTCAGATGTTTATCTAGAAAAAAAATCCTATTACCTGCGGCGTTCCCATTGGCCGGATCCTTAATGATGTTTTTACGTGTGGGTTACACACACACCGGCCGGCTTGAAATGCCCATTTTTATTATAAAATTCAACATGGCGGATAATTACGGCCGCGGACGTGTTTCAAACGGATTTCGATGGGAGTTAGAGCCGACGCCGGGTAATTGGTAATGCGTAGGCGGCCGTGGAATTCTATGTTTCATGATTGGGCATTAGCGTTATACTATTTGGTGAAATTGCTGGGCAATAAGGGGTCCTAATCCGGGATTAACTTGTGACAGGTGAAGATATATTGCCGGGAGGGAAATTTTCGTAACTCGTCCTCCAACTGCGCGGTATTTTATCTACTAACGATCCCAGTTTTGTATACAGTCCAATACAAAACGAAAAAAAAACATTGTTTTAGAACCAAATTGAACATAAATTTAACACATGAATGAATAATTTATTTTCTCCACAATCACCTTATAATCGGTCTTTTATCCACACATATCAACTGTCTAAAGTGATACTTTATCCACTAGTACAATAAAATAACTTTATCTCACTAGCAGAATAATGAAAAAATAATAAAACTATAATAAATGAAACTTAATTTATTTACTTATCAACATTTACATTTATATAACTCGCGGCAAGAATTCAGACGTCTTATGTCATGGCTGACGTTACGCAATTGTTTTTATTGTCAACGTAAAACGTAATTTTCGATATTTGGTCGATATTTGGTCGCGTTAAAAACAATAATTTTTTTGTAATTTAGTTCAATATATTATGCAAGGTTTTAGTGTAGTAGATAATTTTATTACTCTCAGTTGCAGTGTTTCTTAAATATTTTGATGAAAATATAATGAATTATTCATTTGTTCGCATGACATCGTCTGAATTGTTGCCGCGAGTATAGTAATAGACATTTCGTTTTTTGTTTTATCACATTTAATTTCCTTTCCGTTTCCTTTCCCTTGTAGAATTGTTGTCATCATTTTCGGAACGCATAACATCTGCCGAAGTTTGTGAAGAATTTACACAAGTTACGGATGTCTCTTCTTGCAAGGAACAGCTATATTTTCCTTAGATTTTCCTTGCAATATCAAATTAGTTACATAAGGATTTCAACATAACTTTATGTTATAGAGGAGCTCTTTCATCCACCATGCCGTTTAATGGTTGTAAGATCAGCACCTTTATTGGCCAATAAAGTTGTTGAAGTGCGCCTCATACAATGGCCAATATATTCTTCTGGATTTGCGATATTCAGGAATAATGCAACTATTGAGGATACCTTCGCCAATGCGTTGATTCCAACAGGCAGAAATGCATTTTTGATTGATATATCTTAAAAAGAATATGTCTTGTGTTAAGAGAATTTGGCGCAGAGAAATATATTTTCTGCATATTTCAACAGCATTCACGCAAAATCCTTCTTCTATAATTGTAAATTTTCTTGAAATGCCCGTCTTGGTGTCAGGTATTGAAACAAGTAGGTAACTGCCAACGTCCTGTACGTCAGTAATTTTCAAATTTGTCAATTCGCAGCATCGACAGGCACCAGAAACCCCCATTATTAGTGCCACCTAAAATAATTCAGTTCATAATATTCCTAACAATATGTAAAAGGTAAAGAGATATTACGTTAATCATTAAATATTAATTCTCGGAAACCCCAGTCAAAAATTCTTCAATATGTGCTCTTTCCAATACTGCAGCTTTTTTGCTTGGTATCCTCTCGATTTACTCTTCGAATAACCAGTAAACTTGTTATATTTTTCAATATCTATAATTTTGTAGATCTTCAACATCGGATACTTCAACCACATTGATGAAATTGCATATTTTTCTTCAAATTTATAGAATACGATATCATGACTTCTTCATCTATCGTCATTACTCTCCCGTTTTCCCTCCATTGGTTAAATTCGGCGAACACTTCGAACACAATTACTTTCCTGCATTTTTACCAAGTTCAGATAGAACTGTTAACTGATAATCACCAACGTACCACAGCAACCAACCTCTTTATTTGTCAAGAAAGTAATTTATCTGATAATTCTGTGGTAAATTTAAAAATAATACAATTATTTGAAATATTTTTATTAAACAAAATAAAATTGACTAAAAAGTACCTACATCACGAATTAAAAATATGTGTACAGTAACTAATACATATAAGGAGCTTCTTTAGGTATCTTGAAACTAGTTTCAAAATACCTCTCGTAATAGTTATCTGATTTGCACTAGTTTTCTTAGAAAGAAGTCTAGTTTCTAGGATGTCCTAAATCATGTTTTTTAATACGAATAAACTAGGGTCTGAAATGTAAAAAGAACTAAACAAATGAACATCTTGGAAGCGCAAACGGTGAGATATTTTATACACTCCGGCTCTAGATATAACTTATAATAACTTTGTAAATTTGAAAACAAGAGAGGTCCGAATAACCACTTACGTTCAAATAGAATAAAGCGATGGGGCAGGCAAAGAAGAAAGATTTAAGGGAAGTTATACGGTTAGCTTGTACTATTGCATTTAACGTGACCCTGTAAAGCAAAAATATTTAAATCATCACACCCAATTCTAAGATACGTTTTTGTTTAACAATTATTTAATTAATTGATATCAATAAAACGGTACCCACCTATGATTCAGTTGCTTAATAGAATAAATTCAACTACACATTGATCATTTTTGACGCATGAAATATTTAAATAGTTTCAATACGTATTTCTAATAATAGATTATGCAGTTCATTACAGTTTATTACTATTTAATTTTGTCAGCTGTTAATTAGATTTGATTTTATTGGCTGCTACGCCGATATCGAAATATGATGTGCAAGTGTAATTAATAAAACTTCACTGAATATGCAGCGGAACGTAATTTGGAATTCATTGGTCGAATCAATTATGCTCGAAATCAATTTGGCTTAGCCTGGCCAGTGGCGTGGAAAGGGGTGCATTGTAGTTATTAATTATATAAGAGAATTGACAAGCCCTCAATCCACGAGAAAAATGGACATTCGAAGCGCAGCCGAGGGTCACATTTTTTCGAGATGATTAAAGGCTGGTTAATTTCCTGGATGTAATTCAACATTTACCTACAACCACGGCCTAAGCTTATCAATTAGGAGAGTGAAACCTGTGTGAGAGCAGGTAAAAAAATTATAAAATGACATATTTGACAAATTTATTTTAATCAAGAGTATTGATTGTCAGCTGAATACTACAAAGTCTTAGAATCGTTTCTATGACATGCGTTTGTTTATTTGTGAACAAGGGTGAAAAAATTTGCAAAATCGACACAAAAAATGAGTGAAAATGCTGCCATTTTTTTCATTTCGACTGAAACCCAGGAAGAAGCTCAATAAGCAGCTTGGTCTGTTACCAGCAAAAAGCAAAAATGTGTACGAGGAGAAATTGGTGGAATTTGTTAACTGGCGAAAAAAGAGCATAGGAGAATGAGCAATTACAGAAGAGGTGCTACTAATCTACTTTTTCAATGTAAAGAAACGGTTTGCTGCCTCTTTAATGTGGACAAAATATTTCATACTAAAATAAATGTTAAAAGTGCACAAAGTTTTTTATTTTATTTTATTTAGCTTACATCACCAATCACCTAAGCCAATTAATGGGTGGGGATAACATATAATATTAGCAAAAAAAAAACTTAAATATACATATAAAATAAACACAGATAATATAGAAAAAAGAAGTTATACATATGTAACAAAATAATTACAGATGAAATACAAACTAAGAAATCGAATAAAAGAAAAAACATATTGATTTATAGTAAAATAAATATGAGTAACATGATTTGCTAAGTTGTAAATACCTTTTTCTTAATGCATCTAATAGTATCATGAAAAAAGTCCACAGAATCTTGCATCTGACGATAATTAAAACCCATTACGTACAAAGGCGAAAATTTTAATAAATTAGTTTTAGGGGTGGGAAAATAAAAGGTCCTGAAAAACGGGTGGCAGAATGGGGAGTGTGAAAGTATAATGCAGCTAGTAAGTCTGGATAGTCGATTTCTCCGGTTACAATTTTATGTATAGCGACCAATGAATTACATATACGTCGTGTGCTTAGGTCATTAAGATGGAATCGACTTAGTAATGTGCTTTGTGGTATCCCTTGAGGTGGATAAATATTGTCATTTCTAAACCATAGGTACTTAACATATCTACGTTGTATGTCCCCTAATTTCTTGACATGGATTTGATAAGAGGGACACCACACTAGCGACCCATATTCCAGTTTTGGCAAAACAAACGCGTTGAACAGTAAGGAAATCGTATCAGTTTCAGAAAACTGTTTCGAGCTTCTTAGAACAAAACCGAGATTTCTATATGCCTCACGTTGTATATTATTGATGTGTTCAACGAAACTGAGCTTACTATCAAAAATTATCCCGAGATCTTTAAAACTATCGCATTTTCTAATTGGGTTGCTGTCAATCTTGTAATTAAAAGTAATAAAATTTACCTTCCTCGTGAAACACATATAATTGCACTTAGAAAAATTCAAAGGCAATATATTTACAGAACACCAATCAGAAATTTTGTCCACGTTTGACTGAAGCTCGAAACAGTCATTAATATCTGACACAGACAGATACAATTTGAGGTCATCTGCATAAAGAAGGGCCTCGCAATTCAGGTTCTGGACAATGTCATCAATGAAGATTAGAAACAATAAAGGGCCGGGAACCGATCCTTGAGGAACCCCAGAGGTAGCATTTATTTCTATAGATCGGAAACCACGATACTCCACTGTCAATCTCCTTTGAGAGAGGTATGAGGTAAAGAAATTAATATATGGTTCAGTTAAGCCGATATTTGATAATTTTGACAGTAGAATACCATGGTCCAGCCGATCGAAAGCTTTGGATATTTCGAAGTATGGTACACTTACTTCATATTTGAAAGTAGAATCAAGTTTCACGATCATGGAAGAAGCTTTTTCAGTCAATGCTGTAGAAATGTGTCGAAAATACATCAATCTGCGACCTAAAAATGCCGCTGGGAAATTTTTCTTGCGATATGTGGCTCGAAAATGTACTAAATAACATAGAGGCATCAACATAATTGAAAACGTTTTCAAAAGTGGCTTCATTTTTTGGGCTTCCTGATCCAGAAAGTTTTACCGGACATGGATCAGACGTTTTTCGGCAACATTACTGTCCAATGCTGGGGGTGATATTACAATTGTGAACCGTCGTGTTGGTTGAACATCGACTGCGGTAGTGGAAAGTTATTTGGGAGATTCACTGGCCAGCAAGATGGCAATTGCTCAAAAAATCCAAGTCCTACCCGGCAAAGTTGTAGGCCTTTCCATTCCTTCAGAAACTCCTTATCGAGTGAATTTAAATAATCCCTGTCAAAATGACAAGATCGTTCTTGAGACAAATGTTAATGTTAATAATAATAATTCTACATAAAATGCTATAAAATCGAAGCATGGTATTATGAATTCTAATCCAGCAATGATTTAAAAGGTCTTTAATCTACGAAAAACACGTATTAAACCTTACAATAATATAGTAGTTGTGAATAAAAAAATATAATCGTCATCTACATAAAACATAAACAAACCAGTGCGTTATTAAATCAAAGTAGGCTCTGAGAATAAATTATTTTATATAAATGACTAGCGTGTAACACCTAAAGGTTGCAATTATGTAGGCATTATACTGCTTTGTATATGGAATAACTTTGTAAGAGTAATTTTGTTTTAACAAGAGATAGTAGATAAATAATAAATACAAAGCTTGTAGCTTTAAAATATAGCAAAACGTACGTCAGTTTTACAAGCAGATAAAGTGAGTTGTTATTTTAACACGGTCATTATCACTAATGATAATTAAAAAGGAAATAATTATTGAGTAATTTGTCTTGAATGTCATAGAGCACGACTGTAATTGTCTTGTTCTCCTATTATCAGTACAGTCTCACTATACTTTCAAACATCATGTTGGAATTTGGAAATTGTCAAAGGAAAGATACCTTCCATTGTTTCTGCTTGAATTGTTTATAGTCGGTCATTTAGTTCGGGAAGTACAAATGTTATATCTGGCTTCCGATAAGAAAGAAAAAAATGCACTCTTGCGTTAAGACAGTCAGAAGAAAAGTACTTCCAACTGTGTCAGACTGTGGAAATACCTGTTTATTTAATATTAGGTATTTTGTTTGCTCCAATCCAGTGATATTCTAATAAATCGATCCACTTTCAGTTTTGTCTTAAAGTTCCCTTCTATCGACACTTTTCTTTCTACCTACCCACTCCTCTACCATCGCCGGTTTGCCAAGATTTTATTTTGTGTTGGAAAGATCTGAGATCCTCCAACTACAAATGTACAGTAATATTTAGATTGTGAAAACTTAAAATATAAATCTTACATGAACATTACTACTACAAAAGATATGGGAACAGTTCTTTACATTTCAAATAGTAATTTTCCTTTAAAATTGTAACAATACGTTACCGTGCAATCATAAGTACAATTAATTGTTGTCAGTGTACTATTATTATTGTTAGTGACACTTTTGGGGACTTTTGACTAATTTAGTTCTTTCTAACCTCCTAATGTAAAATGATACACAAACAATAAGCTTTAAAAATTATTCGACTGAGGAAAATGAAACAGCACCTAGTTAACTTTTATAAAGAAAGTTAAGAAATTTAATTCACTCATTATCAAACAAAGAAAGGCTCTTCTATTCAGAACAAAGCGTAATTTTTAAAAATAAAGAAATCCTTCTAAAACTTCTGCAAAGTCAGACAAGAGGAATAAGTAAATAGAAGCAAAAACAATCAGATAATACCGCAGAAATCATGAAATCTTCAGAAGGTTCGACTGATGACATACATTACATACATATAGACTATTTGACACCTTATTGTTGGTTAAATTATTAATATACAGGGGGTCCGTAATATGAGTGCCTAAATTTTGCCATGTGATAAGTTCTACTAAACAAAACATATTTGACTTAACAATTTTTTTTCAGACCAATTGTAAATTGAAATAATTACACCTAAACTTAAGTACTTTCTTTGATTTGTTTTGCTATATATATTTTCACATTATAGAATTAGAGTTACAAGTGTTTAAAATGAATTCTGTTTCTTGCAACAATCGTTTACCGTTCATCTGGTTATGGTTACTTTAAATTGTTCCATTTTTGTTTATGTACACTCACAAACAACTAAGGAAAACTGGATAAAAATTAATTGCACTAAATATACGCACCATTATGACTAACTGTTAGAATACTTCGATTAGACTTCTAAGAACTAAGGATTCTGTACCTGCGGATTGGTGCGGTCATTTTCACCGTAGGGCCAGTGAGAATCAAGTAGTTCTAATCGTAACGGGTAGAAAGACAGACGCACACATCCATAGACTTTTACACATATTGTGCGTTACTTTATTTGATTTCACTTATAAACTTTGTACTAGTTATCACGTGTTATCCACTGAATAAAGTATTATAGACTACTAGTGTGTATGCCTATTATTTTTCTAATAGGTTATGGGCCCAGTCTAAACAGTGCAAAGTGGTTTAAGTACTGTAAATCCGTCAATTAAAGTGTGCATAAAGAACAATAAGTGTAAAGTGTGAAGAACAGTTGAACAAAATGGCAGAGGGCTCATTAAGGTGTACTATTCAAAAACTCAACGGAGAAAACTACCCAATATGGAGTTATAAAATGGAACTCATGCTGATAGATGAAAATTTATGGGACGTAGTAACAGAAGACCAGCCCGCCGAAACGGAGACTACAAAATTTGCCGCCTGGAAAAGAAGTAACGATAAAGCACGTGCTAGAATCGGTCTACTAGTAGAAGATGATCAATTGCTGCACATCAGAAAGGCAAAACAGCAAAAGAGGCATGGAATTCACTAAAGGACTACCATCAAAAGTCGACATTAGCAAGTAAAGTTCTATTGTTAAAAAGAATATGTCAAACAACCCTCGAGGAGCATGGTGATATGGAAACGCATATATCAAATTTTTCAACCCACGTTAACCAGCTATCAGCGCTTGGACAAGATTTGCCCGATAATTTAACAGCGGCACTTCTTCTAGGTAGCCTACCGGAATCTTATGATACTCTCGTCACGGCACTAGAGAGCAGACCCGAAACAGATATCACGACGCAGTTCATCAAAAGCAAACTAATTGATGAATATAAAAGGCGTCAAGGGATTAAGGACATAAGACATGGACCCCAAAATGGCGAATCAGCGATGAAGAGCGTGTTCAATAAAAGTAGGGACTACGCACAGAATAAAAGTTGTTTTTTCTGTAAAAAGCAAGGGCATTTAAAACAAGATTGCCGAAAGTATAAAACCTGGAAACTTAAACAGGAAAAGGCAAACAAGGTAACAAATAATGAAGATATGCTAACAGAAAATCTATTCATGGTGACGGATAACCTTGGAGAAAATATCACACAAAAATTGGAGAAAAATACATGTTACAGTGCCATAAAAGAGGACAAGCACACATGGTTTGTCGACTCAGGAGCAACGAGCCACATAACGAATTCAAAAGAGTTTTTTACAAATCTCGACCACAGTGCAACAGGCTATGTGCAATTGGCGGAGGTCAATAAAAGGAGCGAAGTTCGAGGAAGGGGCTCAGGCATCATAAAGTGTATCGTCGATGGTCAAGAAAGTAGGTTAATACTTGAAAACGTGCTCTACGTACCATCATTTGGGTCAAACTTAATATCCGTAAAGAGACTAACAAATGCAGGGTACGAAATAAGTTTTCTCAGAAATAATTGTAAAATCCAAAAGAATGGAAAGACACAGGCTATTGCGACAGTGGGATCACTTGGTGAAGAACTCTATCGACTCCAGGTAGTTAACGAGAGGGTCTACACCGTAATAAATCACAAACATAATAATAACTGTGTACATACTTGGCATAGACGTTTTGGACATCGGGACATCAACGCAATAAAGGATTTAACCGAAAAGAACTTGGCAACTGGCATCAATATACAGGACTGTGGAACTCAAGAAGAGTGTGAATGCTGCATACGGACAAAAATTACCAGGTCACCTTTTCCTAAAGAATCAAGCAATAAAACTGGTGCAATTCTGGACCTTCTACATACGGACATTTGCGGACCCATGCAAACAATGACCCCAGGAAAAAAGAAATATTTTATGACTGTTATCGACGATTATTCAAGGTTTACAACTGTTTATTTTCTGAAAACGAAGGACGAGGCAACTACGTACATAAAACAGTTTGTGGAAATGGCAAAAACCCAGTACAATAAAACTCCAAAATGTATTAGGTCGGATAGAGGAAAAGAATACGTAAATAAGGAATTACAGGATTACCTAAAGGGACAAGGTATAAAGATGCAATACACAGCTGCATATTCTCCTCAGCAAAATGGAGTCGCCGAGAGGAAAAATAGGTCACTTGTTGAAATGGCAAAATGTATGCTTTTAGATGCAAATCTAGATAAAGAGTATTGGGCTGAAGCAGTCAATACTGCCAATTTTCTTCAAAATCGGTTACCTAGCAAAGCTATACGAAAAACGCCATATGAACTGTGGAATAAGTTGAAACCGAACGTCAAGAATTTGCACATATTCGGGTGCGATGCATATGTGCAAATACCTAAAGAACATAGGAAAAAGCTTGATGAAAAGGCAAAGAAAGTTACATTTGTTGGGTATAGCGAGGAATCTAAAGCATTTCGATTCATCGACAGAAAAAACAATAAACTTATTGTTAGCCGAGACGTAACTTTCCTAAACAGCAACAAATTCCCGGAAAACCTATCAGGAGATTCAGAATACATCTCCGAGGCGATCGCGGTTCCCGAAGACTCTGAAGACGTTGAAAAGTCAAGTACTAGTGAATGTGAACTTATTACGCAACCGATTAGTGCCATGGACAATAATTCTGAGAATGAGACATTAGTTGGTGATTTAAGAAGGTCGACTCGAGAAAATCGGGGTGTGCCGCCGGACCGTTATATGGCCACCATAAAATTAGCCAAAGAAGACCCAAAATTCCGAGAAGAGGTATTGGCAGGACGAGATGGAGAGAAATGTCAACAAACAATGAACGAAGAAATGAACTCACTGCTATACACCGAGACATGGGATGTCGTGCAAAAGCCAAAAAATGAAAATATTGTTTCTTGCAAGTGGGTTTTCAAGACAAAATATATCGATGACATCATGAAGAAATTCAGTTTGCAGAAGGCGAAAATTTTGCATATTCCCCTAGATACAGGGTACATAAAGAGTAGAAAAGACGAGCCGCCAATGGAAAACGATCAACAATATCAACAACTTACCGGAGCATTGTTGTACCTAGCTGTAAATACAAGGCCCGATATTACAGCAAGTGTGACTATTATGAGTCAATATAATAAAAGGCCTTTATTAACCGACTGGACCGAATTAAAGAGGATTGCCCGCTACCTGAAGGGTACAAGGGATTACGAACTGACCCTCGGTCATAAAGTTCAAAGGAAGCACTTGTCGGCTACGCAGATGCAGATTGGGCGGAAAATAAAAATCACAGAAAATCTAATAGTGGATATGTGTTCCAATACATGAATGCAACAATTAGTTGGGCATGTCGCAAGCAAACGTGTGTAGCGCTATCATCCACAGAGGCTGAATACATTGCATTAGCAGAAGCGTGCCAAGAAGGTATTTGAATACGCCGCCTATTAAAAATTTCACAGGAGAGGAACCAGAAGCAACAACCATATATGAAGACAACCAAAGCTGCCTGAAGTTAATCAGTAATAAAAGATCCAGCAACCGTACGAAGCACATCGACACAAAGTACCATTTCGTTAAAGATCTACAAGAAAACGGTGTTCTGAACTTTGAAAATTAAATTAAAATATTTGGCACAAAAGACTGGACTATCTGCATAAATCAGACAAAACTAATCGAAGAGGAAGGGTGTTAGAATACTTCGATTAGACTTCTAAGAACTAAGGATTCTGTACCTGCGGATTGGTGCGGTCATTTTCACCGTAGGGCCAGTGAGAATCAAGTAGTTCTAATCGTAACGGGTAGAAAGACAGACGCACACATCCATAGACTTTTACACATATTGTGCGTTACTTTATTTGATTTCACTTATAAACTTTGTACTAGTTATCACGTGTTATCCACTGAATAAAGTATTATAGACTACTAGTGTGTATGCCTATTATTTTCTAATACTAACATTATTTTTAGGTTATCACTAGCAACCTGACGCTGCAACATTGTCAAACGTTACAGTTTTAAAGTTTCTGGGAATCTTCAGTTGTTTACTTCATTAATATTAACCCAAAAATCAAATTATGAACAAATTACGTTACAGGCGCTTTGACTTAACCTTAATTGTGCCTCTAATTTCGTAACATCATTTTGTATATTATTGCGGTTGTATTTTTATTTTTGAAATGTATTTGTAGACAAACTATTCGTTTCAAACAGTTTTTCATAAGTTTTTTGTTGCTTTTGGTCAGATATATAAATCCTTAAAATTACGGCACTCATATTCTGGATACCCTGTATACGTATTGTATGAGCCTCCTTATACTTAATATGAGGTAGTTCAATATTATTTACATGTAAATATATTTACGTCCCCAGTAAATTCTTTCAAAAAACACCCTTGGGAATTATATTTTATTGATCTTTTGAGCAGTATAAGTCTTGAATGAAAAAAGAATCTTATAAGTAAATTGAGAAGTTAAACGGTAGGACAGAACCTCAATAATAACAACTTGTCAACTTTTCCATGACATGAAAATCTACCTATATATAAATAATAATGGCATTTCAAAATTCTGCGTCCATTTAATTATACATGTATAGTTTTAACACTAGCTAATGACATAAATTTAAACATTCCTTTTCATGTATCTAAGTCATATAATTAATAGATTTGTAATTCCTCTTTAATCATATTTATAAATTCCACGTTATAGATCCAACGTTCAATGCACACGTGAGCAATGTTTAAGTCAATGACATAACAGTGTTATATACGTGTACGTTTTCTAATGAACTGGAAGTAGAACAAATTTTAAGGAAGCTTACAATATTTGACAGTATAACATAGCCTTCTGAGAAACTTGGCGTGATTCTTTTAAGGTACCTCGTACCTTAAAGGAAAACCATCTAGAAGGCGTTGAGTATGGTTTTGGGTTTAGTTGAGACCAAGCTCGTTTTTCAGCTATTGTAATCAGCGCTGGTCTGATAAAGGCGACGCGTTCTATCAAAAGCTTTTAGTGATTCATCGTGGAAGGTATTTTGACAGCGTTATCAAGGCCTGTTGAGAGCGGTAATATATTTTGTTCGATTTATGATAAGTGCTAATTAAAAGTGGGCGGGGTTTTATTCCTCGGGATGACAATGCCACCAATGTGATCTTTAGTGTTCAAATGACATATTTATATTGAAATTTGGAACATAACAACAGCGATTTCAAAACCACTATAACGATTTCAGTTAAGGCATTTCAATTTTAAAATAGTTATTCTAGTTTCAAAGAAAAGAACTTCTGAATGATCGGAAATCACCAATCACTATTACTAGTGTCTACACTGATAAATTATTTGGTAGGTGCCTACGTTAATGAATGGGTTCTGGGTTCTGATTATCACTTTCATTGCGATTCAATCGTTTAATATCCTTCATCGAATTGAAACAGATCGTAGATATTTAGATAGCCTTTAAAATTTTCTAATCTATACAAAACATATTTTTGACAAGAGCTTTCTTGCTTTTTAACTTAACGTTCAATATTATTGTTTGTATAAAACAAAGTTACAATTTTAGCCTTTGAAGAATATTTCGGAATCATTAAATCCAACTGCAATTCAAAATTTCTGCATGTTAGTTTCATAACATCATTTTTATTTTCTAAGCATTAATTCCAAGTTTAATTTGAAACAAAAACAAATATAATATTCCGTCGTTATTTTTCAAACTAGGTTCATGAAAAGCGTAGAAATTTTAAATACCTATAACTTTAGAACAGAGGAAATTTCATCTACATGTTCGCCTACGTCCATTATATATAAAAAATGTACACGTATCTATATAACACTAACACTAACCACATTATTAAACATTGAATCTTAGATTGATACTATAAATATGCCGTTGAATTATGCATAAATACAATAACAGAAGTTTGTTTGGTAGCCAACTCGACAGACAACGTAGTGAAGGACAGAATCATGAGCTATGTTTGGTATTTTTTAGTCTGTGGTTTGGTTGCCAGGTCTAAAAGGATGTTTGCTACAATATAGAATTCAATGCACTAGAATATAATATCAGTTAGATAGTTGGCTATTGTTCTCGGGTGGAAATACATTTTCATTTTAATAAGAGTTGTATTGATGTAACTTTTATGTAATTTTTCTTTTCATTTTCTAGAGTACCTAATTACAAATGCGATAATAAATTACTTAAATTAATGATGTTAATGTTTAGGTATATTAATAATTTAAATTACATATATGATAATACATTGAAGAAATAAAATAGTTAAACTTAATAATACTACTGTTTTGACGAACACATAGGTCCTTTAACACAAATTATTTTTTCTGGATAATTAAATAGATCTTAACCTGAGACTAATAATATCACAGCTTAAAGAACAAACTCTTTAAGCTGTGCTAATCTAACACCACCTAAAAGAGGTGGTATTGGCTAATACCAATTCTTATGGTTTAACTTTAAGTGGACGTCAAATTTTTGGGAATGTTTTCCCAGAATACTAATCTGAAATTATTATTTGTTTTAATCAGGTAATTAGGTATTCTAGTTATAATTCGTTTTTTTAACTACATCGCCACTGGCAATACCTAACCTCAATTCTCTTGTGCGCTTGTCAATGTTGATTAATTGATGCCGTTACGGAGTGGCAAAGGGGATAACTGCAATAGAAAATAATGTTATAGAACCAATTTGCTTTTCTATGACTCTACGATGTGCTATTAAAGCTTTATATCTAAAAATACATAATAATGTTGTAAAATTTCATTTCATGTGTACAAAAAAAACACAGTTTTACTATGAAAGAATGCATATGCATAAGTAGTAATTTTCCATTGCAGTTGTAACATTACATTCTAGTGTGTTATTTCACACTATTACAAAAATAAGTAACCAACAATCCACCGTGTAATAATGTTCATAACTTTTATCAGTGTATACTGGCTATAACGATTTTTGGTTTCTTATTAATGTATTTACATATATTAGGTCTGTTCCTGCGCCAGTTTTAAACTGTCCGTCCAACTATTTGCGTTACATTAGATTCACTGGTATGTTATTATCAACTTAACTGGTTAAATATTTGTAACCGTTTCTAATTGTTGCAGGAACCTATTGAATAAAAAAATACCTAAATAATACCTGTTAATAATACACCGTTACACAAAATGTTGAGCAATTCTATAGTAACTACCCCTTATCTACCCATGTAGGTCCTAGGTTTTAATGTACATGTCGGAAAGTTCAAAACGATGGAAGATGTGATGTAGCGGGTTAAATGATTGCGTCACGTTTTAATGAATATAGGTATTATAAATACAATAAATAAAATTTAAAAATCAAAATGGTATTTTTAAGTTAAAATAGTCAAAATAACAGAAACACTAAAAAATTGACTGTAGTGTATATCAGTAATTACAGGAACAGGGTAGTAAAAATTACTATCAATGTGTAATTTTTATATAATGGTACTTTTTAATATATTTAACAGATATTTTTATAGAGCTTTGTAGTGGGAGTTACAAATATATCGGTAAACTTTTGTAGTTTTTCTGTCAGTAAACGCATAAAACTTTTAGTGAATGGTATAACAATGTTATGTAGTAACATTTCTGTTGCAGTAAAACAGTGTTTGGAGATTATATGCATTTTATCATAATAAAACCGTGTTTTTGTACATATGAAATGTAATTTTACAACGTTAGTATGTATTTTTATAAAAAATCATGTAATTTTACATGAAAGATGGAAATGTATGGTATTACATAGAGATTCTTGTAACACAGGATGGATTTGGTATTTTTTACATTAATTTGTGATCTGAACAACGTAGAAATTTACAGTAATTTCTATCAGAGTACGGGAGGTAATAATACAATTGTGTCTGCAACATAATCATTATAAAAACTCTTATTCTTCTTCAATGTATAACGGAGTGGCAGACAGACAAGAAACAAACGGCCAACGAGAATTCAGTGTAACGAAAATGGCCGAATATGTCACCACTTCATTTTATTCCATTCATTTCAGTTTCCAGTTTATTGATTAACGAGAAGGCGTTCGAAATTTTTCCGCGTACAAATTTTCTAAATAAAATTTTGGCACCGCTCAATTTTTAATGAGATTTAAAAAGTTTAAGGCCCCAAATCGCCATTAATCACGCCATCTCTCCCCTACCCGATTGATAACCGTGAATAATGCATCCGCGTATAAAAGTTCGGAAGAATCGTCCCCGCCATCTGTTCCCATCACGCGAGCCGGAGCTGCCCCGGAGCGGGCGGGCGCCGATTTTACGCCCGGACGCCCGGAGGTCTCCGGAACGGCGGCGGTAACTTCGTATATAAAAAGGCCCATTTACATCGCGTCCGCAAACCGGGCGCATAACTCGGAGGAATTTTAATATAGCGCCGCCGTATCCGCCGAAGTGAATTACCGGGAGGAAGTTGCGGCGGCCATGTTGTCCCCGGGGGCAGCTCACTTTAAAAGTTCCGCTGCGAGAGGCTGCAGCTTGGATTTGGAGCGACTTCATATTATATGTAATACGTATTGATCCCGCGCTCGTTGGGTTTTTCTCCCCGCCCGCCTACGCCTCTCTTAGCGGTTCGCTTTCAACTTTTCGTTTAGCAAATTCCGCGGCGATGATAAATATCCAGCCCGGATGGAACGTGCCACTTCGGATAAACCCCCGATATTGGATGCCGTCTGCGGAAATTATTAGGAGTGAACACTCTTAAATATCTTGTTTAGTACAAGCACCATTCATAAGTGATTGTTTTGAAGAAGTTTAAAAAGAATCTAAGCAAGTTGTGCCAATTATACAAGCTTTCTCCAGAGTGTGTATGACAGTTTACGCGCTGATAAGTCATTTAAAAAAGGAAACAAGTACAATAAAGACAAAAAGCGAAAAAAAACTTAACCTTTTAAAATACTTCTACGTCAGACGTACCTCAAGGTTCTAGCTTGGGTCTCATATTGATTTTGTTTTTTATTAATGATCTCCGCGAAGTCATTACTTGTGAGCATTTGCTGACGATTTTAAGCTCTATTCTGAAATTAAGTCTCCTTCCGACTCCACTCATTTACAAAAATGCAGTAATCGAATGTCTGCATGGTGTGAAATTAGTCGTTTAATGCTCAAAATTTCTGAATATAATGTGATGACTTATACACGCAAAATTAATGATGTTATTTACTCCACTGGTAAAATGGAATATGGTTCGATCATATGGTATTCGATTTATCATGTTCACTGTCAGAACCTAGAATCAGTTCAAAGACAATTTTTATCTTTTTGCAAGATGGAGTTTACCCCGCCTAGTGGTTTTCCTAATTACTGCATCGCTTTAATTTGGAATCATTGGACACCAGACATCATATAACAGTGATTAGATATCTGCATAGCGTTTTAAATGATAAGATTGATTGCCCAGAACTTTTAGCAAATATTAATTTTCGTATACCCCGGGAAAAGGCACCAGGCTATCCTTTATTGTAGTGCTCATAGAAGCAAGTGAACCTTTTAATGTAATTACAGAAAACTGTGGCATTCATAATGATAGTCTAAACAGTATTTGTAACTGGTTTATTCTTCTAGCTTAACCATTTTGTAATTTTTGTATTTCAGCACATACCTTTAGATCATTGTAGTGTATACTTCTGCCTGATTATGTTTTTAGTCTTATTTACATTTACATGTTTACTTATAGGTTATTTAATTATTGTCTAGCTCATTTAGTTGTAGATTGTATATTTGCAATTGATTGTAAAAACAATTAGTTTTGGTTTATATTATTTTGTTATTCTATTTTGCTTGTATTTACTATATACATGTATCACGTCAAATATTTATAGAATTTTTGTTTTTCTTATTCCTGTAGTCGGTTGTTTTTCCTGTTGTAATAATAAACGATATTATTATTATTAAATATAAGCAAATCAACCCTTACCAATCGATAACACGACGCTAATGGTACGCTACGATTTTTCTGATGACGCGTTCGAATATTCAAGCTAGCAAAAAAGCGAAGCCGTTCCAGACCACATACATAATAATAACATGCCCATTACAGTCCGGCACTGAAATGATAATTTTTTTTCTAATGACAAACTACTAATATGCAATATAAAATCCTAAGCATTTTAAATATTTTCTGAGGTGCCTTTAAAATTGATGAATGTTTTAGGTTGTCAACCTCTTTGTCAACGATTTTTAGAATTTTGGGATTCATCATACCTTTGTAGTGCAGTATACAGTAACCGATACCTATTGTTTGTCACCTATTCGTTATGTTCTAAATATTCCCAAATTTCATTAAGGGCGCCCTTTTGTACAATTTTCAATAAGTTCATAGTCGTTTTTGATGCAGTCTACAAAGAATTTAAGCAAGTTAGAAAAATATATCTTCATTGTGTCAATTGATATTCAGGACCACATTTACAGTGTCCATAAAATAACCCATAAATTAATTATTAGCTAAATAAACACTATTATTAAAATTCTCGAAACCGATCAATTTTTATTTTAATTTAGGTACTGTTTTTTTCAAATAATAATTTAATACACAGGGTGACCTACCTTCAATTAATGAGGTCATCACTGTTTTTTTGTTATGGAACACCCAATTTTTTCACATTTTCGGATTTCTCTTGCTGAGCTGATTCCAAAAATGTATGACAAAGTAAATATTTCATAGAAATTTATATGTTACTTAATTCAAATACAATGCTCCTGTAAAGTTTTCATAAAAAAATATGGACCAACAATTGTATTTCTCACAATATCAACCCACCCATTGACCTTTTGTGGTCGCTGCGTTTGGTACTCTTGCATACAATGTGAATTTTCCTGAAACCAATAACGGGTGTTTTACCGATTAACATGCCCGTTCAAATGAAACGTTGCCTGGTCGGAAAATAAAACGTTAGCAACGAAATTGTTATTTCGATTATTTTGAGTCATCATATACGCACAGAATTTAGTTCTTCGGTCAACGTCGTCTTCAACTAACTCATGGATGAGACGTAAAATAGTTTGTTTGGGCGCGCAAAGATCATTAATAAATATGTTTGAGGTGTTGAATAATGCAAACGGAAAACAAAAAATAGGCATTTTTTCTCGGTACAAGGACAAATCCAATTGTTTCTTAAAATACCTAAGGCCCGCTACAGACTATACGTGAATTCGCGATTCGCCAGGTGTGGTTTGTAATGAATTCGTGCATTGTTGTAGGGTTATTATGAATGGAATTTTAACGAAAAAGACCCTACACATTATTCGCGAATTCCTCGCATAGTCTATAGCGGGCCAAAGTCTTTATTAAAATGTGTTTTGTTATTGTTTCCACGGCTCTGTTGTATAAGCTCATTTCTTTTTTAAAATACTAAATCACCTAAACTTCAACATCAAGGTAATTTCATTCATAAAACCAAAGTCTTGTACAACGGTTTTCAAGTATAATGGTAATATCTGTCAAAATAATCCAGTGACTTTTCCCGCCTACCCAAAATTCTCTCTCAAACATTTCTTTAAAGCCGAAAATTCTACAGACGATAAGAAGCATACCTATTACGTCAATATAAATCGTTAGAAGTAAGTAATTATTGTTAGATCTTAGATACGTCAAAGATATTCCATTCTGAGAAATACTTGGTGACGACGTCACACCTTGTTCTCCTAATACAACTTCTACAAACCATTCTGCTACAAGAACAAATGAAAGCAGTATTATATTATAATTATCTAATCGTTTGCATTTACAGATGGTATCTGTTGGTTAGAATTACGTAAAATGTTTTATAATATACCAGTAAAAATAGTAAGCTGGTAATTATGTTAATAATGATTAGGCTATGGTTAAATGGGTAGATTTCATTTAGATAAGACTTCAGTGGGGATATCTACATTTCCAATTTAAAATTGCGTATTAAAAAATAATGGCAAGATATCATGTTAACGTATATTTTGCTATATGACAAGGAAATTATAAAATTAAATAATTACAATTCTGGTTTTATTATAGTAGGTAATCATAAAATATTGAATTCCACATTTATGAACAATAAAATTAATACCTATGAATGTACCTATAATTTTGAATATACATAGTACATTAAAAAATTGGCCATTGGACCAGTTATGATATAACTAGATGGACTAAAGAAAATATTGAGTCAAAATCAAAACGAATTAAATATAGTTGAAGATAATATACTAACTTCTGTTGTAGTATGTAGAAGTACATTGGATTATTAAAAAAAAAAACAGTGAAACGAAAGCAAATTAATAATATGTGTCCTAACATAGTCACTGTCTCACTGTACCTAACTATGCCTGTGAGCTTTAAAATATGAAATTGGGTTAAGAGTAAAGTGCCACTTTTTTAAGAAACAATCTAAAATGATGTAGAGAGAAGGTCTTTCTAATGCCCATATAACCTCATATATGAAGATTGAAGATTGCATGTTAGAAAAAAATAAGAGCAGAAATAGACCATATTAACCAAAATACAATTCAATTCAAAACATTTTATACATTTTCGTCATCTATATCCTCTTCATTATTATATTGAAATCTGATTTATTCATTCAGTGTTTTACAATTCATTTAAATTAACTTTAATTTAAATATTCTGCCAACTTAAATGGCATTGCCCATTCTTCGTTTGCGGCTGATGAACAACCAAGTTCCCATGACATTTAAATGGCAAATAATTTTCAGTTATAACAAATACAATTGTCAATTTTCATCGAAAAAGTTGTAAAAGTGGTATTTGCAGTTTGAACTTCTAGTGTTGGCTAACAAAGAACTACACAAAGATGTTATTCTAAGTGATTTAAACAAGAAACTAGCACTACTCTCTTCCAAATATCCACAAACCAAACATATCACTCCGACCAATAGTGAATGCGTGCAATATAAAATTAAAGATATTGCGCAAAAGAACATCATATCAAAAGGGCTCGAGTTTTTGCCAACAAGATTAAGCAGATTCGACTAGATTTATTATTCAAAAAATTCCAAATCAAAGAAGCTTTGAGACAACTTCACTAAAGGTTTATGGACGAAAGCAAGACTGAGAATTTAGTAGCCTTTGTAACCTCCATTAGGGATAATTTTGAAGAAAATGAAGAAGTATCTATAGGTTCATCTTGTCCTGCATCTTTGAGAAACTTTTACATAGAAACGAGAAATAGACCTTGGAGTCAGCGATTCTAAAATCAGACTGTTGATTCAGATATATTGTCGCTACATTCATCTTAGGATCTCTCGATTATAACATATACATACATCTAGACAATATTTTTTATGAAACAATAACATTCGCTGTGTAGATGGACGAGATCGATTCTTTCCATTCCTTGACATCATTGTGAAGAGAAAACCAGATGGCACGTTAGAACATGGTGTTTACAGAAAGCTTATTTTCACTGACAGGTATTTGAGTCTCGTCACCATTTGGCCAAAAAAACTAGATATTGCTAACACTTTGCTGCATTGATCATGAACCATTTATGAGCCAGAATACTTAGCAAGTGGATATACGTACAAACAGAAATATTAAGCAAATAATCAGGAAGTCTAAGATCAAGAAACAGAAGTGATATTTTGTAACAATCTATCTTCCCCATGTACAAAGATGTACTGACAATTAAAATATATATAATTTTAATATCTACGTTCTAACCCACACCTCAAGGAAGATAGAGGCAGCTTTTCCTATAAACCCTACTACAAGAGGAAGGTATACATTGGGCAAACAGACAGATTTAGAGAGATTTAGCATATGGTTGAAGGAACAGAAGTACATCAAATAAGAACAATGAGGAGGCAACAGAGGTTTTGATAACCTTTGATAAAATCAAGACAACAAAAATGCAGAAAAATTAAAATAATTTGCGGACTTAAACCTACCTGGAAACTGGGAATGATTCATAAGTAGAAATGAACTGAAACGTCATAGATTGAGTGATTATATCAAATTATAAATACTGACTAGAGAATTAAATGAAGTTACGTCTGAAGAAGAGAACGATATATCTTCTCTAACCCGCAAAGTACCTAGTCGTTTCCTGAAATTCTATTTTTGCAACATGTTGTTATCGCCGAATCGCGATAGAGGTCGCTAGCTTTCAATGGTTTCTACTGCGATGTAGAACGCTTCTTGTCTGTGGCTTGTTAGTCCGTCATGCAGTAGTGAATGGCCGCTAGATGTAGCTTTGCTACTTCACGTCACTTATGGTAGTATGTCGAAACTGATATATGTCTGGTGGGCTGCTGACGAGTGACTTTAGTTATTTGCTATAGGTTTTCCAGGTGCAATTCAATGCGGGTCGGGGCATTAGTCCTCTGAGTAGTTATTTCCTAGAATTCCGTGTTTGCAGCGTAGAAATTGGTTAACCGCAATTATTAATTTATTATTTTCAATTCTAAACAAAGACGGACCGAGTTTTACCGTTTTCTCCATATTTCTGAAAAGCACACTTTTAGAGTGGAATTGACATTAAACAATGTTTTTAAGAAGAAGCAGGTGAGAGTCTAACATCACAAATTAGCAGCATTAGTCATCGTGTATTTTAGCCTGCTTTGGATTTAAACTAGACACCACATTCACTGGAAACGTACTATACCCACATTCACCTGATGTAAAAGCTCATAACGACGTATTCCTCCTAGATATAACGCTGATTATGGCCGTAAAGCCGCCACACGTGGAATGCCACCCCCTAAACCCATTGGACGTCGGGAATTCCACCGGAAAGGGCGACCCCGCGTTAGCGGTTAACTAAGGGGTGGATAATGTGCTGAAACACTTTACGATATCACCGCCATAACGACCTAATAACTTTACGGCGCACCATCTTCAGCGGCTCTCCGCAAAAATGATCATAAAATTATGAGTTTACTGCCTTTTATATAACCGCCATTTGTATACATTGTTATCGTTTGCAAGCCGATGCGGCACATCCGGCAAAAATAACATCAGCGTACAAAAACGAAACAAAAGTAAACACAGGGTGGTTCAGTCATAATCTCATGAATTTAAACCACGTATTTGGAAGGCCTAATAAAGACATAAAATCGGGAAAAAAACAAATTTAACTCGCCGCTCCTGGTACGCAACAAAATTTCTGACAAAGCTGTTCGAGTGTTGAAGCGAAACAGTGTTGCCACATAACAATATTATTTAACACTTCAGGGTGTTGTTTCGATTCTACTACCATCAATCGCATCTCCCACGACCTTAAATTTATTTCAGATTATTTCGCGTGTCGATCGTAATGGTAACTTTTATGAATATACCAAAATGTACAGAGAATCTTTACGAAATGCGAACGCCGCCGTAGCAGAATATCGAAGATGTTTTCCTCATAAACAAAATTTTCCAAGTGGGCCAACTTTTGTACGAGTATTTTTTATAAATTGTAGGCAATAAACTTTTCAACTATGCAGTCTCTCTTCTACTAATTTGCCAAAAAACGTCGTTCTTGAACATCGTAAGGAAGTCAAAGAGAGCAGTTAACGATGCAATTTAGCTTATTACTTGTTGGTAGTGTAGCATACTAGTTTTCAGTTCTAGGTGATTTTGCAGGCTCGAGCGTGTTATAATTTGTGATTTTATCATATACGAGGTGTTTTTTAATTACTATTGTCGTTGGCTCATTATAAATTACATTATATTATAAAATAGTGCTGTGAATACATAACAGTTTTGTGATTTTTTTTATTTATTTTTATTTATTTATTTATTTGCCCAACAGAAAGTCCATTTACAGGGCAACAATTGAACAGTAAATACACATATATAAAAAAATATAAAATAATAATAAAAAATACAAATACACAATATAAAATACACAATTTAAAACACAAAATAATAATAAAAAATACAATTACACAATATAAAATACACAATTTAAAACATGAAATAGTACAATATATAAAAGTAATTATAATTAAAATAATCTACATCACATGGAGATATCTATATTTCACACTAAATTCTAAAATCAACTAAATGTCTGTATGGGAATAAAACCGGTTGGCACTTTGTAATAAAGTATTTATATTACAGACATTTATATCACAGCAGCTGGCTAAATTATTAAAATAGTGTAACATCGAGAACATTGGTGACTTAATTAACATATTGGTTCTAGGTACTGAACAAATAAACGTCTTATTCTGCCGAGAGTTTTGGCGAGGCACGTAGAACTTGATTTCATTTAATAATACAGGACTATCAATTGTACCATGTAATAATTTAAATAGGAACCGCAAAGAATATAATATTCTGCGGTGCTTTAAAGATTGCATACCAAATGCATTTAACAAGAGAGCTTGACTAGCAGCTCTCTCTGGATATAGTCCATGACATTTCAAATGTAAGAATTTTAAAAATTTTCTTTGAATCGTTTCAATACACGCAGAATAAGACGTATAAATTGGCGAAAACACAAGTGAACAATATTCAACTTTAGATCGGACAAGAGAATTAAATAATGTTTTTAACGCCAACTCATTGGAAAACAGCTTACAATTGCGCGTTATAAATCCCAGAGATCTGTTACAACCAGCCACTACATTCTCGATGTGCATTGAGAATGATAAAGTCGAATCAAAAGTAATTCCCAGATCGCGAATAAAATTACACCTTGTAAGTGCTATATCATTTATTGCATAATGGGATTTAGATGGAGAATTTTTACGTGAGTACGTTACTACTTTGCATTTGGATATATTTAGTGATAAATTATTGACATTGCACCACTCAACCAATTTAGTCAACTGTGACTGCAAATTTAAAGAGTCATCCTCATTACCTATAGAGCTAAACATTTTCAAATCATCTGCATACAAAAGATGTTCGCATCCAATATAATCTGAAAGGTCATTAACAAATAACAAAAACAGTAGTGGGCCGAGATTAGATCCCTGAGGTATTCCCGAAGTAGCAGTATACATATTAGATTTATATCCATTATATGCGACATACTGAAGTCTGTCTTTAAGATAGGATTCAAATAATTTCAACAAGGCCGAACTGAAACCAAATGTTTCGAGCTTTGACAAGAGAGTCGAATGACATATGCGATCAAATGCCTTCGAGAAATTTGTGTACAATACGTCAACCTGTTCTTGATCGTCCAAGACATTAGAAATATATTGAGTGATCACAATTAAGTTGATCATCGTTGATCTTTAGCTCATAAAACCATGCTGTGAAATAGATATACAATTTTTAACAGCATTATATATACGATTATACACAGACATCTCGAAAACCTTAGAAAAATTCGGTATTATAGAAATAGGTCTGTAATTATTAAAATAGGCTACATCTCCATCTTTGAACACCGGACATACTCTGCTAAATTTCCAACAATCAGGAAAAGTCGATGTAGACAAAATGTGATTTCTCAGTGTTACGTTGTTGTGTCTGAACGGGTGTTTGCGTTAATTCTATCTAGTACTTAGTGGCTCTATAGTATCGTCATTTTGCCTTAAAAATATTGTGTATTAGAAAAACCTCAACCTACTACAAGTGGAGATCAAACAAATAGTAATAGAGAAGATGTGGAGATTAGGACGGACGATATAGAAAATAGAAATTCTCGACATCTTGGTGAACCAACTCAGTTAATTAGATAAAATGTACAAATAAAAATATGTGCTTAGTACCATTCAAGACTTTCAGAAAACATTCAAGATACTGGCACAAATAAAAAGAATATTCAAGAATTTCTTAAAATCCTTAATATTTCGAACGATGCTAGTTTGAGGAAAAATGAGTTGCTGCATACATGAGCCATATTTTGGAAAAAGACACGTTAATGGCTATTGCATTCATACTACTGTTTTTTATCCCATTTATGGAGCCAACTAAAAAAGGACATTCAAAGAAATAATACTTTCTAAAATTTAACAAAAGAGTTATAAGACGGTGGATATACTCGGGTCAAGAATTCAGACGTCTTACGTCATGACTGACGTTACACATTTGTTTTTATTGTCAACGTAATTTTCGATATTTGGTCGCGTTAAAAACAATGATTTTTTGCAATTTAGTGCAGTATGTAATGCAAACTTTTAGTGTAGTATATAGTTTTATTACTATCAGTTGCAGTTTCTTAAATATTTTGATGAAATTATAATGAATCATTCATTTGTTCGTATGACGTAGGTCGTCTGAATTCTTGTCGCGAGTATATTAAAATTGCATCAGGTAATTGGATAAAATACATCGAACCTGTCATAAAAATTGAGGAAGTTATAAAGCTACACCAATTGATTGTGCCAAATAAAAGTGTTTTAAATTTTCCCCTTAAAAATAATGTGGTATTAGACACTGCATATCTAATAAGATACGGAGATAATATTCGGACTTTGGGAGAATTTCTCTTAACAACCTTATGGTACAAGTCGAAGTCAAACAAATAGTGATAGAGGAAATATGGAGATTAAGACGGACGATATAGAAAATAGAAATTCTCGACATCTTATTGAACCAATACAGATACAGGGTGTTAAAGTTTAAAAAAAAAACAATTTTTTAAAGAAAAAAATGGCACTCCAACGAATTTTTTAAAATTCGGAAGCTCTATCGATTGAACAAATTAAAATTGCACAAAAAATATCACTTGGTAATTTTTGATGCGATAAACCGTTTTCGAGAAAATTTCTTAATTTCATTCTTCTGCACGCAATTTAAGTTAGTTACAATTGGTTAGAACTCAACTGAATTATTTGCTTTAGGTGCGCCACTCTCCGCTACTATTATTAATAAGGTTGTTCATTTTTGTCATTTTATGTCATAAATTTGGCTCAAAATCGAGCAAGTAGTATATGTCATACCAGGCAATCTGCAAAATTACTTCTACTGGTGCCTACAATGAATACCACTATGGTTCAACGTAGTTGGATATTTTTAGGACCCAGATGTTTTAATATTCTTCCTGAAAGTATTAAGTCATACCTACAGAAAGTTTAACTCACAACTAAAGAAATATGTATATTAACAACAGACAGGCTGAAAATAAAACAGCAAATTGATTAAAAAAATCAGATGGTGATATAATTTAACAAAATCGTGTTCATGACTATATAATTGTTATTGTAAGATGTTGTATGGTGTATATTGATTATATTTATATTTTGGTTATTGTTTACTAGTTCACGAACAGGTGAGTTTTTCACCGTGTTGAACTTTTTTGTTGGTTATTTTACTAATGCATAGACAGGTGATACACACCATGTCTAACTTTTGATTTTTAATTTGTAAAATAAACTTTATTATTAGGTAGGTATATTACGCAGGTACACAAAAATAAAAAATAAAAGTTTTGTGCCCGAGCTCCGACCTATGGTTCCCCATGTATTTTTGGCTCCTGAAATCAATCTCGGGGTCGGTATAGCCCAAACGTTCCATATTTGCGCCCTACGGTCAAAAATTACCAAAATTTGGCCATTACATGGAAATAAGCGCAAAGCTTTATCTCGTGCCATTGAAGGTCCAAACATGAATCAGTTGTAGGATAGGACCTCGCACATCCCAATTGTCACTTGGTCCTAAAAATTTCAAATTATCAGAAAAATCATATGATTTCACCGTTTCAGCATCGATTGATTTAAGAGGATTGTCTTCATGTAGCATTGCACAGTGAATAAACATAAACAAATTTAAAAAAATATAGAAAAATAAAAAAAATAAAAAATAAATAAAAAAATGAAATAAAAATTTTAAAAAGAAAGAAAGGAGCTACAATACTTGCTACGTCAACGTCATTAGCAGGGTTGCACATCCATAAAAATTTGTGAACAGGTCACAATTACTTTCCTTTGGCGTGACCCAAAGCTAACGACGTTGACGTAGGAAGTACAGCTCCTTTCATTTTTATTTTTTTTTTTTTTTTTTTTTTTTTATTTTACTTTTTTTTTTCTTTATTCACTGTGCAGTGTTACATGAAAACAATCCTCTTAAATCAATTCGATCCTGAATACGGTGAAATCATGCGATTTTTTCCAACAATTTGAAATTTTTTAAGACCAATTTTCTGCCAATTCGTGGCCCTCAAGTGACAATTGGAATGTGCGAGGTCCTATCCAACAACTGATTCATGTTTGGACCCTTCAATGGCACGGAGATAAAGCTTTGCGCTTATTTCCAGGTAATGGCCATATTTTGGTCATTTTTTGACGGTAGCGCGCAAATATGGAACGTCTGGGCTATACCGACCCCTGAATCGGTTTCGGGAGCCGAGAATACATGGGGAACCATAGGTCGGAGCTCGGGCACAGAACTTTTTTTGTGTGTGTCTGTGTTATTATTATGGCAGCTCTTATGCCGATAAAACATACAATTTGTTTCCGAAGCCGTCTCTGGTTACAAATGCCTCAATCGTCCGCTCCTGACCCAAGCCACGAAGATGACGGTTATAAAACGAACTCGCCTAGGCTCGTCTAGCGAGATAAGAGGTTAATGTTGGTGGTTCGCGAAATCGCGACGCTGCGGGATAAAGAGGAGTGAGTGATTAAGCGTATTCACGGCACAATAGCGGGATATTAAAACAACATACTTACCCGTAAAAGAGCTATTAAAATCCCATCATTATCAAACTGAAATTAATCATGGCCGTTTTAAGTTGGCCATAAAGCAAGACTGAACGTGATGCACACAATCAGTTGTTTAATGCAAAACAACATAATGCTTTTAGGTTTGATAACACGGTAAAAATGCAGGAATTATAATCTAACGTTTCGCGGAGAGGGATGAATTAAGCGCTGCTATAACCTTATTAATTGCAGCTTTTAAAATATCTCTGTAGGCATTTATTTATATACACTACTTATTTTAATAGTCTCATTAAATTGCCTTATTAATATCTCTATCTTGTTGCCGTTGCTCGGTTTATTTATGACTTAATAATCTAGGATAATGCAGGGAAAGCAATTACAGGATATCTTTTGTATTCATACAATAATTATCCAGCTTGTGTCATTATTAATCTACTGGAAATATCTATCACTGATTGATTAATATCCGTTGAAGAAGTAAAGACATAGAATTTGAATAGATACATAAGAAGAAAGTTGAGCTACGGGATATAAGAATTTTTTTTTCCAAATCCATTTATCATGTAAGTATTTGATTCGTTTGTAAATAAATTGATAAAAAATTTATTACAATAAAACATATCAACCTCTATCGTAAAATTGCATCTTTCACGCCAAATAGTATAATTTTTTGTTAAAAATACGTAACCATGCTGTAAAATTACATTTCATGCACACTAAAATGCGATTATACAGTGCTTTCGAAAAGTAACGAATACATTCATTATTTTTGAAATTGAAAAGTTTTCAAAAACAACCCCTGACACTTTTTAACATGCGACCCATACTCCTGGTGTCATCGTTGTTCGAGATATGACGCCATCGACAATTTTGACCATGCCATTTGAAAGAGCGTGTCATTCTACATACATACATCATGAAAAATTATGGTGGTGCTACATAACAAAAATTACAAGAAAATAATGTTTGAAGATTTTAAAATTTAATTTTACAATACCGTGCACCTCCCCTTTATGCAACACCTGTCCGTGGTTATTTAGATGAGCTATTCCCGAATCGTTGGATAGGGAGAAGAAGACCGATTGAGTGGCCAGCTAGATCGCCTGATTTGACACCCCTAGATTATTTCTTGTGGGGATTCTTAAAAAGCAAAGTATACGTTACTAGACCGGTTAATTTAGAAGATTTAAAAGCAAGAATTCGTCACGAGATACATCGTATACCTCCTAAAGTTAATGATAATGTCCAAAAAGAATTTATTAATCGTCTTGGCTACTGTCAGACAGTCCACGGTGCATAATTTGAACATTTAATTTAGTCGATTTTTACATAATCATTATAATCATTATCATTTTCAGCATTGTGAAAATTAAATTTTAAAATCTTCAAACATTCTTGTCTTGAAATTTTTGTTATGTAACACCATAATTTTTCATGATGTATGTATGTAGAATGATACGCTCTTTCAAATGGCATGGTCAAAATTGGGGGTTGCTATTTAAAAAATTGCCGATGACGTCATATCTCGAACAACGATGATGTCACAAATATGGGTCGTATATCAAAAAATGCCTTTTTTTAAAACAAAATCGACATGTCAGAGAATTTTTCTAAAACTTCTCAATTTCAAAAATAATGAATTTATTCGTTACTTTTCGAAAGCACTGTATAATGAGAATGAGTAAGCTTATTGACATTAAATTCACATTACAAGACAGATTGAGGAACATTACGGGCTAATAATACAGTGAAATTGGAAAATGAAGTATTAAAAAACGGAAAACCCGAAAGGCGAGATGTAAGTGTCCACATTAGTTTACGACCACAAGCAGATAGCGACCCGCGATGCTGTGGGTACTATCAGAGATTATGGTACTATGAACCCCAGACTTGTATCGCAATCGGCAATTACGATAAATAATAATGACGCTTGATATATTAAAATAATAAAAATGTACCTGATATTAAGCTACTTTCCCGGACCCATAAATATCTTGAATCATATATAACTGTTGCTTCTGTACAAATTATACAACTTGAACTACTGAAAAACTTTACATCATAATATCAAACTTATTTTCCGCTCCACAAACTGCGACATGTAATAATTTCTCAAAAAAACTATGTAATCGCAATACCAGATTTTTTCGTTAATGACAATATTAGAATTATGTAAAATTGCGCACATAGAGAATATTGTAAAATACTTGTGGTTCGCCATAACCTATAACTAACTATTGATTGCGTTGTAATTTGTTCAGTAACTTATTCAAATTAATGCAATAAGACTTTTTTATTGATAGGAATTGATACACTTCTATGCTCAGAACTGTTTTTGTAAAGTTATTTGAAATGATACGTTGGAACGTGGAAGTGAAGCTCGTTTTCAACACGCAGTACATACTGGGTGTCCGGAATATTAGTGCTTTATTTTCCTCTATGATAAATTTTGACAAAACACAATTGACATTTTTTTATCTACATACATCGTAATAATAATAACAAGTTTTGACATAAGCCTACTTCGAGAAAACTCACTTATTTTATAGACCGTAATACTGTATGAGTTCAATTAAAAGAGTGTACTACTAGGGCCCTCTATAAAATATCCAAAAAAGTATTAGACCAGCAATTTAGCGTCCATAAAAACCCGGGAATAATAAATTTCATAAAAAATATTTCGCACCGTTCGTAAATTTTCGTAAAAATTATATTTTAAAAATATTATTTTCTCACTCTGTATCTCGAAAACTAGAGAAGATAGGCATATAGTTCATAAACAAAACGTACTATCACCTCCTGTATTTACTGGAGATCTTTCTGGAACACCCTCTCCAGGTAATGAAATCCCATAAACAGTTACTTTTGCTTGTATATGTCAACAGGAGCAGAAGAACTGTAGATCTCGTTTCTCATCTTTTGTAATGAACGAAATATATGTTTCAAAATTTTTTTACATTGATATTTATTGTACAAATTTATACTATACTTTTTCCATCGAATAAAAACATTGTTTTAAAAAGTTTCAGCAGATAGAGTACCATCTTGCTCACTATATGGTTTACCTCTTTATGTAATTTTACTGAATTTTCGTTTAAGAGGCAACACTAGATGTCAGCTCCGCTAAGCGCATTGCAACCGTCTGACTTCCCTTACATCTTCTGTCTTACTAAAAATGTACTTTCTTAGTTCCAAGTTGACAAAGTCATTATCAATTATTTTCAGAAACAAAATGTATATAAATTAATAAAATAATTCGGCGCTTCTAGGATGCCCATTTATTTTGTTCCCTTTACGTTTTAAAACCTAGTTTACTCGTGTAATTATTGACTGAAGAACTAATTACTTACTTAATAAAAGATTATGTATGTCTAAATAGACAGAGCAAATAAATCTTTTGTTTTCTATGTGACATAGTGCCTGCAGAAATTGTTTGTCGGTCTAGACAAGTTGGGCCGTATTGAATAACACAGGGACCATTTAATATATTAATATAACAAGCTTTGTGTGTCATAGATATCTCACCTACACTCAAACAAAGATTATGTCTATAACAACAATATTTAATGTGTCGGAGCTTGTATAAATTGTATTTTCTATAATAAAATATGTCAGATCTAAGAAATAATTGCAATAAATAAAGAAATGTTACACGATTCGCATTCTAGTTGTAACAATATTCCCACAACCCGCAAAGTAGCCTCACCGAGGCAGAATATTACGGGTATATCGTTTCTCCGAAAAACAAATGATGAGTAACCAGTCACCAAAGCGATTATCATTAAGCAGCAACGGTTTTTAGACGTTTATTACCTTTGGATATACACGATTTGTTCCTAATTACAAGCCACTGATGCTCTTACCGTCGAAATGTCACAGCAAAAACAATTTAATGACCGCTTTTCGACAGGATCTCGTCTTTTCGAGACGCAGTTTCTCGAAATTGCATGCAGTTAAAGGCAGAACTATTACTTGCACTATTAACATTTTATTTGCACAATTAAAGCCACTGAATTGCATTGTCTTATTAAATTAATATCATATATCTGAATTTACAGTTTCATTACTCTTATAACTGGCCAATATAAACATTACTGAACAAGAGCAAAAGTAATGATAACAATCATATTTGTAAATAACGTTTAAAGGAACGTTTAAATACGTTTTTAGTGCATTCTATATCAAGGCCATACGAACCTGGCAGTAGACTTTTAAAATTCCATGTGATTTTGTGATTTTCATAGATTGTGATATGCAATTGTTTGTAGTTTGAAGTATAATGACTACTTTAGATTTCGAGGAATTATATATGAAATAAACTACAAACGATTTTTGATCCTTTGCTTGAAGTACAGTTACTCTACATTAGCTTTCAAGAAACTATAAATAAAATAAGAATTACTTACTACAGACAACTACAAACAATTTTTTAGCCTCCGCTTGTAATACATGTACTCTAGGTTTGATTTAGATGCAGTACAAATGAAATAAGACTACAAACAACTACAAACGATTTTTCAGCATCAGGTTGAGGTACAATGACTGGGCTTTAAATATTGAGGAACTACATACGAAATAAAGGTAGTACAAACAACGATTTTTAACCTTTAAAGTATACCTGCGTTAGATATTATAACTACAAAAGATTTATCAGGCGAATACAATTGAAATAAACGTTACTACAAATAATTTATCCAACCCAAGTTGTAGTAAAATGGCTTTTAATCCATTTTACTTTTATTTATTTTGTAGATTACAGTATGTAGTTTGTAACTTGAAGTATAAATAACTCTACTTTAGGCTTCGAGAAACTACATATGAAACAAACGTTACTACAAACGATTTTCAGCCTTGCTTTGAAGTATAGTTCCTATTCGTTAGTTTTCAAGGCACTACAAATGAAATAAGTTATTACAAACAGCTTCAATTGGTATTTCAGCCTCAGCTTAAGGTATAATAATTCTGCTTTAGATATCAAAGAACTACATATGAAATAAAAGTAATCACAAACAACTACAAACGATTTTTCAGCCTAAGCTTGACGTATTGAAATGAAAGTTACTACAAAGGATTGATTTTTCAGCCTTTACTTGAAGTATAGTAACAATCTTCTTCAGATTTAGAATAACTGCAAACGAAATACAAATTACTACAAACAAGTGAAGGTAACGAAAAAGGTTATGTCATATTTAAAATTGGAATGGATTTATAGATTTTACATACAATTACATATTGAGGAGAGGAACTTTAAATTCGTGGGGTCAGTTTTTAAAGGTCTTATGACTTTTCTTTATCTGCAATTAGTCATTAGCACTACAAACAGCAACATACCAAAATATATACGAATCAAACCAGGTTGATATGCTCTATTTTGAACTGTGTTCATTCTATGATTACTTATGAATTTTAGATGTCGTTCATCATAAAATAATTAAAAATTGACAAAATTTACATTTTGTTTCAGCGACGTTCCCTATGACGAGGCGGATAGGCCACCCTTACCAAAATAGGACGCCCCCGAAGAGAAAGAAGCCTAGGACGTCCTTCACTAGGCTTCAGATAGCGGAGTTAGAGAAAAGGTTTCACAAACAGAAGTACCTAGCGTCGGCGGAAAGAGCAGCCCTGGCGAAAACCCTGAAGATGACCGACGCGCAGGTCAAAACGTGGTTTCAAAACAGGAGGACAAAGTGGAGGTAAACATATCTTTATATATTTTCTTTACTTGTTAAGGTCTTCATAATACCGATCAGTTTGAAAGATTTTATTATGAAAGTTTGTAGTTTTTATTTAATAATTTGTAGGTGTTAAATGAAGCATACATTTGTAGCGTGTTTAGTTTCTATGGCAAGGGTGCTTTGGAAATTGTTAGATATATGTTATAGTTGTTTTAATGTCATGTCATAGTTGTAATATTCTTCTTGTAGCACTCTAAACTTGTGGAGATATTGTGTCTCTTATTTTCAAACGAGTGGAGTGCTAAAGAGAAAATAGCATTTCTGTAATATTCTTTTGTTTGGGTTGAATCACAGAAAATTAGCTATATATTCTGTGGTTGAATGCAGGAAATAAGGCCGCTAGAATTATTTGTACCATTTACGGAGAGAAGGCTATTAGGAAAAATATAGCACAAAAATGTTTTTTTTTATTTCGAATAGGGCCATTTTGACGTGAATACCCGTCATGTTTAGGAAAATCTTATGGTTCTTAATATGAGTGCTTCTTTGCTGACTCTTCATCGTTTAGTTGATCAACACCATAGACTGCTTTTGTCCAATATTGTTGAATAAGTGTGGCATCAGATCAATGAGACAATACAGATTGTGGGGTTGTTAGATTAGAAATAACAAGTCCACGGTTTGTAACACGTTAAATATATTAATAAAGATATAACAGCTGGGACAGAATGTTCCACCAATACAGAAGTCTGGACGAATGTTCAGTGGAAGACGAGCGACAAGTAACTGCCGTGGTTTTCACCGGACTTCTCGAGGAAGGTCTCCGGTCGCTGGTTAATCTCTGACCATCTGTTTATTTTATCATAAATGGACTCAAGTCAGAGGACACTTTTATGGTTTTATTGGCATTGATTTGTTTGTTGCTTTAGTGCAAATGTCGTAAATTGTAATTGTAGGGATCACAGATGTAGGTCGGTGACCGCTACACAGATTATCTCAAATTATTAAATTATAATATCAAACAGAAAAAAAATTGAAAAGAAGGCATTTCTTCAGTTTAGTTCTTGATTTTTTTGGAACTCGACCATAAATGGATTTAAACTATGTTTACGTGTGCCTGGACATTACGGTAAAACCATAATCATTGCTGGCAATTTAAAAAAAACAGGCCCTTAACTGTATTGATGCCAAAGAAAATAAAATTGCGCTTTGTCGCAAATATCACTGTTTTATTTTATTATTATTGATTAATTAAAATTTTGATTTCTTTAATTTATTAGACTGATTACTTTCTGACAACAAAAAGTTCAGCATCATTGAAATGAGGAAAATTTCCCACTCTATTAAAAATGATCGGAGATAAGAGCAGAAAAACCCTCGTCACAGAACGCTTCCCTTTCTGTTCCGAATTGTCTTGTTTATGTAGTAGTTTTCCTCCATCGAACAAGGAAATCCCGTTTCCAGCGACGACCCCAGGATTGGAAAAGTTAAATCTAAAGCGATCGCATGTTAATGCCCGAAATAAAACAGAGACCAGCCAAATGAAATAAGGAAAAGTACAAATTCGATTAGGGCTTGTTCGGTGGGGAGAGCGACGTCGTTCCAGACAGCCAACCTTCAGTCAATTACACTAATACGATCTGGTATCGCCTGCTCGCTGTTGCTAACTTTGCCGTTATCGCTCCTCGCTTGACGGTTGGACGTTTTCGGGAACGAGGCAATTCCGCTTTATTTTATACCTATTGTCTTTTGAGTTTATGGGTCGCTTTCGGTTTACTTCCCTAATTAACTGTTATTGGCGCTCTTTACGCCGTCAAGGTACGGCGCAGTAAAAGCCGTCTTTGAGAAATTAGTGTGTGCCGCGGGTAATGTATTTAATGAAAATTGGGCACTGGCATTTCGCTGAAGAACATTTGTCTCTAAACTTAGAACGATAAAATTGCGCACTCTACGGATATCACACCTTTAACACATAATGCACTACTGGTTTCTAGGCACTGCCACTATAACCGTCATACGTCAACTTTTATCGTCGGCTATTAGGCCTATTCGTAGAATAGTTTCCAGCCGTCAGACGCACGCGCATTGCGTTTACAATACGCACATAAGATTGAAAATATTTTATTTTAGCTGCAGTGCATCAAAGAGTTAAAAATATTAGGAGGATTGTAAGAGAAGCATCGATGAAACATTACAGAGCTATGTCTAGGGGTAACTAATAATTCTCTACGACGAGTAATACGATTATGAGCATCACTGTTTTTAAGAAGCTTATTAGATAAATATTCAGGCATATTTAAATTTATAACTTTAAAAACAAAACAAGCCAAATAATTTAAATCGCTCGCCTGGTGTAAACCAACCAAAGTCTATGAGAGCACCAGAAATGTGATCATATTTTCTTAAGTTATAACAAAACCGCTAACAAGCATTTTGTACCTTTTGAAGACTATTTTTATCAACTTGTAGTAAAGCAGGCCAAAACACAATATCGCAATATGATAGTACAGATAAAATTAAACTATAAGTCAACCTTAATTTGATGTCCTGGGACAGAACTTCCCTGTAACTATATAAAATTTTTAATTTGAGAAAATACTTTTGAACTAATTTAGATACATGAGTCTTAAATCTAAAATCTACATCCATGATAAGTTCAAGATTTTTACACTCATTGACTGGTGTAATAAATGTATCAATGATCTTAATTTCAAAGGTAGAATTATTTAAAATTAAATGTCGATGACAACCTAACACAAGTAGCTGAGTTTTCACTTCAGTAAGAATTAAATCGTGCTGAATGGAAAATTTACAAATAATGTCTAATCTAAATTGATGTTGGAAATGGCAACCTCCAAATCATTATACAAAAAAAAATAATATAATTGCGTATCATCAGCATATTGGTGTACGAAACAAAAATTTAAATAACGTGACAGGCCAGATGTATATACAGAAAACAACAGGGGCCCAAGGATACTTCCTTGGGGAACACCTTTATTTAGAGGAAGAGAATTTGAAGACTCATTAGACATAGTCTAAGTCTATGACGTCTAATATTTAGATAATTACTGAAAAAAATGAGCGCCACATTACCAACCCCAAAGTACTTAAGCTAAAGTTACAGTTTCTGCAGTATTCCTAATCCCCGGAGGTGTATTCGAGATATTACTGTCACTATTTTTCATTTCCATAAGTTTTTCAACTAAAATTATCTCAACTAAACTTCGCATATTTTATAAAAGTTGGCAATTGTTAAATTTAATACTTAAAAAGGACGCTGTTTACTTGGTTGCTATTGGCTACAAGCGTTTGCAAGATTTTAGCTCTGGACAAGCACTAAAGTGACACTCCTCAATAAACGTCAACGTTTCGTTGTCACTGTCAAGCAGACAACCCTACTTTAATTAGTAATTGTAGATAAAAATCTTGATAATCGAAAGCCTTCAACATCCATTTCCTGACTCTATGGACTATTCATCGCTTTCACAGATAATTATCCAAGAGACGGGCCCAAAATTCGGATTGTGCCGCTCCGCATGACTCGAGCAGCGACTAAAGGCGTTCAGTTAATCGCACCTGACGTTCAATTATTAACAAAGCACTAACGGCAGCCGCCTGCTGCAGTGCTGCGGTCGCAGGAATATTTTAATTATGATTTACGCGGCCTGCCCTGATAGGAACGGAACTGTCGCGCATTACGGATTATCGCGTCGCGTTTAACACGTTTAAGAACTAATTCGGAATTATTAACTGGTTTTGGTGTTTGGTCTTTATGATATTAAATATTTGTCAAAATAATTCATTTGTTTCTTCTTAAAAAATCAAATTATTAATTGTCCTTACAGGTTTTACTTTCACTTTGGTCTTTGATGTTTTCAGTAAGTATTCCACAGGCATTATTGCTTCATGTATGCAATAGTAACTTATCTCTCTATTATAAGTACCTACATGAAAATTTCAAGGTTCATTTTGGAAATTCAGCTTGATAAATTGAAAGTATTATTTGAGTTAAGTATTGCAAAATTTTAAGGCCGCGAAAACAATTGTTATTGCTTTACTCTCTTTAATGATTATTTAATTATTAACCTTGAGAGCTTTATGAAAGCTTAAACGTGATGGAATCTACAGGCTATAAAAATTAAAGAAACAATAGCATTTTGTTTTATAATAGCTACCTTATACGATAGAGTTTTTATACCCTTGAGTTTAATTTTATTAGTTTAATTTCATAACTATGATTTTTGCTTAACAGTAATAATCTAATTTTCAACTGATCGATGAGTTCACTTCAAGTAATAGTCTCATTTTCAACTGACCAATGAGTACACTGCAGCATGTTCTTTGAAATGTTTTGCCAACCTTATTTGATTTTCAACTCCTACAATTTTAACCATATGTGTACTTTTAAATAAGAATTTGATTTGTAATAATACATAATAAAAGTCGTAGTAAAAGTAAACAGAAAACAAAAAAATTGTTAAGTTACAATAACTAAAAATAATTAGGCTCACGTTAAGTATTATAGAATACAGTATAACTGCATAAAAGGTGACAGAAGAAAAATCGGTTTTTAATAGTATCCAAAAGTTGATACTGTGATAAGAGAACCAGTACAGATTTTTCCTGTATCCTGGGTGATTCGAGAGGTCAGTTTGTGTGAATTAAGGTGTTTACTAATTATTTTTCATTAAAATACATATGTACAGTAACACGAAACTTAATGACATTTTCTTAGTGTACGGAAATGCAAGATAAAACTCACGAGTGCTTTTCATTTGTATGCCCACCCATTTACTGCAGATGTTCTACATGGTCATCCTAAGATTTGCGTCCAATGCCTCCACGATCTCCAGAAGTAGAAAATATCGATGAGTTGTATAATTGGAACAGCTGCTGATAATATGCGTCTTCGGAAACAGTAGGAAGAAATGAAGAACGTTTGAACTACTGGGAGGAAATGAGATTCGACGAGTTCAAGCTTGCTTGCAAGAGCATAGTGACAACTTTGAACAGCTTTCGTAGAAATAAATAACAATAATATTTAACAGTTTTTCCTCGTTTTCCATTGAAATTTTATTATTATTTTTTAACAAATAAACTTCTTATTTAAAATTGGTAGGTATATTATAAAAAAATGTCGGATAAATTGTGAAACATCTGATATGTTCTTTTATAATTGAATTTGAGAATTATTTAATTAATATTTTTAATTAAATCTCTATTTGTAACAACAGACGACGTTGTCTTTTTTGTCCCAACAAATGCTGTTCATATTTTTGTTCGGGGAATTACCGTTCTGTAGAGCTAACCCATTTTTTTCTGTTCGAATCATTGACAGATGGTCTTCTTGAACATGGGGAACAGTTAATGTTAAAATGGCCACCTTTGAAATGACAAAACCATGTTCCTGCTAATTTTGTTCTGTCCGTAAGCGTCACACATATATCAACAATGTTTTTTGTTTTCAATTTGACATTGCCTACATTTTCTACGAAAATTTGCAAAGCTCGAAGACTATTCAATTAATCAATACTGTGATATTAAGACTAACAAATTTCACTTTCTATAGGAAAATTTAGAAATATATAGGGTGTAACAAAGAAGGAGGTCATTCTATTAAATGCCTATTTTTGGCGGCAAAATATGACGATTAACTTTACTTACATACAAAAATGCCTACTATAAATTATTTTTTTGCAATAATTTTTTTTTCATATAAATTTGAAATTTAATAGAGATATTCCTTGTGGTTAAGTCCGCCGTATTTCTCGTCGTAAAATTATTAAATTTGTGGTGTTTTTTTAGATACTGAAATCTCGAAAAATAAAACACGAGCAAAAGTAATATCAAAAATAAAATTACTGATGTTTTGTTTATCCACTTTTACTATTTAAACTCTTCTCAAATAATACCTATAATATATTTTAAAATGCATTTGTATAACACACATTATTTCGCTATTCTAACCCCACATTTTAACGATTATTTTCACATACTTATAAACAAAAGTGAACAATCTTATATGCAGAACTATGTAAGTTTATGTTATAACAATGGTTACATCTATAATTGAATTTAAAAGATTTCAGTACTTAAAAATTTGCTGGATAGATCGCTTTCTGACGTTATATATTGATTTTACTTCGGTAACTTTGAATATTCGCAGGTGGCATGAGATAACATTCTTGTTATTTGTTAAACTCTATATTATTCAGTTCTTAAATGTCTAAAATTACTTGTACTTGTAGAAAACACTATTTCAAGAATACGGCGCCCTTAAGCAAATCCTCAAGGATGCCTAAAATATTCCTGAAAAACAGACGTAAAAACTGAAGGAAACTGAATGTCTACTTTTGCCCCTCCCATTTTTTTTATATACATACACCTATTCGTAGCGTAATGTTTTATTTTCATTATTTTATCATTTTTTAATTTCATTCTAATGAAACACCCTAGAAACAAGTTGTGGAAAATTTACGAGGTTTCAAATAACTGACTTTACAGTTTCTGCAGCAAATTAAATTGGTAATTATGACTTTTAAAACCTGGGTAAATTATTTACAAACTGTTTCTTTTAGCGTTTCTTTCAAAACTGAAATTTAAAATAATTTCTCTGCGGCTATCTCTTATGTTGTATGCCTTCCAAAATTATCTCGAAAAAAGAAGAGTTTTAGTAAAAATTATCAAGGTTAGTAAAATATTTTAAATACAGTTTAGTATTTACGCTGGAAAAAATTCCCCCAGTTTCTACCGTTATTTTTTAGGCGTCGTTTATAAATACCCTTTGGATTTAGTCAACCAGAAATAAATAGAATATCTTTAAATATATTTCAAACTGATACGTAAAAAATTGACAAAGTGATTGCGGAAAATCAATTTTAAATTTCAATTCCAACATTCCATTGAAGGGAGGCACTTTTGTATATAGGGTTGAATGGTAACATTTTGTTGTCAAAAATAGAATGAACTGCTTTTATGTTACATCCTGTATTAGAAAGATACATTTTTGCATATTTGTTTGTAAACGTTTTCCATGTATACCAATCGAGCGCATATGTAGTTTACCTGCTGAAATATCTATTATAGAACCAGACGCGACGAACAGACACACCGTTTTAGTTTAAAGTGCCATAAGTCATAGCCATATAAATAATAAACACGTCTAAAAGAGGTCTTCTGAAATGCAGAATTATTAAAAGGCCCTTGAGTAGTGGCTGACAGAAGTTAGGGCACTGTCAACGTTTTAAAGCGGCGAATCCCTCGTCACCGGAGGACTGTTTCCTTAAGAGCGTGTGGGCGACCTCTTACTTTTGGATGAAATATTCACCGAACACATATGCAATCTTGTTACCCAAAAACAAATTCTAGAAGGAAAGGTAAAACGGAGCGGTTACAGCCAGCGGCGCCGCCTGGCAGGTTTTTAGATACAAAACGTTAATAATGAAACTGTTCTAACATTGAAATATTCGACTTCAATATTTTTAAATACAAAATAATAAAATTGCAAGTGCTATAAAAAAGAAAACAGAGTTAAGAATGTACTGACATAGATAGAGAGAGACCATTAATCTTATAGATCATATAATTTTGGAAACTTTGAAAGAGTCTTATCTTACAAAAAAATGACAGCAGCTTCTTGCAAGATAATGTCTTGCCGTGTCTTGCGAAAGTCTAATTTTTCAAGACTATTACTAAAATCACGTGGCCGAATATACGACATCATTGGTGTATACGCCGTTTCCGGAGATACAAGTGCAGGTTACGGCGTTGGTGATGTAAACAAACGTTTGTCGTTTGTTTCTTGTATTTTTAGGTTTTTGTGGGTCATAGATACATAAATTAATTTAAATACTGGTGTAGGTAATGCCATAATTATTAGTGTTGATGTGGTGAACTTACGGAAACGTAACTTATGCCTTTGTTTACAATATAGATCCATTCGTGACAATAACGGCGACAATGCTGTTGGGTAAGTACCAGATCATGGTTTGATTTGAGATATTTATAAAATTATGCCATCTGATTTCACATTAAACTACTTGTTTGAATTTGAAAAATAAGAATTTAAATTAATGAATAATGAGGATATTTAACATTTATTAATTTCTTAAAATTAATTTAATAAATTTTTATTGCTATTTACTACTGATTTCTTTTTATTTAACCATTTTAAAAAAATCCTTATTTATTACTTTTGTATATTATGTTTTCAGAATAAAACGGGCAATATAGTGAAGACAGATAGGAAAATGTTATAAATAATATTCTACATCACGTATATGGTAGGAGTAAATACAGAATCTGTTATTTGGAATCGGAATGAACAGAGTTGCGACGATTTAAATCAATTTGATTTAATCGTGATTTAAATCAACTGATCTATTAAATTCAAATCATATTTAAATCAAGTTGTGTAAAGCCAATAATCTAAGTAAATCAAACTTCAAATCAAGAACAGTTAGGTTACACGTATAAAACAAAATGTACCTTCTTAAATTATAACTTAGTTGCCTACTTAAAAGCAGAAACATAAAGTACCTAAACAAAAAACAGAACCAATTCTAAAAGAAAATAAAACATGATTTACCCCAAAACAAAAATGTTAAATTACGTTATTTATTGTAAAATTTGTATAAAAAAACTAATTTAGCTGCTTTTTATGTTCCTAACCGATTTCGAATTTTAGAATGAATTAAACCAAATGCAGAAAATATTTTCTCAACCGAGGCTGAACTAGCTGTAACAGAAAATAATTGTTTTTTTTTATATATATTTTTAGGTACCTATTACCAATATTGTGTGAAACTAACTACTCTGTGGACTAAAGCCCCAAGCAGCGTTGAATTACACCCACAATATCTACCCATATATTCTTTATTATTAGCTTTTGTTTTTTTACTGATAGGAATTGTAGGAGATTTGATATATATTAGCTTAAAATACCTCTAATACAGTAGAAAATAATTGCTTGATAAAAGGGAATAATTTGTCAATAATATCAATATTTCTTTGGGATTTCCATCAGTCTAAGGGTTTTGTGTTTTTAAGAATTTCTTCGTGAAACGCACTATAAAGACAGGCGAACTTTCAAGTTCGGACAAGACTTTTCATGTATGCTCTAGCTTATTTGACAGTTATAGCTTTACAAGGTACACAATATAGGAGTCCATTTATAAGTTTAAAAAAAAACTATCTCTGTTAATATAAGTAATATATACATTGTTAATGTCAATTATTAGGATTTTTATGTAAAAAAAAATAAATAAAAATAAAAAAATCATGTTTTTTTTGATTTTTTTATAAAAATCATGATTTTTATCAACCCTGGGATTGAATCGCTGAATATAATAAATGAGAAAAAAATATAAGTTTGCTTTACCATTGATTTTCTAAACCAGTTAAACTTACATTAAAATGGTCTTCACAAACAAACAATGTTGCAATGCTTTGTTTCGTCGTGCTTCATCGTCCTACTATTCTATTTAACACAATAACACCTAATAATATCACAAATAAGTGACAAATTAATTTTTGTAAACATATGGGCCGCGTTGTCCGAAAGCATGAACAGCATATATAGATATGAAATAAAGCACAGAGCTGTATTTAGATATACCCGTGCGAACGGCGTCTGACGTCACAGATCGACGCTGTGGTGGCAACTTTTTGTGGGGGCGTGGCCAGACTAAATTTTTAAATACCGTTTTTAGGCTTATTTTTCCACGAAACTGTCGCCATTTCGTTTAAAATAATACATTCGAGTATTTAATTTGAAGTCCATATACTCGTAGTTGAGATGTTAAATTCCATACCCTTAGGGATCGTTCTAAAGAAAAATCCTCTCATGTTTCTTTGACAAGAATCAGTCTTGTGTATCATTAGGAAAAAGACTAATTGTTTAGTTCATGGTATCATACTCTACTTGAATGGAAACGTAATGTAACAAAAAGTAAGCCAAAACTATTAAAGCGAGTTACACAAAGCTGTCGATTGCCCAACAATGTATATGCAAAACCGCTTTTAGTTTATGGTTGCGTCGGACCGCGTTGCTTACAATTATTTCTTCACGGCGATAACGCCGTATCATTAAGACCGAAGGAAATGTTTCTTTAAGTGCTGAGGAAAACAATATGACTGTTTCTAATTAATGGGTGGTGTAGCTGTTGTGCTCTGTTAACCAAGAAAAACCCATTAAGTAAAACGAAGTGACAAATCCACTTTCAGTTAAAAGGCGATTACGTTAAATCGCAACAAAGAACTGGTCCTGGTTTTTCATTATCGCCAGTATCAGTTTGTAGTACTTCAAACGACAATTAGACGCCGATGAGGTTCTGATTTCCGTTTCCGCCTTTCTTCGTTATGTCACTTATCAATTTCAAGTACTCGAGTATCTACCTGCTCGAAGCACGCTCATCTCTAAATAGAAAGAAATTCATGGTGTACTGTTGAGGGAAAATAACTAGTTGTCTCAATGAACAAAATCAAATATCAATTCACAGTTCTTAAGTATGTACGTTCTATACAAGTCTTCAAAATGATTTTCAAAAATCATTTCAATAACGGTTTTCAGTAAATATGGGGGCAATTGTGGACGGAGTAATTATTGGCCCTTTCATTCTAGAAAATGGGTTAACTGGTGCTTTTCATTTACAATTTTGACATAATAATTTACCGCTACTCCTCGAAGAAGTTAGTCTCAACGTTAGACAGCATATATGGTTTCTTCACGATGGTGATCCACTACATTTTGAGCGACAACATTTGGATCGTGTGTTTCCCGAATGGTGGATAGGCCGAGGTGATCCAATCGGGTGGTCCCCTCGATTGCCCGACCTAAATCCGCTTGACTTTTAATTTTGGGGTCACATAACAACTATGATGTACCAACAGTATGTATGGTTCCAAGAGTTACTATAATAAATCAAATACATTTTCAATATTATGAATTTTACGTTCTCTTATTTTTATTTGAAATAAATTCAACAACTGGAAAAAAATATTTGCCACTATTTGTCATTGTATATCTTCAGATATAATTTCCCAGGTGTATGGGTATAGGTTAAAAATCACCATGTATAAGGACCTGTGCCAGAAGAAGAAGAAGCAACTTACTTAAATTGTTATAATATGGTAGTAAAAGTGATATAATATAGTAATATATCTACCCCTCATTCTAATCACGAGGATTAGCCCAGAAGTCGAAGACTTGTGCGGGAGAGGGGGCGGCATATTATTATTAAGCAGGCCGCATTTGCGCCCAGGAACGACTTACGTTGGTAGGCCCTAACCACCATTCAGTGCAGGAATGAGGGAAACCTGGAAAACCTCATTAATTAGGGGGGTAGTCAAATGTCAACCGGTATCAATCTCTCACATTGACCCAAGCCAACATTCTTCCACCCTACCATACTCGCAGAGAGGGTGCCAATCTCTCCACGAATATAGCTTATATACGGTCTACCGGCTGCGGGGGTCGAACCACACAGCGATCTAGTCACCTCGATTCAAGTACTGACGCCTTAAACCGCGCGACCACTGACCGATAAATACTTAAACTGTCAGAAAAGTGTCAATAGCTATCGCATAGTATATAGTTTATACTTTGTGATAGCAATGCGTTTGGTTCTGAATGACATTATTAAACGTCAAAATTGACCGCCAAATTTATGCTATAGTGAAGTTTATGTTAAAGCACTACAAAGGCGAGTTAAGCTTCAGTTATGTTCATTAATTAATACTAAAAGTACCAGAATGATTGAAAGATGTTTGATAAAGTTAAAAATTAAAATTTATTACAGAAATTAGGTTTTATCGATGTCATAAGTTCGTTTGATTTACAATTAGTTTTCAAAAAAAAAAAATATAAATAAATAATAATTTCTAATACATAGTAGCAATAGTTAAATAAATCCAAAATAATTTTAAAACCTGTTCTCATGAAAAATTATAAAACTATGTTGATGCTAACCGAATTTGGTCAGTGGCGTAGAAATTAGTATTTTGATTCTTTAAAAAATTCAGTAGTTATACTCCATTGATTTTTTTATATTCATTTTTAATGATTGTATTTAAAGTCGTTGTGCATATTACACACATAACTTTTTTATATGATTCACACAGTTTCTCAGTTATTTTCGATCTACTTAATTCCGTGGCAAACTTGTTTTAAATTAAAAAATATTAAATTGACAAAAACTTTAATTTTCCGAAAAAAATTTAGTATTTTTACTTTGAAATACAATTAGGAACAAAAGAGGATCAATCATAAGGAAAAAGAAGGAAGAAATTGTCAAAAACTAACATATTTTGGAAATTTTGTCAGTTTATTTCATTCCTAATTGTATATATAATGAGACATGCAACTTTAAGAACGTTACATTATAAACTACCACTGGAAGAGGTAATATCTCTAGCAGGTGGTGAAAAACCAATAATAGTAACACCCTTTTAAAGTTGTACTATTTCAATACAGCATATTGGTTTTTAGGAAAGTTTACTATAATTAAAAACAACCATTTTTGACGTTGGTCCATAGGAAAATATTCATGTACTTTATGTACTATCATAACTTATTTCTAGAACACTCTGTATGTAAAATTTAGCAATCCATCTATAGCTAGAGGTTAGAAAAATTGTACTCCTGTACTTTTCCTTAAAATGATACTCGTATAATGGGTAGCACTTTTTATTAGTGAGACGTACATAAATAAATTATATGTTACTAAAATTAAATTTCTGATGTCAGAATAGCTGAAAACAACAAATAAAACACCATATGAAATGTAAATTTGTTTCCAACATACATTATTTTTGTTTATGTTATGTGTGTTATTGTTTAGTGCCTTAATAAAACTTCGATAAAATACAAGGCATTTTAAAGGATCTTTGGACTTAATCCTGGTTGAGTCCTACAGTAGTTTACATCTCACGACATCTTTAATACCCTGTTCGTATGGACCACCACCGATAAGGTCCTGTTAATCATGCCATTAGGACATTCTTGGACCTTACCACCGAAATCATAAAATCCTTTCGCCTTTATCAACGACAGAGTTGGCTTGGGGAGGAGCGAGACCAGAAGATTTCAAAATAAAATTAAATAGCGTCACGTTTAAATCATAATTATGTTACAGAGCGAAGTTTAAAACATATTTTATAAATTTAAACTTTTTTTTATCATTATTTTAACTTATATTCCAACGATATGACAATCAGCATAGAAATTGTTCCACCATTAGGGTTCCAATTTGTTTAATGAGCCAAATAATTGAAAATAAAATGCTTCTAAATACTCCCGTAGCCCCCTTCCCCTTAACTGTCGAACCATAGACATTGCATTGGATAATAAGTGCAATGAAGATTTTGCTTTTCCTCAAGATTATCTGTGAATTTCAAGACTGACAAATTTGTTTCGGCAGGAAACCTATTATAGTTTTTCCTTAGTTTAATTGAATATTTTGCCAAGCTTCTGAAAAAATAAAGATTAATTGAAAAAACCCTGGCGTCAAGGGTCAAGAGCTATTTTTGAAACTAAATTTACCAAATCAAAAAATCTCACACTGAAATAGAAGATAAAAATAACAAAAATCACATCACTATCGCGTATATCCGTGTTTTTGACGTTTCGTTGTTTTCGTTCAAAATTGCAATTGTATTAAAAGTAAGTCAAGTTTGACAATTTAAATAATATATTACATACAGAGGTGGAAAGTATTTCATTCTTGCCGAGAGAAAAGGATGGTGAACCATTTCTCGACCCAAGAATGAAAGGGGATATATAATTTCCAAAATCAAAAACCAGTCAAGAGTATTTGTAAGGAGTAATGAAGAATGGTGTAATGTTAATTAAAACATATGCACTCGTTTAGACACTTTAAATAAAAACTTCTCTTTACAGTTAAGATTCGGTACAATCACTCGCTAGACAATTGGCCACAATTCGATAAGTCAATTTTCCAAAATATTGCAGTGTTTCTAAAGCTTCCGCATTGTGAAACATACACGGGACAATGCTTCCGAAGAACGGCGGCCACTCTATTGGTAAATAGCGGTAGTGATATTGTCCACTTGAACAGATTAGGGGGATGGAAATCTTCTACCGTAGCGGAAGGGTAAGTCGACAAGTCCTACAGATTCTCAGGTTAAAATTGCCACAAAAATATCTAGTGAAATGCCAAACTCCAGTACCTACTAAAAACGTTATCATTTCTACGCAGGATGTCAGCATGGATTAATAATTTCTCTCGCCGTTTATAACCAATCGAATGATACAATTAACTTAGTAAAATAATTTGTAATATAATAAGATATTTTTTGAAACAAACATTTTGGTTATTCAACGAATATTGACATTTGCTTAGGTTGACAGTGACATTTGTCTGGGTGAAAAGAAATCAAATTCTACCGTTATTTTCTCTCTGGATATATGTCAGTCAGAAATTGTTTCTTTCAAACTTACTGTAGCCATTAAATATATGGTTGTAAATGAATTTGTTTATCTGCTTATTAAATGATTTTTATTTTATTACTTACTTCTTGATACAACTGTATCCAACAATGATCAATGTTTACTGAACAGTTTGACATACACCTATCCCCGTTCAATAAAATACCTAATTAATTCTAGAAAAGAAATTGCTTTAATTAAGCATGTGAACTATTAGATATATGATATGCTTGTATAATTCAACATAATTATTTATTTATGCATGCATTTTATAGTGAAATATGTTATCTTTTATTTGAAAAACAGCCTTGCTTGGGGCAAATTTCTTCGAGCCTGTCCTGGAACACTATCCGAAAAAATCCAAAAAACCAAAGCTCCCCGATCGGATCGCGTCGTCGCGATGTGGGGCGACCGTCAATTGTCACCGTCCGGCGCCAGTCACTTGTTCGACACGGTATGTCCATTACCGGGTGGTAATTAAAAGCCAGGCAGTTTGTTTTGAAGAACTACTCGACACGGCTCCGGTTTTAGTCGACAACGAAAAAGGATGTCGAAGCTACGGGGCGGCTTTATTCCTGCTACTAATCCGCTCGTCTGGCCAGGCTCGAATGAGCTGTTTTGACCGCGTGTGTGTATGTGTGTGCTCGCCGGATTGATTTTTTTTTTTCAACCGCCGTGACTAAGACGCGGATTGTAGCTAGTCTTAAGCCAACCACACACGATCCGTCTTTCTTATAGAATAGATATATGCATTTCAACAAATTTCTACTTTGTTTATTTTACACACTTGCAGTTGAGGCGTTTCTGGGAACAACCTTATTAGTCCTTAACTGACATATTTTATAAAACTCTCTAAGTTCTCCATTAGTTATTTTATTACTTTACTTCAGTATTTAATAATTGTAAAAAAACAACTGTCACACAATATCTATGATTTGACAATGTCTCGGATATCATAGTGACTTACATTATACCACATGTGATTTATTAAATAAGTATATTATATTAAATAAATTAAATTAAATTAAACTCAAAATATCTAAGATCATATGAAAACTCATTTATTAAACATATTGACAGTAAAACCTTACAATTGGATAAATTAATGCTGATATGCGTAAGATTTGCTTGAATAGGTGGAAATATTTTGAGTGTGAACGTAAGTTTTAGATGTTGAAGAAATAACTTTGGATATTAAGAATATTTTCAGCCTCCAAGGGAATATTTTCGTTTTTGCCTAAAATTTTCATACCCGCTCGTTTCTTGTTTTCAGTAGAATGTAGCCTTCAGCGATAGAATTAGACCTCCAGCCACCATGTATTTTTATACTCAAAATATATGCACGACGTGCATATCGACAATCTTCACCAATCTTCTTCTTGTGGAGTTTGGAGAAGACTTAAAAACACTGAAAGTGAACAGCGCATAGAAGTCTTCAATGATGCAATCTTTTTGATCGCGAACTTCCGAAGTTCGTCAGTAATTCTTCTTGAAGAATCCAGAGCAGACTTGATAATGTTGAAGAATGGAAGAGGGGCAAGTCTTAACAGCCGCAAACCGATATTTTGTTGGTTCACTTTAATAAAATGTAATTTATTTCGACGCCTTCACAGAAGCAACCTATTATTATTACGTTTTGCCTGAAACCATTCGTCATCTCTAGTTACTGAATTATCATGCACTGCCCTAGCTTTACCTACACTGTAAAAAATAATTACAGTTAAAATAGATGGCAATTTATTTACCACTCATTATTGCTGTAATTTTCTTATCGATTGTGACTTTACAAATAAAATGTAAAATTACGTTGTAAATTTATTTTGTGATGTAATTTTAGGTTTTGCAATTGTAATATTACTTTGTGATTTTACAATTCAAAAAGTATTTTTACAATGTAACTTCCACAATTACTTGTAAAATTGCAAAGTAACTTTACAGGCAATTGTAAAGCTACATTGTAATAATACATTTTATATTATTACTACAATGTAATTTTTTTTATTTATTGTACAGGATGGTCCAATTTGGGCACTTAGATATAGAAGAATTTCTTCTATTTTCCGAAAAGACAGAAAAAAGTAGCCAAGATATTTGGAGCTTAATTATTGAGAAAAGTTGAATAGCGAGAATAACATTTCGACATTTAGATTTGTTTAAGAGATACCTACATAATATTTTTAAATATTGGTGGTTTTCTTTGGAAACTTTTCTAATTATTATATTAATATTTATACATTTTAAATACATTTTTTCTCTATGTGTAGTATCTAGTGGCTTGAGGAATATTTTTGTATAACTTCTAGTTTTCCGCTGCTATAACAAACATATATATTATGTTTTAATGAAACATTATACGTATGTAATATGGGGCATCATAGAAAAGGCCTAAAATTAAAAAAATGCTATATCAAAACTAATCAAGATATCGAAATGAAATTTTCGTTATTCAATTTTTCTCAAAAATATTCCCGTGAGATTTGGACCTTTTCGGAGAATAAAAGAAACCTAAAAGTGTTGAAACTGACCTAACCCTAACACAAGACATCTTGTTTACAACATTCGAATTCACTAACAGTGCTTTGACATAGATACCAAAACAAAATCTGAATAATAATTCATTTATACCTAATAGATTAATATGCCTACATGAGAAAAATTGAAATATCGTAAGGAATTAACGATTGTTACTTACCTTAAGTAACATATCAGGCTTTTCCATGAGTTTCTCAATAGCATCTCTGCATCAGAATGTTATTTCAAAAGAAAATGTACTCATATTAGGTAACCTAATTAACATGAATGCCAATTGCTTCTAATGTTAACAAGGGTAGGTGATTGAGAAATAAACAAACAAGGCTATCGAATACATCTGATTTAATAGTATAATAAGATAACTAAATTGGTATAAATACACACAAAGTTCTCGTGAAAAACAATGTAATGTCAATCGAACCTGATATAGATAACAGCTTACGTCTCCTCCAGCGGTGGCCAGGTCGTCGGGTATCTTAACTTTTGGGGCCCCTCTCTTCATCCAAGTCTCGGAGGTTTTTTATTACTAAGGATACGTGTCCACACTGGCTTTTCTCGAATTCGGATCAGCTTCACTGAATATATCTAACTTATTCCTATGTACGTTGTAAGGACTCAACTGCGGTAGATAATGAAGTTGTATATACTTAAGATGCATGCAATGCAATTCTTTTTCCTATAATTTAGGCTAGATCGAATGGCTGATTGATAGAACATACAAGAAGTACTCCCAACACTTCACCGTTCTCCCGTCGCACTCCCTACCTCGACCCGACACTATCCGCTACAGGTGTTCATTGTAAGCCTGCGCACATCACTCCTTTGTTAATAGAATGCAGATGGGCCATCACAATGTATAACTTACATACCTATTACTTCTAAATCTCATTGAGGTTATGTTACAACAAGCACTAGACAAAATTATTTATAGTACTAAATAGACTCACTTGTCACTCTAGATATGTTTATATTGCTAGTCACTACTCACAAAATTAATTATGTAAGTACCTAGGTCCTAGGTACATGCTGCATTTATCGAAATGAAGCAAGAAATAATGAAGGCGTCACCACCCAACGGTTAGTGGTATAGTGCGTTTTAAAATTAGTAGTACCTTCACACACACATTAGGCATATTTTTACAGTCAATTATATAGTAAATTTGTTATATTCAGTAATTTTACAATCTAAAAATGGATTTCACATTGTTAATTGTAAATGTATTACAATATATTCAATAAATGTACAAATTATATAATAATTACATAAGAAGTTTACTTTTTTATTTTATATTTGAAGTTTTCTTGTAATATTACAAGTGTCAGTGTAATATCATCATTATTTATAGAATTATTTTAAGACAATTATAAGGATATACTTACAAAGTAAATTTGTAAAGTTACTGGCCTTTTTTTCAGTGTAGGAATATTATTATTCTCGGCTAAATTCTGTAAAGACGAACTCCTAGGACCGCTTATACAGGGTGTCCAGAAACTCTCCTGACAAACGAAGACCGGAGATTCCTCAGATAGTTTTAAGATAATTTACCCCAATTCACCTAGTCCGAAAATGCTTCCTAAGGGAACAAGAGCTCTTTGAAGATGGCGCCTTGTAAATAGTTTTGTTTAAATACCTCCAGAACGCTTCTACTTAGAAAAACAAAAACTGGTACGCTTATTTAGCCTTCGGAGATGAATCGATTCCATCAATTGCGAATTTCTAGTACCGGTCATAGGCGTCCGTTTTGGGTTGGTCAACGGTTATTTTAAGGCATAAGTTTTTTGACTTTAACTTTTAAGGATTTGTGACTCTAGATTCTTAAATTTTCTGGTATTCTCGTACTAAAACGTACTCTTACTTTAAGTCATTAGGATTCACCGTTTTCTAGAAAATGGATTTGACAATTTTTCGTTTTTCGTCATTAAAGTTCAATTTATATTTTTTGGACTAGTTGGCTCTGAACTGCCAACAAAAGTAAAACATACGCAATTGATGGAATCGATTCATCTCTGAAGGCTAAACAAGCATACCAGTTTTTGTTTTTCTAAGTAGAAGCGCTCTGGAGGTATTTAAACAAAACTATTTACAAGGCGCCATCTTCAAAGAGCTCTAGTTCCCTTAGGAAGTATTTTTGGACTAGGTGAAGTGGATTAAATTGTCTTAAAATTATCTGAGGAATCTCCGGTCTTCGTTTGTCAGAGAGTTTCTGGACACCCTGTATATTGTTTTAGATCCTTATTGTTGATTCTCAGACAATGATGGACCATTGAGATGTTTCGTAGTAGCTTCTATAACTGGTCGTATCCAATGCTGCCAAACGTCAAACGTCAAACGCCAAACGCTCGCTGTGACTATGTTTGTGAGTTCACTGAAGGCACATATAGTTGTGAGCAGGGAAACTTTACATTGGATGTGACTAGCTACATAGGTAGTTAGAACCAACATATTCATAAGGCATATCAATTTGAAAAAACATAATTTGAATAGTAAATACTTTAATATATGAAAAATTATTACCGTCAAATAGATTTGGCGATAATAATAATAACGGTAGACTGTTAGAAATATTTTATAATTGTTCTTTCGTGTATGGACCACTTAAAAATAGGAACAGTTTCGAGATTTACATAGCATAAACTCTTGTAACATGATTTTAAGCAATGATAAATTAAAATTAAATTCGTCACTCACCAGATGGAAATTTCAAATGACTCACCGCGTTGACTAACTATTTCACACTTCTTCATGTTTATTATATTCTTCCCAAGTTGTTTCGATTTTGCAAACTTGTCGACTTAGGTTCAGCTGCATACTAGATTGAAAAAAACCATAAATAAAAATTGAAAAATAAATCTCATAGGCCATTCATAGTTGGTAATTCAAATGTATATAAAATTAATCATTGGTTGTGGTTATAATAATAATTCCATGACAATAACTCAGTGCTTAGTTTAAAAACTATTTGCAGAAAGAAAATGAAAGAACCTGAAGATACAACAAGCTACAACAATTTTGAGAAAGTTAGAACCTTGTCAGGTTGGCCCATATCTTACCAATTGGAAAGGTAACTATTTATTTAAATATACTCATTGATATATTACAGTTAAGAATCCAGAGAATCATTTTTAACGTTATATCTCAGTTAATTATCTCTTGTTACAAGAAATACGGATATTTTCTTATTGTATAGTATCATTTGTTGCACTTAGAGTCATTCTTTATGTGTTTTTAATGCAAATGGTCCGATTATTACCAAATCACTAGTTTATTTTTACTAGTGTTTATATAGATACTGTTAATTCCAAACCAATCGTAATTTATAGGTGATTTTTTAATGTTTTTCCATTTTGTTCATTTCACTTTGAATGCGAGTCATTTAGATAAGCTCGCGTCCCACCGAGCTGGATGGCATTACCATTTAAGTGGACGTAGCAAGTACCTCTTAACTCATGCCAACCAGTTCGAATTGAATCTGAATTAGTTCTTGCAATGTTTTCAAGTGAGTATCGTGGATAAATCGACTAGATTTACTTACATGTTTTGCAGTTGCGTTATCAGTTCCATAGAGAAACGGCAAAGCTTGCAGTCATTTAGTTTCAATTGCCTCAGAAAATTCATAAAATGGATGCTAACTGTTCTTATAACAAGTTCTGGTTTCGTAATTCAATCATAATCTTCCAAATCTTGTCAAATGTCCACTATAGATACGATGTTTCTGAGGATAAAGACAAATAGAATAACTGTTCTATCAAACTGAATAAGTATAAACTATATTTATTATTATGAAGTAAAAGGTGACCGTTTCATTTAAACATTTATGTCTTCTGGTATATCCTTTTCTAAGATGTATACCAATTGTCTTCTTTTTCTTGATATTTCCAAATGGTCCGTCCAATGTACGAAAATGAAAACTCAGTATCAGTTTTCGTATTTTAATCATTTTGTTTGTTTGATTACGAAATGACAACTGAGATATTTGGTTCAGTTCAAAATGCCATTATTATGATCGACAAAAATTTAACAAATATGTTGTTTTAGAAATATATGTAGGATGTATCGCTAGATTCTAATTGTATTTGTTATGTTTTTCCTATGAATTTCTCAAAGCTGTCGTTTTCTAAAAAATACAATAATGAAGTGTACAGAGTTTAGTAAAGAACGGACCATACTAGCTAGCTTCCTTGGGCAAATATAATGTGATTTAAATCAACTTACCTTAATACAATTTTGCTTCTCTAAGAAGTTATAGGCTTGAGAATGTATTTTTTTATTGATTTTTTTTTACGATAATTTTCTTATTAGTTTGGAAATTGTACTTAAATTTTTGGAATAAAAGGTTTTTTTTGTGAGATAAACACGAATACTTTTACAACTAATCAAAAGCTGTCAAAACTAACGTTTTTCTCAAAATCTATCTTAAAAAATATCTGAAAGAAATAATATAGTGGTATAGGCGCTCACAAGACATTGTACATTTAACTCAAAAATCAATTACAAAAAAAAAAATGTTTTTTTCCAAAATTTGAGTACAATTTGAGTGAATATGTATTTTTTCGGAATACAACCGCATTTTAGTGGACATGAAATGCAACCTTACAACATTTTTACGTATTTTTAATAAAAAATTAATTCATTTGGCATAAAAAATGTAATTCTACTGTATTTATTTGATATATAGTGATTTTCAGGCTTGTTATGCCGTGACCTCGAGAGCTGGTCGCAGTTAGAGAATTAAAATGCACATCTCAGCTATGGCTGGGATTCTTTGACCTGCCCTTGTTGTTCTCGGGCTAAGCTCTGTGGGGGGGCAGAACCGCTATTCTCAGTCGCGGCGAAACTTTTGCGGAGTTACTACTGAAGATGCCGATAGTGAAGAGCGGCGAAACGTTTGGAAGCATGAGATGCGACCAGTTACAAAGGCGGCTACGAGGCGTCTCGGAAGACTACTATTATCTGAGAAACAGTTCTGGCCGTAGCAGTCATAATACCAACATCAGCACGAGAAATCAATATATGGGCGACCCAGAGATACCGATAGGGGATCTGCCCCCAGAGAGCCTACCCCAAGAACGACAAGTGCAGGTCAACCAATTACCGAGACCGCAGCATAACAACACGGAAAATCACTATAGGTATGTTCAAGCAAGGAATGGAAGGTTTCAAAATGTCAGAAATATTCGACCAGTGAAGTTATGAATTTGTTTTCAGTAAAGATCATGCAAAGAGTAGTTGGATAGTTTGGAACCAGTCTAGATTCCTTGCTTGAACAGATCTAACATATCAAATAATAGCACCGGTCGTGAAAGCCTAAAAACCACTATATCTACTGTATTTACCTGGATTTTTTTTGTAGTACAGTATGTATTTGTTTTTTACAGTAAGACATGTATGTACAACGTGTAAATTTACTCATCATTTTTATTAGTGTATTAACTGAATATTAGAGAAATTTTCTGGTACTCTTAACTTTCAAATTTTTCTCCTAATTTTTCCAGTGTTCCAGATTCGATTTTTGTATTTATCCATAATTTCTCACTACAGTTTCAAACGATCTGAGTTATTAGTGTGACATGTCCTAATACTATCTCATATTTGAATCTAAATGCCAGACGGAACTCGGATGAAACATAAACATCCTGTTTTTAATATTGTTCTATCGTCAGTTTCGAAAAAGAAACATTGCCAACCGATAGAAATTGGCAGTAACTGCAGCGCTTAAGACTGACGAAACGAACAAATCGAATTAGCAGGAAAAGCTGAAACCATTTCACGTTTTACTAAAACGGGATCATCTGGATCCTTCGGAACCCATCAAAATCCATCACTCGGTCCATCCTCTCGCCATTTCAGCGCCGCCCGCGATTTCGCAGCACATTCACACCGCTGGTCAGGCGGTGTCCTAGAACGATCGGGGGCGGGAGCCAATTTGGCACCCTAAAAGCCGGTGCATAATTCATGGGCCGACAGGACGATAGCCTGAATTATGCAGACCGACACAGGTCTAGTGTTTGGGCTGGTTAAATATGCACGACTACTCTCGCCACTATTGGACTCCGATTTTTTCGGCGCTTGCTCCTCCGTGTATACAACTTGTCGCTTCATTTATCGGGAAAAATAAAAAAAATAACCATTCGCGGTACTATTATCAATTCAGCAGTGAATTCTGTCATCTGGATCTTTTTTATTTTTAAAATCCTTCTTCTCTACGTACAGTAATAACAATTAATTGTAATATTACACGCTGAATTGTTGATTATTTATTGCCTAGGTCATATCAGAATGTAATGTTATAACTGGAAATGGAAAATTACTATTTGCAGTGCAAATTACTGTTACCAATTCTGTGTAAAATTCATATGTATTATTACCATGGCTTTTACTAAACTCTTCATGCAAGATTTGTATAGTTTCAATTTGTATATTTGCAAGAATTCAGACGAATTACATCATCCGAGCAAATGAATAATTCATTATATTTTCATAAAAATATTTAAAAAACTGTAACTGAGAATAATAAAACTATATACAACAAAAGTTCCCACTATATATTACACTAAATAGTGAAAAATTATTGTTTTTAACGCGACCAAATATCGAAAATTATATTAACAATAAAAACAATTGCGTAACGTGACCCGTGTGACGTAAGTCGTCTGAATTCTTGGCGCAACTAATAGTCTAAGAGCCAGTGGCCGGCAACCTATAAGTAAATGATTATACCTGAAATTTTGCACAGTGACTCTCTTATACTTATCACTCATGATGTGAGGACTCGCTAAGCCCGGCGAGGTCGACTCAAGAGTTACTCAGGTGCCAGAAGTATGAAAATGTAACCAACTTCGTTATTAAATTAACAAAGCTGCCGTTTGAAAATTTTAAAATATACAATTATTATTATATAAAATAACAAAGGCAGACGATTACCGTGCTTCTAAAGTCATGGCAGACACTTGTGAAATTGACAAAAATTATAAATTTGAAAAGTATTTGATTAAATTTGATTTTTGACGTTAAAAAACTGTCAGAAATGTCAAGCATTGTAATCGACATCACCAAATCTCAGAACCTGTGCCAGAAATAGAGGTTATTTGTTACTTATATTATTTTAATATAAAAAGGTGCTAAATATGATATATAATAGAAATAAATGTCTAATTTGTTAGATCTGAAATTTTAAAATTTTCAAACGGCAGCTTTGTTAATGTAATAACGAAGTTGGTTCATTTTCATACTTCTGGCACCTGAGTAACTCTTGAGTCGACCTCGCCGGGCTTAGCGAGTCATCACCTCATGATTGATAGGTATAAGAGACTCACTGTGCAAAATTTCAGGTATAATCATTTACTTATAGGTTGCCGGCCACTGGCTCTTAGACTATAATTTTCTCAATTTTATTATATTATTATACTCATTATAATAGCTTTGCATTTGTACAAATATTTTAGGCATTATTTTTTGCAAGAAACAATAAACCACTTAGTGTTCATTTTGAATTTAATAAAATATAAAACAAAACTACCAAATACATAACTGAAAAAATATATACTAACCTAGATACTATTTTATAAGCAACTGTATTACTAATACAAAATTTCCGGATTTTACATTACCGAATTAAACATTAAAAACCGAATAAAATCATTTATTTCACCTCATGTTTTAATTCATAGTAAAGAAAGGAGTATCACAATTACTTGCCTTCCTTCTCGTAGAGACACACTTCAATTGGACGTCATACTTTGCACACAATAGTTAATATGGCACTGAACCTTTACGAAATTATTTGAAATCCTGGCATACAATAGGTTAGACTAGATTCATATTGTGGCTCACACCTAAAGTTAATATCTGACCCAATAGGTTTAGCTTCTCCATAGCTTGATAATCTTATTGAGTAAGCGTTTGTCCAGATCCTCCTGCAAGAGATAAACTTTGTCAAATATGGAAAAGGACCCCGCACTTTTTATATGGAAAAGTGGTTTCAGTCGCGAGGTCTAATTTTTGGTGGAAAAGGTAGTTCTCAACATCCCGAACAAAAAGGCTAATGGGCAAAAAAAATCTACTGTCAGGATTTTGCGCTACGGCGCATACAATGTCGGCACGGCACGGCAAGAGAGGGATAGAGTAGATAAATACAAGGAATCTTGATGTAAACAATAAAAATGTGGAATATACTAGGGACAATGTTTATGAACTATTATATGTATATAAAAATACACGAAACGAACTGTATACACGGAAGACCGGAATCTTGATGGTGAATTGTATTTTGCCGCTTGCGTGTATTTGTGTCATGCTACACGCATACTTCGACCACAGCGTGTTTGCATCAAGCAGTGTTGCCAGGTGGGAAAAATTCAGTGCATAAGAATAATTTCAAAGAAGCAAGTAATTTTCAATTACTTTTGTAATGCCATTTTTATTTCATTAAAAATCATTATGTTCTGCTATTTTATCATAATATTACATTGTAAGTAGGTAGTTACAAGTACTTACTTAAAAGTTATTAACCACGTAACCTTTCTAATTTATTTTATTGTTAGGCCGGGCGAACGTTGAGGCGCAGTTGACGTGACGCAGGGTGACTCACGGGTCGTAAAATCTGTTGTTTCCAGAAAATGTAGGTACCCTTACGGAATAGAGTTAAGAATCACTGCAATACAGTGTGAATACAGCACACACACCTCATATCCGTAGACTGTCATACCCGTTTATGTATTCATTGCTAATTATTAAGAGAGCAGTTTACAATAAAGGATATTTCAAGTACCCAAATATTGTAGATACCTACCTCTATCTATTCAATTTTGCCCTCGATTTTTCCTTTATTTCTCGTTAGGTCTTTGTTTTGGTAGATTTCAAAGAGTAATTTTAATAATTATATTATTTCTTTTTGTGTCTATTAAAAAGCATGAGATTTTGTAATCAAAATATGAAAGCATGAGATTTCCTCGGAATGGATGAGATCTGACAACACTGGCATCAGTTGATCTGACAGTTAGATTTGCAATGGCGATACGGAACCGATTATCGTAGTAGTGGGGAATGCTTGACCAATGCACGTCGCCTCCCCTCTTAAAGTTCGTACCTTCCCTGGAATGAAGCGGCAATTTCTACTTTCTCTGTAAAGATCCACAATTTCCGAATCTGTATACTCGCGTCAAGAATTCAGACGTTACACATTTGTTTTTCTTGTCAACGTAATTTCCGATATTTGGTCGCGTTAAAAACATTCAAAAATCATTTTTTGCAATTTAGTGCAATATATAATGGAAACTGGTGTAGTATATACTTTTATTACTATCAGTTGCAGTTTCTTAAATACTTTGATGAAATTATAATGAATTATTCATTTGTTCGTATGACGTAAGTTGTCTGAATTCTTGTCGCGAGTATACCAATAAGACATATGTAAAAAATAAATGGTGAGCAGCATATCCGTTGATAACCAATTGCGGGAGAGAGGCCTTTCAGAGGTATGCCACGTCTCTATGAGAGTGGAGCAGAGACAGTCTAATATAGTTTGCCACATTGTACGGTCGTTTCGTGGTTTCTTTTTTATGAATATATGTTTACTTACTTCTTTATTAAATTTTTGCAGGTTAAATGTAGCATAAATGCTGTGTGACGAAATCCAGTTTAAAAAATGGTAACTGGTTTTAAGAATGGTTTAAAATTAAACATGCCTCCACTGCATAATTACAATTTATTCACTTATATCTTCAGACATTTTTTACTGTTTCTAAGCTCATCTTTAAACAATTTTTAAAAAAAGAAAATGTAGCCGTAGGTGCCAAAATTTTGAGGTTCTTATAACATCACCCTACAACATATTTGTCACTTGTTGATAGAGTTCTTCATAATTAACCCAAAATGTTCATTTATACTTTTAATGGACGAATTTATACTTTCTATAGGGCCTCAAGGGATATTAAAAGAAGTGTGCCCGATGTTTAAATTGTAGCTAAAATACGAAAGAAACACAATATCTTCCTCCGACAAAATTGACTTCGTAGTCTGAGGAAAATAATAGAGCGAACGGTTAAAAGATGAAAAGGTCGTTACTGGTACGCCTCAAAGCAATACCGTAGATCTTCATTTGTTCAATTAGACCGCCCCCTAGAACCCGACAATTTAAAGGAAACTCCGTTCATAACGCCGAAACAATAACGCGAACAGAAAGCAGAACCTCGAGGAAACAAACGGCCGAGCGTCCCGAGATAAATCTCAATCAATACCAATCCCGTTTCCCCGGCCGTCGGACCCGTTAATTTCCCGGCAACTTTCCGACGTTGTTGCGCGAATTCGCCGCCGCCGCCGCCAACTAATTTTCACGAAAACAAATTAAACAATTCCGGAAAATTAGGGGGCATAATGAACAGCGAGGCAGCGAAACGGCGGGGAACATTATCTAAATAGCGTTAGGTGTTGATACAATGAAGCTTTCATAATTAATTAAGGCCGTAATTAAACTACGCTGGTGCCGGCGTAGTGGGGACTCTCATTGGGACGGAGCGGCACGCCAAAGAGGCCTCGCGATTTTAATTAGTACGCGGCGATTAATAATTAGCGGCAGAAACGAACGATTTGGGAAGGGTAATCGGGTTAGATGAAGATTGTTCTGGTTCTTATTGGTTAACAATTGGAAAATAGAGGGTTGGGCTTATTGAAGCAACCGAGAAAGGCGAACTGTTAACGGCAGTAAATTATAAAAAGCTCTCTGAACTATTTAATATAGTACGATATTTGGATTTTTTCAATTCGATTCATTATTTCCATTTAACATACGTCAATCCGGCATTCTACATATTTTTCGAAAGGCTTTGATGAAGTTAATAAGAAATATGAATTACATTGTCTTGGCTTCTCTGTGTATAATATTTCTACCCCTCATTCTAATCACGAGGATTAGCACAAAAATCGGCGATTTGTGCGGGAGAGGGGGCGGTATATTATTATGCAGGCCGCATTTGCACCCAGGAACGAATTACGTTGGTAGCCCTAACCACTATTCAGTGCAGGAATGAAGGAAACCTGGAAAACCTTATTAATTAGGGGGGTGATCAAATGTCGACGGACATCAATCTCTCACATTGACCCAAGCCAACATTAATGCACCCTGCCATACCCACAGAGAGAACCAATCCTCTCCGCAAATATAGCTGGTCTATCTGCCGCAGGATTCGAATTTGCCGGCAGAAGGTCAGCATAGACATAAACTTAATTATATCTTTGTTGTAGGTAAGGCATATAGTGCCTTAGGATGCTTCAATAATATGGTTATTGAATTGTGTCGTTATACATATATTGACATGGTTATAGAAAAAGTTAGTAGAAATTGTTTTCAATACACTAATTAATGGACAAAAATTGCTACATCAATTCGCCTGAAATAAAATATTAGCCATACTTAATTTACACAACCCTAATGGTCATACAATTGGATTTATTTTATTCACCGACTTCTCAAACAATACATTCGAATGTATTTTCCACTGCATGATTTCAGTGTATTCAATTGTATTTCCGGGCATCTTTTCCTGTTCTTAGCTCATCTTCAGATAATTTTTAAAATAAGGAAAACATGTAGCTATTGGTGTTAAGATGTTGGGGTTCTTGTAACAACACCCCGCAAGATCTTTGCCACTTTTTAATAGGCTTCTTTATTATTAACCCAAAATATTCGAAAAACTTTTAAATGTTGCAGGTTAAATGTAACATTAATACTGTGTGACGAAATTCAATTTAACAAATGGTAACTGGTTTTAAGAATGGTTTAAAATTAAACATACATCCACTGCATAATTGCGATTTTTCAGTTATATTTCAAGACATATTTTTCCGTTTCTTACCTCATTTTGAGACCATTTTTAAAATAGAGAAAAAATGTAACTATAGGTGCCAAAATTGTCGGGTTCTTATAACATCACCTCGCAACAAATTTGTGACTTGTTGATAGACTTCTTTTTTACATTTTTTATTAAATTTCAGCACCCTCGAATTTCAGTACTCTTATTCTTTAATTTATTTAGCTTATTTTATCTATTTGATTATAGGTATAAGGTATGTCTATGATCAAATTATGATTTTATAATTTGTTCAGCGATAAGAAATGAAATGGTTATTTCAAGAGTCGTATAAATACAAAGAATTCACATTTCATAATAAATTCACCAGACATGCATTGCTTGGTCTTGTATTCATCATCATAAATATCAATATAGTTATGAAGTAGACTCATTTTCTTGGTATCGTTAATCCAAAAGACAAAGGTCCAAGTTGGAAATCCTAAGGACCACCTTAAATGACAAAAAAAGCTTTAAAATAATAATTCCAGTCACTGACTTATGTATTATAACATTTTTCTCTTTCCAGGCGGCAAACAGCTGAAGAACGAGAAGCGGAACGCCAAGCCGCTAACAGACTGATGCTCTCCCTACAAGCAGAAGCTCTCAGCAAAGGGTATATGAGCGAGGGCCCGCCCCCTCAACCTGGACCCGGGGACGGAGCTCTGAGCGCTCTGCAGAATCTCCAACCTTGGGCCGGGCCCTACAACGCTCCTCAACCTGCCTTGGCCGAGTCCATGTGCTAGATGCCTAGGCTGCCATCCGAAGAGAAGAATTTCGTGCAATAAACCTAGTGAGGTGGACATATAGAGTGAGAGGGGTTTCGTGGAAAAGACAGCCACGTTTTCACAACAAAATACCATCATTTCGTGAATTACAATTGAATATCGTACGGATTTAAACGTGTGTGTAGTATCAAACATTTAAAACAATAGAAGTATAGCTTTGATCTCAGATTATTAGATCGGTGAATCTTAAACATGTACATATATTTTAATTGCAGAGACAGTTCAAAAAATGCAAATGTTTACGGATGGTTTTTTTTAAGAAAACGTTTGAGAACCACTGATTGAACACCTATTCAATAGACCTCCCTATTTTAGTGTCATATTGCAGGTTAAATATAACGTTAATGCTTTGTGAGGAAATCCAGTTTAAAGGATGGTAACTAGTTTTAAGAATGGTTTAAACATGCCGTAATATTCTAAATTTAAATTCATGTTTAAATAATCTTTAACAATTGGAGTTATTGGAAAATGAAGTACTTAAACAATTAAATTACTACAAAATACATTAAATCAACACCCAGCATGCTAGAAGTTGTCATAGTGTTCCTATAATTTAGAAGAGTTACTTCAATAGTTTTCAGAATAAAGGCATAATGATTATTAAATTTTGAAAAAAGTATTTTAGCTTTGAACAAATATACTTCAAATTCACTGGTACTGGTGCTCGAAGCATGACCATAGATAAGATGACTGCATATGCAGTCTGGCACTGATTTCTTGTTTACTAGACATCCGCAACCCGTAACGTTCGTCCTCTGCTGGTCGGTTACAGCATTACGAAGGCATAGAGCGATTTCTCTAGATTTGTAGGATGTTTTCAAGATTATTAATTCAGGTTAATGAATGGGTATTCTCATTCACTCATTTTCTTTTTAGTTCGTTTAGTGGAACAAACTAAAATAATATGACATCGTCCAATGAATAAAAATATATTTTTTAAGAGTTCAAACGCTGCACAGTTGGCATCTCTCTCCTAATGAACTGTAAGAGAAATGTTGTTAAATGTAAATACAACAGTGCAATCAGTGATTCTCAATATGTTTTTCATTAAAAAAATCATGTGTATTTATTGAAAGTTTGACTTGCCTTTGTGCTTAATTTTTAAATATGTAAATATAGGTACACATTTAAGATTTCTCTGTGTTACAAATATAAATTAAGAAACACTTTCTGTCAGTTACACATTAGGAATTCCATACCAATACAAATAAAAACTTGGACAATTACACACGTTTATTTGCGTACGTACGTGAACGTTTATATGAATTAAACGTTTATAAAAGTTATGCAAATGAAAATTTCGATCATTTCTGTGGTCAAGGCGTGTTTTCCTCAAAATCCCAATGCGAACCCTCCTAGAAGTGAAAGACTGGCTTAGCAGACAGTTCCGTGTACAGACAACCGCGCACCGTCATTGGACGACCAGAGACATTCGTGATACTTATCAGAGCCGTACTTAATTGAAAACAGAAATGTTTCTGATGTAATTACAGAAGAGTAGTGTGATTTATGTATAATAAATTCTATAATTGTAGATAATGCGAGTTATTATTGTAAGCACTAGAAGTATGACATTAAAAAATTAAAAAACTGACACATTCATTACTTAGTTTAATTTGTGCCGCCGCCTAGCGACATGCGACCCTGTTCCTTGGTGCATAAAATAATTAATTTTTGTATTGTTTGTATTGGCAGTAATTACTGTGCGAGAATTGGCACGACTGTCACGTCTCCTGGACACTCCATTTGTTAGATTGAGCCTTGGTAATCCTTCACATGCAAAATATTTAATAATACCCATTTTTAGGCAGTTACAAGTGTAAAAGCATGTTGCAGAATATCGGAATTGTACAATGGTCGTCAGCTTAAAGTCACCAGTTCCATGGTCCATTCTTTTCTAGTGTCATTTATTATACACGGTGCTAGAAAGGGACAAAACATGGAAGTGGTGACTTTAAGCTGACGACCATTGTACACTATTATCAGATCACTCAGATAGTGGGACATGTTAAATACAGTTCGAGATTTTAGAAAGTGTTTGAATATTACATTTTATATAAATGATTTATCTGAATTTTAAAAAGGCTCTCAAAAACTGCATAAGTCACAAAAACATTGTAAGAATATTTATACATCAACTAAATTTGACACTATTTTATAAAGCACTTTAGTGAGATTTAGTAAGGCCAATTGGAAGCAATTAAGAAATAGTTATATAATAGCAACAAATCAACTAAACAATTTTATAAGAGCTCTATTTTACTGTCCTTACTAGCTATAATATTTACGATATTTTTGTAGCATAAAATCCACCAACAAAACTAAATCATTTATCATTATTATTTATTAACTGAATCGTGAAGGTATCGGAAGGTATAAACAAACGAGCATCTCTAATTATAATGTCTGCAACTGGAATATTATATGGTATATGACTCAGTTTTAGTTCACTTTGTAAAGGTAGTTTTTATTGCGAAGAAAATTTTATTGTGATTTAGTGAATTTTACATGCACATCTAAGAAATATTTTTTTTATAGCGCTATTAGAAATACTACGGAACATACTAAAAATTAATATAATATGCTTTAGTTTTAGGTATTAGCTAAAATGTTTTACAATCAAGTCGAAAAAAGGTTTATGAGATAGTTATGTCTTTTAGGTGCCAAAACATTCTAATAATAATAACAAATTTATACTTACCACTATAATAAAACAAATGCGTATTCCGAAAGCAGTAATTGTCGTGTAATCCGAAAATTATAATTGTTTTGCTGGTTGGGAAGGTATTAATGTTTCCTTATTTTTGAGTAGAATGGTGATGAAACTCTACATTCAAATCTCTGTCAGCATGGGTAGGCTTTCTGTAAACACTATGCCATATTTTTCCATCTGACTTCATCTTGACAATATCTAGACAGGTAGCCATTTTCTTTCAATTCCGTAGTGAGCACAGTTTCTAGTCCATGAGTCCATGAACCCATATGATGGATGTGTCATCAACATAATCTGAAAGAACATTTTGGTTTCAGAACTACTGATTCCAAGGTCTGTTTCTCAAAAGCTGCCATTTGCTAACTGGCTGGGGACAAAGGCACACTCATAGCTGCTTCTTCCGTTTATTCATAGAACTGATCATTAAAGAAAAGATGTTAAATACTCTTGCTAAATCTTTTAATTCTCATCTATGCCTTCTGCCTTAAGCTTCCGATGAAGTTCTCCTAAAGCAACCTTGATAGGCACTTTCGTAGCGAAAGATGTGGGACACATTTTATATCACTGTTGGACTGCCACTTACACAGTTGTAAAGTTACAGTACACTCTCCGGTATCTTTTATTGATTTTTCTTACTACCTTTTATGTAATTTAGAGTAATTTGAAACTCTTTTGCTATTATAAATGATAATAAAGCTATAGCAAATTGTTTCCTTTTTCAATAATCTTTATTCTTTCTGACAGCAGTTTTTTGAGCAATATTACCCTATATACCTTTTTATTGCCCACTCACCGGAGAGCACACGGAATAAATGTTTTGATGTCTGTCGACCACTTCGTATCTTGCCTTACCTAAACAGGCCCGGTTAAATATAGTTATTACCACCATGAAACCACAAGCTTGCGTGTTTGACTGGGAGCAGAATGTAATGTATCAGCGATTAGATGTGACAATACATTTGTAAGTGGATAATATAACAGGCGATTGAAGAAATGTGGACAAAATAATAATAATAATCAATTATAATATATATTATTATTTAGAATGAAGTAAAAATTCAATGAGATTTGGTTGAAAAATAAGGGGTACAGAGGATCAAAGTAATAAGGAGTTTGTTGAGAAATGTAAAAAATAGTAACTTTACTGGAAATTTTTTAGTTTACTTGCTTACATTATTCTCGATTATCTTTGAAAATCTCACAAAGAACTGATCATCATGAGCATTATTCATATAAAGGGTGTCGAGTAAAGTATGGTCCAAATTTCAGTCCAAAAATTCAAGGTTGCCGACTTGTTGGTTGCTAATATTTCAAACAGTTTTCGAGATACTTGCTTCAAAATTGGCACTGGGAGGTTTTTTGAGATGACAAAAATTATTTTGCCCGTCTTTTATGTACCAATTGTAGTGTAGTGGCTTAAAATAGTGGAATGTCGATGTAATTTTAAACTTAGGAATTTTCAGTTCCGTTATAGTTACCAAAAACAATTATACATTATTGGATACTAGAAAGTTCAACTTATGTAGTGTTAGTATTTATATTACCAAAATGTAATGATTTATTGAAAGTGGCTCTTTTTCTGGAATTTTTACATAAACTTCCAAATTAATTTTTCACATTTAAAAGTCAAAGTAAGACAAATGAACACATTTTGCTGCAGTAAAAAATAGTGTTAACTTTTTTGTAAAAGAAAAAGGTAACCTTAAAATTATCTATGTCAATACGCACATTGTTTTGATTATCGCCATATTTAACCATAGTAAGCTCACGTAATATACAGTTATCGGTATTTTTGGGCCATAAATAGCTATTGCTAGGTAGCAGTTTCTGTCAAGGGTTTAAAATCTTACTGTCTTGTACACTACTCTGATAATATACGGTGACGGCGCCTTTAAGCTCGCCGTAAAATTGTCAAATTTGTGGTGTTTTTAGATACAAAAATTTCGAAAAATAAAATACGTAAAACAAATGTAATATTAAAAATAAAATTATTGATATAATAATTTTTAAAATGTATGATACACAGTATTTTGCTATTCTCACCCAACATTTTAACAATTATTTTCCTATATTTATAAATAAAAGTGAACAATTTTATATGCAGAACTATGTAAGTTTATGTTATAACAATATTTACATACGCTGTTGAATTAAAAAAAAAACGTATTTTGAAAGATTTCTGTACCTAAATATTTGTTGATTAGACGTCTTTGAGCCATTATATACTCGTTTTACTTCGGTACCTATGAATATTCACAGGTGGCATGACATAACATTCCTGTTATTTGCTAAACTCTATATTATTCGGTTCTTAAATGTCTAAAATGACTTGTATTTGTAGAAAACACTATTTCAAGAATACGCCGCCCTTAAGGTCGCCGTATTTCTCGTCGTAAAACGATCAAACTTGTGATGTTTTAAGGTACAGAAATCTCGAAAAATAGAACACGTAGAATTAAAATAGGTAATATCAAAAATAAATTTCTTGATGTTTTGCTTATCTACTTTTACTATTTAATCAAATAAAATAATAACTTTTAGAAACCGTTTGTAAGACACATTATTTTGCTATTTTAACCCCACATCTTAACAATTATTTTCATATACCTACTTATGTAATATGCAAAATTATGTAACTTTATGTTATAACAATACTTGCACCTACAGTTAAATAAAAAAATACGTATTTTGAAATATTTCTGTACCTAAAAATTTATTGCTTATACCGCTTTTTGTCAGATATTCATTTTACTTCGGTACCTTTGAATATTCTCAGGTGGCATGATATAACACTCCTGTTATTTGCTAAGCTTTATATTATTCAGTTCTTAAATGACTAAAATTACTTGTATTTGTAAAAAACACCCTTAAAACTTTTCCAGTTCTCAGTAGCAATAACAGCGCAGCGTCCTAAAAAAATCCAACGTTTGTGCGGATGCGCGGCCTATTAATATTTTTATCTCCCACGCCGCAGTGAAACATTAATACGCGCGTCTGAAAAATGCACGAGCCGGATCTGATATTCAAGCAGGACGAGAGCAAACGGACTCGTGTTCAATTTTAAAAGGCGATACATTATTAATTACGATATAAAATTTCTGGGCCCGTCACTCCCAACGAATCTAATTATTATTAATAAGCCAGGGGGCTTCCGAGAAACACAGCATCGTTATTATGTGTATCCAGATAACAGAAGGTCGGCGGTAGGTAATAAAATAGCAATAAAACCAACGTCGAGTTACCCGAGATATGTGAATAACGGGAAGGAGGGAGGGTCCTTACAGAGTGTACGCCGAAAAATTAATCCTGGCGATTAGCCTTTAATTAAGGACCACTGAATGGAAACAACTAATTAGTATAAAACGTTCTGATTTCAAGATTAAAAGTAAAACAAATGTTATAGAGACAGACTGTTATTATCAAGTGGTCAGTTGGACGACATTCAACTTTTTTTTCAAATGACACATTATATCGAGTTTCAGTTGTTTTGATACATATTTTTATTCTCGTTTTATTCATGTGATATATACAGTGTGTCTCATTTAAAATGAAGACACCTAGTTATTTTTGTCATTTTTTGACATAATTGTAGTCCTATATAAGATGAAAACTGCTAGTGTTATTAAAAAATCTGAGAATGATCCTTTTTAATAACTTTATTCGATATCTTCAACGCCATGCAAAATATCAGGAATAGGCCTCATTTGGGAGACTGCATCAGTTTGTTACTTAAATGTAAGTGAAATTTACGTCTTATATAGGACTACAATTGTGCCAAAGCACAAATCTGGATATCAAAAAATGACGAAAATAACTAGATGCCATTTTAAATGAGACACACTGTAGTAATAGGTTTGATAAAAAAATGTAAGAAATTTAAAAGCGTTTTTCAAAATTATTTCAAATCATGAAAACGAAGAACGCCATTGAGAATTCTTAGGACTCTTAGGTATCATGCGTACCACATGACTTTGCTCCAAGAATTAAAACCAATCCACATGCAAACGCGGATTGAATTTTCCAATTGGGCTTTGAACATGATCCAGAATGATGTTATCTAGTTAACTACCTGGCTTAGATTATGGGAAGTTAGCCTAAATGCGATTTCAAGTTACGTAGCTACAGGATTGACTGCAGCCTTCCCGGTATTTCACCTTGTAATTACGATCTAAAAGTAACAAGCAAACATTTTTTAAAGTGGCTTCAGACGTAAGATTTCTTGCTCTTTTCGAATTTGGTTTAAAAAATATGGGTTTCTATTTAAAAATTTGATTTTGACCTTCAAATGACCTTCAAAATCAATGTCAAAGTCAGATCTGAATGCACAGCTAGTTGGCCCCCCGTTTTTTGAGCAACTTTTGTCTGAGTCATTTTTTTTGTAACACTCACGAAACTCGAGATATTCATTCAACTGTACTGATTAAAATGGCCCATCCTGTATGTCAGCCTAAAGTACCGTGCACACGCGATCCGAGGAATATCCGTATAAATTAGGTAAGAACGCAACGGACGGAGATGAACAAAGGCTTTCAAAATAATTACCGAAAGACTCTGCTTATAAATAATAAATAATCGAGTTGTTAGTCACTTGGCGACGGCAGGCATCCTCACTTACAGCGGGCACGAGCCGCTCTCCGAACAAGTTGATGGCGCATCCCCCGATCTCGTCCGTACAGACACACATATTGTGCTAGTCTTTACGGAGGGTGCTAATTGAATTCAGGCCTCGGAGGAGCCGATGTTTCTTCGTAAGGGACGGTTACAATCATGTTTACACGGCGAATGCTAGCTCGAAGTTTTTGAATCGTTATTAATATGCGCTTTTTTGCGAAAAAATATATGATGTTTTATGGGCAACAAGAAGACATGAATCAGGTTGGTGAAAAGTAAATATGCTGCTTTATAACTCGCTTTAAATCGAAAATTCCAGTAACAGAAATTTAATTCAATAAAATAGTCGCTAGACGGAAAAAATGTGTCACAAATATTCATGCAATTGTTAACGACACAAATGCAATGTGTAGCAGTATAGGCGCCAAATACAAATAGAAGTCAAATTACCTCCGTTTTTGTAGCAAATGATATGCAGTAGTATTTTATAATTTTGTCATGTGAACGCGTGCGGTGGCTATCTGTCTGAGACGCGCCGTCGATTTTGTTTGGGATATCAAAAGAACTGTATCTGGCTTTTACAAATAACATGAACGTTTATTAAACGAGGTACGCGAAATATAGCAAAGTTACATCTCTATGCTGTATCTGAGAGGCCACGAAGCATTGTCTACTAAATTGGTTGTTATTGCTGCTACAAAATATTATCCCTCAATGATCTTGGCCCGCAATGACTTTCTTCTTTTGTCGAGTCTTCTGCCCCTCCGCTGCCGTTTCATCCACCGTGTCTCTTAATTGTTGTAAGGTTAGCACCAGAGTTTGCTAACAAACTAGCCGAAGATATATATAGGTGTATAGGAAGATATAGGTCTGGTGGGCGTCTGACGAATGACTCTAGCTGTTGCTATAGGTTTTCTAGGTGTAATTCAATGCTGGTCGGGGCATTAGCCCGCAGAGTAGTTGTTTCCTGGAATTCCGTGTTTGCAAAATATCGTTTCTCGCCGATCGCGATAAAGGTCGACAGCTTTCAATTGTGTCTACTGCATGTAGAACGCTTCGTGCCTGTGACATTTTCAGTCCGGCATGGAGTAGCGAACGGCCGATAGATGTAGTTAGTTCTACACCGCGTAGCCGAAGATCATCTGATTCAATGTCTATTATAAAGGTAAGAATCAGGCAAATTTAGAAATTCAGCAATATTGGCATTCATCCTACCAAATATGTTGATTCCAACTTGAATCGTGGCGCATTTATTCGTAACGTATTTTATAAAAATTCTTTAATAATAGTGTTCGCTGGACGAAGAGCTATATGTACTTTTTATAATAGTTCAAATATATTGTACCAGTAACAAAGAAAGTTCGTTGCACATTAGTTTTTCTTTCTAGTATATGCACAACTAGAGAAGTTCTCTTCGATATTAATAATTGTTAAGTTCGAAATACAGTGAAAATGACTGCAATGTCCTACTTGGAATATGTTTCATCCTGTTTCTGCGAGAAATTTGTCGATTTGTTCTGTAGTCAATAATTTTGACTTTTTCGGTCAATATCCTTCGTCCTTCGGCTTCAAAAAAGCAACAAGCTTGTATGTAATATTTGCTTATGTCCTGATTCTTTATGTTCATCTTCTTCAACTTTCACTGAACTTGCCACTAATATTTTTCAGATCACACGATACCAACAAATGATTATACGAAAATTTGTATTGTTGCCTTGACTTATTAGCCACTCAAAAGTGGCTTTATTAGCAGCGCCAGTAAAAATTAATTTTCTTGATGAAGATGTAAAGTTGCTAATCACCAAACGATCGGACTTAGCAACAATAAACTTTATAGACAATTCGATTTCAAAATGATAATTTTTGAAAACTGTCATCAAAAGTAGACATTTTCGTTAAATTTTCAATTCAAAGTGGATCTTTTATGTCACCTAGCTCCGAAATACTTTTATGTTTTAGAACGCCAAAGTCTTTTTCGTTGTAGAACATAAAACAAATGCCAAAATAATTTGTCATTTTTTCGAAACTTATTTATGATTTTATTAATAAAACACTACACATTTTAAGTAATATATCGGTTCAATACAAAACAATAACTATTATAAACAGCATGACTACAATTTATTGTGCACTACATGTAAATTGAAACTGTCGATATTGCAGTGAGTTAAATTTATGCCAGATCCAGTGCTGTCAGTTATCTTTGCTCTTAGTTCTGGATGATAAATGAAGCTACTTCTGTAATAATTATTTCATTTTACTACGCAGATTATATTATTGGCAAGTTCCGTAGGCTCTGCCATTCACTTATCTTTATGACGAACTACACCTGCAGTTAAAATATTTGTACTTATTTAAGGTCACCCTGTATAATTCTGATACTCTTTATTAGGTTGTTATCGTTATGATAGTCACCGCGCTTAAACCATCTTGATTCAAACACAGTTCAGACGATTTCAAATATAAATTAAATTGTTTTATATAACACAATTATCCTATTTTACTGCAATTTTCGTAAAAAGATTGTTTCTATCCCGAACGTGAAATGCTTCGTGAAATTGTTCTTCCATTCTTGAATGCAAAAGTGCCATTTCGCGTTGTACAATCGTTTGCAATAATAATGACACTCTCTTAAAATAGAAATTTCATTAAATCATCTCTATCGGTGAGTGAAACAACTAATAACTAATATTAAAAATGTGAAGTAGATTCCATTACAAATACATCAGAAGTTCTAAAGACATATCAAAATTCATTTTAATGAGTGCCATTATTATTGCAAACGATAGTACGTACAAAAATAAGTATTTATAAATTTAATAATGTAGAAAATGCGTTGATTTGTACTTTTAATGATGACTCTCCTTCGGTCTCGTATCCCAAACTTCCCTTCTCACAAAATGGAATGTCACTTTTAGCACTTATATCATAAACAACTATTATAGTGCAGTAAAAAATAACCGCGTAATCGGAATTCTCAATGCCATTGCTAACTTCGACCGAAATATAAGTAAACAAGACAATTTTTACCCAAAAACAACACTAGACATAAACCCGAAATTATCTGCATGCCATCGTGTACATTTCCTCTCATCTCATCAGATCCCCTGCAATTTTTTTCCGAAAGAAACTCAGCCTCCGCACCGTCCCCAGTTGACGCGGCAATTTGTAAAAAAAACACGGGTGGTCTATAATTCAACGGTCGAGATTTGGCTTACTGGCGCAATTCGCCAAGTTGTGAATGGCACAGCCAGGTAGACGTAGTAATGCGGATTCGGCGGAAGCATCTCGGCTTTAAATTACAGGTAGCAGCGGAAGTAAACACTGTGCAGTCTAGACAGAAGTGACCACGACAGTTACTGGGATTTGGTCGTATGGCATGACTTGTTTGTTTGCACTCCCGCCTGTGGAGTGCTCTTGATAAACCAACAGATTTATTGCTGGCTTCTCTAAGTGACTTCCTTTTACATCTATTATACAGGGAAAACCTTAAATAAGTACAAATATTTTAACTGCAGGTCAAGTAAAAGTCATTTTTAAAAATTTTAAATATTTACGGAGATATTATTATTTTTTTAAATACCCATATTTTGATTTTGAAAATTGGATAGGTAGTATGCTACGTAATCACATTAATCCAAACTGTAGCTTCTTAAGTGATCTTACCATAAAAGCAAAAAATGAACTTCCGCAAGTTCGATACTATCAATTATGCATTTAGGAAGTTACTTTGTTCAATGATTCCAAAAATTATACCTAAACCTGCATAAAAGGTAAGCTTTACTTGCTGAAAAACAGTTATTCATATTTCTCAAGTTAATACCGTTGTACACTGTTAGAAAGATACACAAATTATCCTCTTAAATTATTTTATAAAGAATAACAGAAAAAAACTATAATTTTCACACACCTTAAATGTAATTCCTCACATAACCTCAAAAAACGTGTCAATGCTAACCATTTCGTACTTAATAGTGGGTGAAACAGATTTAAAAAAAAACACAAGACATGTACTACCAAAATAACCAGCTTATTGTACGCATTCAATATCAAGAGAAGGCAAAGTAAAATATTTAAAAGCAGTGTCAATCGCATGCAAAAAAGAAGCTGGTGTCATAGGCACAGGTAACAGGTAGGTGTCACGGGCAGTAGGCGAAATGTCCGGCCCCAGCCCAATCCTCTGAGATTGATAGTCACAGTCAGCGAGATCTACGAAGAGGTTATTTTGATACCGGTGCACTAGTCCAGGGCAAAGAAATAAGATGTGGCAAAAGCAAGGTACAAGTGGAAACAAAACATGTAATATTTGTGGAATATAATCAAAAATAATAAAACAGTTAAAAGGTTGACATGCTAAAGACATGTTTGTTATATAGTGATAGATAATCAGTCACTGTGATAACGGTAGTATGTATTGTGATAAATCTGTTGAAGTGTAGCAAAAAATGGATAATGACTAAATTCTGGATAATTGTGACTGTGAGTAGAGAATCTGGTTTATATTTTCAATTTATTGATGACTTATAGGAACAGCAAAATGAAGGAGGTGGCCATTAATATTTGCATAAATAAAATATTTCAATCATTCGTTGGCATGTCTAAAAATTCTAGTTAATTGTTGAAGCCTATTCCAAGACATTAGTACAACACTGGTAACGCTATGGAATTCACATCCACTATGGCTCTTAAAAATATTAGCATTGGAGTCGGAGTCGGATCAGTGGTCCTCAACAAGTTTTCGAAATTTATTTAAAATTTGACTATTTTGTTCCAGAATCTTTTGAAAAAACTATTAATTACGTATTCTACACATACTGCTGGTTAAAATATTTGTACTTACTTGTATAGGGTGACCGGAAAGGTGATGTCAAAAATGAAAAGGCATACGAGGTTTGTTCAAAAGAAAAGGTAAAGTTTGAATTTTTTTGAAAAGTATTTATTTATTCATCAATATCCATTTTTTCCCTTCAAAGTAATCCCCCTCAGACATAATGCACTTATGCCAGCGCTTCTTCCAATCCTCAAAGCACTTCTGAAATGCGCTTTTCGGTATGGCCATCAGCTCGTTCTTCGATTCTGATTTTATCTCATCAATTGTGGCAAAACGCTTTCCTTTCATTGGTCTCTTCAGTTTTGGGAATAGGAAAAAGTCGCAGGGAGCCAAATCTGGTGAATAAGGTGGTTGAGGCATGATTAGGGTGTTGTTTTTGGCCAAAAAATCACGAACAAGCATTGATGTGTGAGCTGGTGCATTATCGTGATGCAGAATCCATGATTTTTTTTCCACAATTCCGATCGTTTGAGCCGTATTGCTTCACGCAAACGTTGCATAACTTCCTTGTAGTATTCCTTATTAACCGTAAGACCTGTTGCAAGAACTCATGATGCACCACGCCATTGTAATCGAAGAAAACAGTGAGCAAAACCTTCACATTTGATCGAACTTAGCGTGCTTTTTTCGGTCTTGGCTCATCTGGCCGCTTCCATTGGGATGATTGGGCCTTGCTTTCGACGTCATAACCATATACCCACGTTTCGTCACCAGTTATGACCCTTTTGAGCAAACCTAGATCGTCGTTGACGTCCTTCAACAACTCCTGAGCGATACTAATGCGACGTTGCTTTTGCTCAAAATTTAGCAATTTTGGAACAAACTTCGCTGCCACACGTTTCATGCCCAAAACATTCGAGAAAATTGCATGGCATGAGCCGATTGATATGCCAACATTCTCTGCAACTTTCCTAATAGTGATTCGACGATTTTCCAAAACAATTTTTTTCACTGTTTCAATGTTTTCTTCACTTGTTGACGTGGTTGCAACTCCAGGACACTCATCCGCTCATCGTCATCAACATCTTCTCGGCCTTCTGTAAAGCGCTTGTACCACTTATAAACACTTTTTTGAGACAAAGTGGACTCGCCGAATGCCACAGTCAACATTTCAAGTGCCTTGGAGCACTTTATTCCATTTTTAACGCAAAATTTAATACATATTCTTTGATCCATTTTTGTTAAAAGTCAAAAATCGAAGAACACACACAAACGTGACTAACCTTTTCAGTTATCAACTACAAACTACTTATCCAAATTGGCTGATAATGCCAACATATGACTAACACATGTGTACCAACATAACAAAAAAAATCGAATGTACACAGCCCGCGCAAATTCAAAATTCACCTTTTCTTTTGAACAAACCTTACAGGTAAGATCAATATACACTGAGGGAAATATGTTTTACCCATTAGTACATACTGACTATTCCCAGCAAAATATCTGGAGCTCCAAAAAAATTACGTTGCTGTTGTAATAAAAATAATTTTTTGCAATTACTATATGCATTTAGATTGGTTCAACTTTGTCCTTAAAATTTCATTTTACTATAAAAAGTTACAAGTAAAAATTTAAGAGAATATGTCTGCGTTATACAGGATCGGACAAACTTACCCATTTAAAGTTATCAATTCTATAGTAAAACATGTTATACATATAGTCACACAAATTTTGCACATAATATATAACTACCTACTTACTTAACGAAGAAGTTCGAATAATATGACGTAACTTACAAAATATTTTACCTGATGAAATAACTCAAACAACAAAACAATATTCTAGCAGGTGTACAAATATTAAACGGTAACCTTCATACTAGGAGGAAAATAATTTAAAATTCAATTTATCGTAAATGATTTCTACTTTATATAATTTACACTTTTCTGAGAGCCCCCGAAGAAATATTTTTAATGATCTTGTCATCTTCAAATATAAAATAAAATGCACTTACATCATTTTTTGGATTAGGTTGCATTGATTTTTGGCATATATGCAGCTTGTCTTAGAGAAGAGTTGTAGCATAACCATAGATGATATTCTGGATTCAGATAAAACGTTGCTAGTAACTATAAAAGAATCCAAGGCTAAAAATACAGCGCATATTTAGTATAATCAATAATGAATATGGATATGTACAGAATGGATACGTACAGAAGATATGCGTCTCTTCGTCAACCGGATACTGAGCATCGCTGTTTTTGTATATTATAACAATAACAAATGCTCCAAGCAAATGGTTGGAAAAAATGCGTATCGACAAGATACAACAACACGTTCCAGAAAGCACGCTTAAAAATATGAGCCTTTATAAGGACAAAGACAAACGCTAATGAAATTTAACCTATATGAAATTTAACCATCGAAATTGGCTCGCCTTTTTCGGGTTGCATAGTGCATGGACCATAGATATAATGGCATGGACTATGAAAGGAATAAGCAAAATCAACATTCCCAGTTCTACCACAACATAATAAATATGACGTTTTGGTCTTTAGTTAAAGTAACTAATAGAAACGTTTATGAAACCCAAACAGATTTAAAGGCAACTTTATTTTAAAGTGTCCTTTAGTTAAAGTGACTTTAACGGTCTTATTATGAAACCGGCCGTAAGCCCGATGGTGGTTGGAAATCAACCACTGTTGCTGAAGGCTTTATTGAAAATTCAGTGTCCAACAAAATGGTAATAGCAACAAAAATTATTCTAAGATGTCTTCAAGTAGTAGTAGTAGTAGCTGCTCTGGATCATCCACAGAATTTTCCAAAAATACTAGTGTTTAGGTACTGAAGTTACAAAAAGTGGTCCTACAGAACAAGTAGAAAATGGACAGGACAAATTACGTCTTGTAATATTTTATAAATAATTTCGTGAATTGTATTGTAAACATAAAAATGTAATTCATAATTATATTAGTATGATCAATTTGTAATTTACTGTTTGCAGTTCTTTATCTTCTTTCATAAAATGTGGCACACACAATGATATTTGCCCTCAATAATAAATAGAGTACACACCATTAGTTAAAGGAGGGTGAATATTTAGTGCTTTACAGTAACTGCAGTAATTAACGCCCGAGGGCGTTAAAGTGACAATTATCGTCCGAAAAATTTTATTATAAAATGCAATGTAACGCTCGGCTTTGTATAAAATTAATAAAATCCTGGGTAATAATACAAAAGAAATAGAAAGTTACATACGAATTTTACTTACAGTACAGTATTTGCACAAAATCTCGGTGCTGTTCCCCAATGCTCCTCATACTGTACCTACTTCTGATATTTCCCTGCATAAATTTCCCGAAACTCTGTAAGCAGTGGAAAATTAAATTGACAATCGGAAAACCGATAACAAAACACACGAAAGTATGTAGAAAACATTTTCCTATACAGAATTTTATGCCAAGTAATTACTGGGCATAACAAGGTTATGTTGTTGTGAATCCATTAACGACGTTCTTAAATCTGTAATACACATTACAGTGCCAATTTTCCCTCTTAATAAATAAATATTTATGAGGCGATTGAACTAAAGCAGATGTCTGTAAACACAGGTTTTTGACAACTTGGCGTTTCTCACGTTCTACCCCAGACAAAACTTGTATGGCTTCGCCTTATCTTCTTTTACACGTTTCCCCAAGTAGTCCAAGATATCTGTTATAGATAACTCAAACCGAACTATTACATATAAATCTGAAAGGTTGAAGTTACGAACATACAAGGAATTCACGCACTCTAGGAATGTATCCTACATTATAGCTTGACAACTCCTAAAATACATTTTCATCTAAAAAATACAAAGAATTACACCATAAAACACAACCTTTATGGCAATTAAAAGCTTTATAATCTTTAGCTTCAAGAGTGAACAAATTCTTGTTTACTTTTTCATCCGACATCTAGAATTTTACAGCGCCATCTAATTGTTCGTGAATTTCGCGAATAGTAATTTTCCATTAGAGTTTGCAACATTACATTATGTGTGTTATTTCGCATTATGCACTTAGCCAATAAATAACCACCAAACAACCGTGTGATATTACAATTAACTGTTATTAGTCAGTGTGCCTAATAATAACTGATTTCCAAGGCACTCTTGTCAGGGAAACCAAATACAAAACGAACTTCCATCATTTTAATATCATATGCTCTTACTCTGTTAATGATGATGATAACTGTCTACATTCAAAGTAAATTTTGTTCTACAATCTTTTTACAAATTCTTTGTAAGCAGCAATCTGCAATAATTATAACCGGGCAGGGACAGCTCCAGGTCCGTCCGCATCAGATCAGACGCTGTCGGACTAAACAAACAATCGCGGAGGCCGTGACAGGGTGCAAGGCAATGAAAATTTCATTAGCAAAATGCGAAAATTATAACCAGCTCGGAGCGAGGGGCGAAGGTTTGAATTAAAATATCACAATGCAATGATTTGAACGACGCCCGAACATCGGAGCATCGCGCAGCTCGCGCGGCCGACTAGATCGAGCGATAACCACATATCGTTGGGGTAACAATTGGATTAGCCATTTAACGTCAAGTTTGAGTAATGGCCGGTAACCCGGCGCCCCTCCGTACCGACCGAGCCGCGCTGCTGATTAAAATGTAATCTAATATAGCTACCGGAAAATATACTGAACGCGGATGGAATATTTCGGCTTTGTTGTTTCGATTTTATCGTTTTATTCGTGCGTCGGATTAAAATCTCATCTGGTCCGGTTCGTTAGTACCGATTAAGTGGGGAGCGGGTGGATGCTTTACGTCCGCCTTTTATAATGCCTGCAGGGCAATCGTTAATTTTTTATATTTCTATGTGGCATAGGCGCAACTAGGGGGTCTGGAAGGTGCTAAGCACGCCCATAATTAAAATTACCACCATCAAATTAACATATTTGAATTACCTTAATAAAATCTATAAAAACAGGATATAAACACCTGTATGGTCATTTGATTTCAATAATTTTTGGTATACAGGTTCAGGGCTACTTAATACATTTTCATTAAAATCAGAGAACCTACTGCAAAAATTGATTCAATAGTGTGTTGAGAACCCACGATTTCTAATACACTTGTTGATACGCCTGGGCTTGGATCTAATAAGGATGTCTTGGTGTATCTCATTCCAAGCTATCTGAACTTCATGGGTAAGAGCTGCTAAGGTTTATGGAGGGTATTGTAAATGTAACAGTCTGCAGCCCATCATGTCAAACATGTTAAATAGGTGACACTTTCGGCGATATTGGTGGTCAGGTTCTGATGTTGATCCACAAAATATATTGTTTGTCTATCAACATGAGTTCTAGCATTGTCTTGCTAGAAAATGGTGCTTTGGATAGTGTGATGATATAGAATGATACCACTTCCCACACAGCGTTGGGCTGTCATGTTGCCTCTAATGAAAACTAGTGGTGATCTGCTACCATACCTACGCGATAGCACCCCATACCATAACGCCTACTGTGTGATGAGCATGACGCTCTCTGTCAAATTGTGGATCGCGTCTTTCACCACGCAGAAGCGAGATGTCACTAAAGATCACCCTCACTCCATTCTTGATTCCACTGAATCCTCCTCTACACACTTGTAAGCAAGGTTGACAAGTGAGAGGTAGCACCTAATTCAGACAATAAGTCTATAGGTCAAAACTTTGTAATCGGCGATATACTGTACGCATATCGACCATATTATCAAACCACTGATTTGCAATAGTCCAATCTTCATGCTCTGTGGTCTTCTACGACGGTCGGTGCCTTTCGTTCTGTGTACACGGCCTTCCTAGTCCGCGTCTGTTAACACCGTAGTATGGTACGTAAGGATATTTTAGTCCTTCTAAAATTTATTTTGCCGGCCAACCTGCTTCGAGTAACCCAACAATCCACCTCCTCTAAAAGTCAAGCTGCCTAAAAGTCTGCTCCAATATATTATGTACTCTAGGCATATTGGCCCGCTAGATATACTCCGCGTACTCATGGTCTCTTCTGTCGGATTAGACAGACTTAAACACCTAAGCTCGAAACCGGTATACAAGTATGTCTGGTAGGCTATTGACAAATGACTTGCTATAGGTTTTTCAGGTGTAATTCAATGTTGGCTGGGGCATTAGTCTGCAGAATAGTTGTTTCCTGGCATTCCGTGTTGGCAAATTTGTCTTATGTTTACAATTCATATTTTTGCATGTTATGGTGGAAATAATAGATAAGATGCTTTAAACGTTGTCTAGAATCAGTTAGTCAACTTAGGAGCTCTATAAATCAAATCCTAGAACTCCTAGAAGTGGCCAAGAATTATACTCCTTTCCAATTATGTCACAGCTATTCTTGATATTTATGCGAACTAAAATCAATAAAATATGAAGCATCTAAGTTTGGTTGTTGTACATTTCTGTCGTTGTCTTATTTCCCGCCGGATCTTGAAATATCTAATTATGCAAGGCAATTAGTAACTCATTATAATGCTAATAATAAGGTATAACGGAGAAGAAGTATAAATTAAACCCTTATTCCATTAAAGCAAAAAAGCTCCACCAGTCCTTAAATAGTTATCGGAAAGATAACAATTTGTTATTTTCAAAACCTCTTTATCTTTATTGGGTAATAAATTTTAATTAATGCTCGGCAATTAACATTTGCATCAGAATAGGCTAGTTAATACACTTCTGATGTTCAACTACCGCTACTAATATGCATAAGTATAGATACATATGTATGTTCAACATAATATAACATAATATAGATCTGTGTTCATGAAGACTTTACTAAATTTTAGTAGTGCTATTATTTTCCTTTTGTCGACTCAGTTGCGGCGAAGCTTTTGCAGAGTCACCACTGAAGATGCCGACAGTGAAGAGCGGAGAAACATTTGGAAGCATGAGATGCGACCAGTTACAGCGCTGGCTACGGAACGCCTCGGAGAACCACCATTATTCGAAGAACGGTTCCGACCGTAGCAGTCGTAATACCAACAATAGGAACCAAAATCAACATATGGACGGGCCCAGAGACATCGATAGCGGATCTGTCTGATTTATAAAAACCTTACACTCGATGCACGAATTCGCTTACAAACCACGCATCGCGAATCGCGAATTCACGCATAGTCTGTAGCGAGCCTTAGGTATATACTTATATTATTATTATCATTAGGTATTTATATATTTAAAAAAGTAGAGTCGAATTCGTATGTGATCTTACATGAAACAATACTGAATATAATATAGGTGTATCTCCAGCTGAACAACATTGCTAACTGAAATTTATGAATCATAGAACGCTGTATTACTAATGTGAATTTTCTGAAATTTTAATATATTTCTCTATTTCTTAAATGTAGTAATTTAGTAGACTCCATTTACCATATTTATACTATTTAATACGGTTTAGAGCAAAATTTTCTGTTTCTGCTTACCATATTAGTACTTAATTTATTACAGATTCCTACATTTTTTACGTATCAAGTTAAAATTATTATATATGTCACGCGACTGCTAATTGTTATTAAATCGGACCTTGGAAGTGCCTTAGTGCCGAATATAGAATAAGCGCATTCCTATGTAAATTTTAACTGCGATTTTCACTTAATTTGAGGATTACTCCAAGCTAATAACAATAAAATTACCTTTTCATCTGCATATATATGTAAATCATTGCGACACCTTACCGGGTTTAGCGTGATTTTAGGCACTGCCACAATACAGGGCGATATATAACTACCTAATTGGGTATCATTTTTAGAAAGAGTGCAACGCTTCAGATAAAAGCACATGTCAGACTGAAAAGGTTTATTTCATATTGAGAAAGCGGCAGCATCTATTTGGTTTATCTTGATCCCCATCGAATGGCACTTTTTTTTTCTAATTTGAGCCACTCTATACATTTTGGGGTTTCCGAGATGCCAATAGTGAGCCATGAAAAACGGACCACCCTGTATAGTATTTGGTAACATTTAGGTAATGTTGGTAATTTAATTTATTATTACTACAACATTGTAGGTATAATAGTAAATATACAAGGCGTTTCTTAAGTAGAGGTCAAAACTCCAGGGGCGTATTCTGTGGCCTAAAATTAGGGTTTTTTGTTATATATACAGTGTGGAAGAAAAGTATGGAATAAATTCATTATTTCTGAAACAACGAAGTTTCATGAAATTTCCTCGGACACGTCGATTTTGCTTTTTAAAAAGACGCTATTTTCTATACCAACGCATTTCCGACGTTCATTTGTTTTCGCGTGATGACGTCATCGGATATGTTTTTAAATAAAACCCCTATATTTTTTCATCGGATTCTTGTAGAGCTTAACATGCTGAATTCAAAAATATATAACTTCAACACTTTTTTCCTTCAACTTTACGAGAAAAAAAAATTAATAACCGATCCAATAAAATCGGCTTGAAAAATATGTGAATATTCCCATTTGTGTCTGTGATGTGCACACATACTTCCTGTTGGCTTCTTAGTTTATCATCACATCCTATCATAATAACAATGTCAATTCTTTCTGTAACTGTTAAATACATCTTGCAATCACTAACGATTTGTTACAATCAAATAAACGCTGCAGTTGACAGATGTCAATTCTGATTAGATTTTGTTTAGCTGCCAGAAACAGTTTCTGAGGTGACTTGATTTAATTTGTTGTTTTTGCTATCAAAAGATGTAATATTCTAACATGCAATCTAATAAAACAAAATAATAAATTAGGGGGTCAAATACGATTGAGGCAACCAATTTAATTATTAATTAATTAATTAGTTGCTTATTGTTAAATTGTTTTAGAAATAAAGAGTTCTTATTTTGTAATACTGCCGATGAATTCACTATATCCATTTTACTCTCAACCAGCCCATCACAGACACAGATGGGAATATTCACATTTTTTTAAAGCCGATTTTATTGGATCGGTTATTTTTTTTCTCGGAAAGTTGAAGGAATAAAGTGTTGAAATTATACATTTTTGAATTCAGCAAGTTAAGCCCTACAAGAATCCGATGAGAAAATATAGCGGTTCTATTTAAAAAAATATCCGATGACGTCATCACGCGAAAATAAATGAATTTATTCCACACTTTTCTTCCACACTGTATAATTGTTGGGTCTTACGACAACCATTGTCTAGCTACGGCGTGACCAAAATTAAATTCTTTCACTTTTTGTTTCTTTACACCTTTTCATATTCCAAACCAATCACGTTATTGCCGAATTTTTCATTTAACAATTCACGAGTAGTCAAACTAAAATGTAGGAAAGCTCCGTCGTGCACAAACCACATTTTTTGTCTTAACGCGCATAGAACATCGTCAAGTAGTTCAGGTAAAACTTTTTCAAGAAAATGTCTGTAATAGGCACCGGTTAGAGTTCTCGATAAAAAGTAAGGCCCAACAAAAAAATTCCAATAATACCCACCCATACGTTCAAAGAAAACTGATGTTGAAATCGAGATTTCATTATGGCATTAGGGTCTTCATCAGACCAAACGTGTTTATTGTGCAAGTTCTTTATAGCATCTCTCGAAATATTAGCTTCGTTGGTAAACAATATGTCAGCGGTAAAGCCAACATTTTGTTCCATTTTTTTGCAAAATCTATTGCCAAAATTGTAGGCGAGCAAGATAGTCTTGCGGCAGTAAGGCTTGAACCCTTTGTATGGGATGCAGGTACAACTGTTGATGATTCAGAATGGACCAAACTAATTTATGATTCACATTAAGGTTTGCAGCGATTTTCCTAGTACTAGGTTTGGGTCTTCTTCAGTTTCGTGTAGAATACCTTCTTTCAACTCAGGCGTTCTAACACTCAAAGGTCTTCCAGGAATTAGACCTTTCTGAAATGAGTAACTCCGAAAAATGTTGAAAAACATTTCTGGATTTGGAGTTGGATGATTTGGAAATCTTTCCATATAAATTTGCCTAGCTTCAGTAGTCCCATTTCCATCTGCAAATCAATTGTATTGTTAAGCCGGGGGCACATTGCTCTGATGCCACGCCACGCCATGTGATGCAACGTCAGAAGGATCTGGCACCGTGTATTCTTATGTATTTTTATATATTGTGTTTACACTGCTTTGACGCTGCACCACGCCACGCCACGCCATACCATATGTGTCACAAATCCCCACTTGTTAGATTTTCATCACGTCGCGTGGTAGCAGTATGCACGTGAGTATGTTGTCAGATGCATAAAATGATCGAAAATATAGACAAAATTTTGTTAATTTAAAGATTTGCGAGCATGAATGTCTCTATAGTATAAAACGTAAGCGCTATAGAGAACAAATTATGAGAAGAGAAGAGAAGAGAAGAGAAGAGAAGAGAGAACAAATTGCACAGGAAATGTTTCTCACAGCACATTGTTAATGAAACAACATACATTTTAACGGCTCTAGTTAAATGGATTAGGGTACTTAAATGTATTCATCCTCGACTCACAATTTGAGTTTGATTTTCTTCTGATATGAAATATTCCTTAAATTTCTCGAATGTAACGTAACGTGGCATCGCATGGCATGGTAACAGTGTGCACACAGAATACATGCCACGCCACGTCACGTGGCATGGGGTGGCATCAGAGCAATGTGCCCCGGCTTTAATCGTCTTGGAATACAAAAAGTGAAAACAAACAAAAAGTGAAAATAATACAATGGCGCACATGACGACCTATTTTATTTGTAATATAATACAGGGTGATTTTTTTGGCAAATAATAATCGATGATATCCACACCTCCTCCACTGGTAACTTTCCAAAGCTGGTATTTTTTTGTTTCATACCTGCTGTCATACTAAATATGCACGCCGAATTTGGTTAACTTATTTTTCAATTTTGACATGCTGGATAGCTGGACAATAGCTGTCCTAAGACATATATTACAAAAAGCCCTTATTTTTACTGCAAATTATATTTGGAGCTATAATCACAACAAATTGTAATATACAGGGTGAGTCAACACTAAGCTGAAGATACTAGACACCAAAATATTATGTTTCATCTCATCATGCCTTACACGAATGTCGCTGGTTTAAGAAGTACAGAGTATTGTTGTTTAAATTTACTCTGAAATTTATCAATAATTGAAAAAGGTTTGATAGCATGACTGAAAATTGATAGCTCCTAGAGAGCGCTGGTTTCACCATATTATTTGGATAAGTCAAAATATATTTTTTATCTGTTGAGTTATGTTTAAAAAAAGTAAAATCTAAAAGAACGTTTAATTCTACATTAAATCGTAATTTGCGTGTGTGTGATTTATTTTCGTACTTTAACGGCAGAAGTATTTACACACCCCCTAAAATTCATATATATTTTGCCCTATCACTTTTTAATAGCTCGTCAAAAGCACTTCACAGAACTATCCTGTAACATAGGAGCACAATCAAATTTATTTCAATAGAGCACGTAGGGGTAGAACTAATTTTATGGCACCGGCCCCTCGAGGGTTTTTGGACACCATAACTTTATTAGAAGTCAATCAGCTAAGCGGCAGATAAACTGGCTTGCTTTGTGAACTGTTTTGTTGGTCCCGTGCCACGTAACGTGGGAGCTGGGCTGGCAACTGGCAGCAACCCTCTTTAATTTCAGTGCACCAGCGATAAATCGTTTCTGCATTATATGCGGATTAATGTAAGAGGTTTCTGGAAGATTACATTTGGCCTAATGTTTGATAGATGAACAGGATGGAGTAATGAAGTGAGCAGTTTGCTTTAGAGAATGTGGGTCCTAACAAGTCTAGACTTTAAAGAAAACTATTCTTACGTAATACAAACTTTATATCGAACGAAGCTACTACAATTATTGTAATTGCCACCTTATGCACAGCTCTAACGCAGACATGTCATACGTTGTGTTTTATTCAAATCAAAAATTAGCAGACATGGTATTAATACAGGGTTAACTATGACTAAGTACAAAAAATTTAACCACGTGCTCAGGAAAGCCTAAAAGACAATAAAAAAATTATTCCAGAATTTTAGCTCGATATTTAAAAAATGGGGCAAAACCCTTTTTTCCTACGAAAAGTCAGCGCCTATGATAAGAACCGACTGAGATGGCTTACATCTGTCAACAATATCTACTACCATCGTCGTTTCTTTGCAGCATTTCTAAATGTAGAAACGAAAATGTACATTCTTATTAGTAATAATACCTGATAGATAGGTAACAGTTAATTCACTTAGCTCCAGTATTTTGCATTCGTTTTCCATTATTTTGTTATAAACTGGTAGAACTACATATTCGCTCATTACAGCCACTCACTACCGATAAAAGACACTTCCTTTCGGTACAATACGATAATGCCTATTTCTTATAACAAAATCGAACGAAAGGAATAAATAGACGTTTTAATGTAACCGCGGCAGTATTGTGCCATAACCTAGAAAACCAAACCGGCAAACTATATTGTGTATTGTACTGTGTATCTGCACCCAACACAAATGTCTTTATTTAATAACTATAAAACGTTTAAAAATTAAAATAAAAATAAAAACTGAAGAAGAACACAAAATTACAACGTAAACACAGGAAATCAATTATGACATGACAGCGATACTGACTGATGAGCGACTGTTGCATGCTTGTAGAGTATGCAACCAACAAGCAAGTTCATTGGCGGCGTTAAATAAGGATTTAAAATAATATCGAAAAATTATTTTTTTGGCTTTATAAATAAGTTTGGAATTTTTTTGAAGGGTTATTCCGTTAATTCTTATTTTTCCCTATCCCCTCCTAAAATATTTGTACTAAGTAATAGTTAACCCTTTATACGGGGAATGTGAACATGATTTAAACCACCATGAATAAAGTTGTATGAATTTGATATTGGTTCTAAATGTATTACAGGGTAATCCTTCAAACATATTAAAAGATCATAACATGTGGTCGAAAGTGCGATATCATTGGTGTTACGTCACACGCCGTCCAGCGCGGTTTGTTTCTGTAGATACAGATGCAAATTACGATGTTGGCGATGTAAATAGGGGTTTGTTTCTTGTGTTTTTGTTGTGTTTTTTGCGTCATATACAGCGTAAATACTGTACAGGTAATGTCATAATTATTAGTGGTGATGTGGTGAACTTGCGATATTGTTAAACGTAACTTATTCCATTGTTTACAATATAGTGACGTATCCAACAAGGCTGTTGGATACGTTCAGAGAGATGGTTTTACTTGAGGTATTTATAAAATTATGTCATCTCACTCCACATAAAACTACTTTAATTTGAAAAATAATAAATAAAAGTAATGAATAATCATATTCTGTTATTTTTTTTAATTAACTACTGATTTAATTTCTCTTTAAATATTTTTAAAAATCCATATTTATTATTTTTCTTTATTATGTTTTCAGAACAAAACAGGCAATTTAATGTAGTGAAGTCAAATAGCAATATTTTGTAATAAAAGCCACATATAACATTCTACATCTCGTAAATGGTAGGAGCAAATGGAATTTCGAATCGGAATGAAGCGCTGAATACAATACAATAAATGAAAAATAATGTAAGTTTCTACCATTGATTTTCTAAACGTCCTGTATACATTCTGGTAAGTTAATAGAAACGTTTAATTAATTCTTTTTTACATTTTAATTTTTTCAATAAACCTAAATCTACCTACTTATGTATTACCAATTAAATTTAAAATGGCTTTCCCAAACAATGTTGAAATGCATTTTCCTTTCCTCGCGCTCTTCATTTTTTGGCACGGTAAAATATATTTTTTTAAGCGCTGTATGCTATATTCGTACATAATGGCATACTGCAATACTTCTTTTCTTCTATTTTACTAATCCATTTTTCAAGTTTATTGAATACTAATGTCTCACAATAACACCTAATAACATCACAAATGACAAATTAACTATACCGTATTTTAAATACCGATTTTAGGTTTATTTATCCACGAAATTGTCAAGACAAACGTCATTTCAATTAAAGTAATACTCGTGCATTATTTCCTCTTCACGTATTTGGAATATAATTTCCCCATTGTTTTAAAAACAAATCACCTTCAACACATGCATATAATGCAGAAACCTGTAGATGTGTTTGGTGCCTAATCCAAAAAGTGTCAAATTAGTTAAATAAAGCTTTTATAAAAATGCAAAATTAAGTTTATTTCGCCCAAGAACTATGAAATTCTCATTCATCTAATTCTATGTTTTACCAAACAACTAATTTAATAGGTTTTAATTCAGAACGTTCCGAACCTTGCGAACAAACACAGCTTATCTCCGTTACATACCAAATTATCTATCTGCCAAAAAGCTAACTCCTTTGTTATATTTATAAACTGAATGGTATCGATCGAAGAACCAATGATACGTGAAAGGTAATGTTAGTAGCTATTCAAGCTATTCTCGATTATTCGGAATGGCTGGAATTAGTTTGTGCGGCTATATACAATAGGTTTGTTTTAGCAGCAGTTGAAAACTGTTTGGAAACTATCAGAAATGTCCGTCCAACTATTTATTGCGTCAAATTCAATGGTAACGCGTTCTCAACTTAACTGGTCGAATATTTCTGACAGTTTCCAAACGGTTTTAAATGCTGCAAAAACAAGCCTAATGTGTCAATGTGTCCCACTTTTCATGGAGCCACCCTGGTATCTCGCTCACTTGATATCCGAATACTTTGAAACTTTGGCGGTGAATATATACCTATAAAGTGAGTCTTTAGACGTAACTATATTTGATTATAGTCAGAGGCGTCCGATGCTAAGAAGGAGAAAAAGAGGGCCAATTTTCAAAAAAAAAAAAAAGAGATTTTTTTAAAAGAACTAGTAAGATATTCTTAATCAGCACCTTTACAAACCCCCTTATACAAGATTACATCATTGTGGGTTCAAAGGTGTTTGAGATACGGGCCGTCGAAAAACAATTTTTTTCAACTTAAAATAATTTTTATCTGTAAAACGGGCTCTCAAATGAAAAAAATCTATTCTTCATTTTTTGTTCAGAATAATGTATTGTACTGGTACGAGATGATTCTCTATTTTTTTTAATAAGGCAAACATTCTAATTCGTATATAGGTACATACATTTTTGACGTATTAACTTATTTACATTCAAGAATGCATTGACACTTGCAATAACTTCTGTGTTCATGGCTTACTTAGGTTTTTAATGAAGATTATTTGTTAGAAAAATTTAATAATAAAATTAAATGGTTGTGGTTATTTACAAATATATAAAACTGAAAGGTACAGGCTGAACACGCGAAATGTTAGATTTGGCTGTAACTTGCCACTCTAGGAGTTTGAGATACCCTGTACCTAAGGGTTTGTGTAATTACAGATGGTAATGGTCTGCAGTTTTTTTAGTATTCGTGGCTCCTTGATGCATCTTTCGAAGACCTGCATTGTCTCGGGGGGACAGCGTGCAGGTGTGGGCAGTTATAGACAAGACAAATTCGATTCGAAGCAGGATATCGTCGATTCGAAAAAAGTCACACGCAACGGAGCAGCGATCCCGAACAAGAGTTGTCATTTAAAGTCGAAATTACAGGGGTCGGCGTTTAATTTGAAGTTCGTGAACGAGTCTCGGTAATATCGACATCTCCGGACGGCACTATGAATTTTCCCGGAGGCAATTTGGCGAGGGGGAGGATTGGGCCCATTTTGCGGTTTCGTTTCCTGTTTCGTAAAATAAACAGTTAATCGGCCTATGTCGAAATTGCCAAGATATAGATACGAAATAAAACATCGCAATTCGTAATTAATGGAACTCATCTTTCGATCATTAAAGTTAATAGCAAATGTGATCACACAATACAATCCCCTCATTTGCATAAGCTTGCTAACTGTATCTTTTTAGTTACACAAGCCACTGCATGAGACGTACTTAAAGAATATTAACGAAAAAGTTAAAATGAAGTTGCATTGAAACCTTTATGGCATTTCTTTTCTTATTATTTAACTTTTGACTGTATTTTCAACCATTTTGTCATAATTTTTATAGGGCGAATAAGGGCGCTGACATGAAAGTTACATTGAAATCTATGTACCAAAGAAGCAAGCATATGTCGAAGGATCGTGAATCATCTCAATCCGGCGCATTAAATTTTGTGTGGTACCTCGACACGGTATAGATTGTGTGTTTTAGGTAATTTTAATAACTGGAATAATAACTATGGAATACTAAATATTATTATTGTATTAGTAGGATTCAACTATAAGCGCTTTTATGAAGGTCCATCCATCAATTCATTCAAGAATGGTTATGACCATCACCGTGAGTTTGTTTATTATTCCGTGTGCGGGTATGGTGTGTTTCGATTTCTTTTTTTTAGTGTATTTTCAACCATTTTGCCGTGATTTTTAATTATTTATACAAGTATGTATTTACTTTTTTGTATGATATTATTTGCCTACTTTGTTTTCACATTAGCAATTGAGCAATTTTTATATTTACCTACCTGTTGGCATGGACTTTGTCTCTAATAATAGTATCCATCCTAGTTATTAGTCGTAAATAAGTTTATTTTATAATACAGTAAGAACTGAAGTGTTAATTAGAATCGTTACGTAAAGTTCGTCAAATGATTCAAAATAATCATTAAAGAGTTTGATTGTTGTGATTAGCGAGTTGTGAGTTCCACAGGGTTCTGTTCTGGGTCCCTTAATGTTGACAATTCTTATTAATGATATCTGATTTAAACGAATATTTCTGGTTATATTGTGATGACACGAAAATATTTTCTTCTATAAATAATAATAACATCTCTACCCGTCATTCTAATCACGAGGATTAGCCCAGATGTCGAAGACTTGTGCGGGAGAGGGGGCGGCATATTATTATTAAGCAGGCCGCATTTGCGCATTTGAATTATATATGATGAATTTAACGCGCTTAACCTTCCAAGAAACTTAAATTTACTAAATTCCTGGTGTAGTGTTAATAAATTACTCCTTAATGCTTCCAAATGTATTATTATGTCTTTCAGTCGCCAATTAAAGCAAATTTTATATGACTGCAGCCTGAGCGAGACTTCTTCTGCCCGATGTAATTAAAAATTTAGGGATTCTGTTTGATCCAAAGCTTTCATTTCCTCCACGTATTAATTATATAGTTAAAAGTACCTACAACATCTAGGTTTTACTGTAATTGTTGTGTATGTTATATGTATGTTTGTAATTTTGCCACTGCTTTTATGTTCAAACTTCCTTTTCATTTTTTTCATGTTATATTTTCCCTTTTTCCTGTAACTGGGCTACTGCCCATTGGATATTGTAATAATAAATTAATAAATAAAATTTAAGGTTCAATCGACCAACAATTTATTACTTAGTTTGACCAACAATTTATTACTTAGTTTGATAGAATATGCATTTATATGTAAATCAATCTGTATGATGTGTACTTATTTCTTTTTCATCTGATATTTCTTGCAGTGTGAATTATAAATTAAGCAAAAATGGTTAATACTGAATTTCTGTATTGACTCATTTCACAAGTTTATTAATGTTTATTTATTTGTTTGTTTTCGTTTCAAGTTTCCACATTAGCAGAGAAGATGACCAGAGTCAGTCTGATATTTTAGCGCCTTTTTAAAAGGAAATAAACGCCTTCAGAAACTATCGCATCCAAGCGCAGGGTCGTTAGAAGCCCGGGTGGTGAAGTATTGGAAAGAAAATGGTGGTGGACAACCGATTACGGTGGCGATCAACGCTTTTCCATTTGGATTAAGTTAACTGTCCGTTACTTTTACCCGATTTCACCCGTGACTTCCAGACTGCCGTCAGCAGCTATATTAGCTCGGAAAATAAAGTTAATATGTGGGTTACAATTGTTGAAACAAATACATTGCTGAGTAGCTTTCATAAATTTCAATGATTTTCAGCAATGCGTTCTGTTATTATTTATCTTGACCTCCTTGAATATATGTCAGAGGCGGACTGATGATAACAATGTATTATAGCATTGTTGTATACATTGTAAGTACGTAATCCTCACCATTGAAAATCATTTCATGGTTTTGTAATTTTTAGTGGGGCGGTTTGGTGTCTGGAACATTATGAAAACTAAGCAAAAACCCCTTAAAGTTGCCCAAACTTTAACGTAGAAATTAAAGGTAACGTAAACCAAGCCATAATGTGGCGGCACATAAGTATAGAATTAATAGCTGGCATTTATTGCATCATCCATAAGTGATTTCGACATTTTATATGAGATAATAAGTTACTATCAAGTTGCTACTACCTTCACAATCCACTATAGAGTAACCTTTAGTCAGTAGTGACCTGTTTCTTACATGACCATCTAAGGCTAGAGAAAATACATTAGTTTATTCTAGTTTTATTCTGTGTCTATGTACAACAAAAAACATCTCGCAGAAAGAAGACTTTTCGTTATTCAACTACCTTTATAGAAAACTAAAACAATTCAAAAACATTATTGTTTTTCGAGTTGAAGAGCATCTTTAAAATTTCCTAATTCTGAGTATTGTACCTAAGCGTAGGCAAAGTGTCTTCGGTAGTACTTGTTGGACTGCGTCTTAAAGTTTCTCTTTGAGAATAGTTTAAATGTTCTGGCCTGAATAATGTTCCATCATTTTCCCAGGAACACCACAGAAACAAATATGTTTTTTCTCTTTTGTAGACACTATTTTACAATTCAATTTACAATTCTTTGCAATAATAATGACCTTTAAAATGAATTTCTTTTGTACTGACGTATTTGTAATGAAATCAACTTTCAACTTTTTTTCTTAGTTGTTTCACTTCCAATAGAGATTTAATTAAATTTCTAGTCAGAACTTCCAAAAATTAAAAAACAGTTTCAAGGGACTGTCATTATTATTGCCAAAGCATGTACATATACACTAGATATGGGTGAGTTGTTGACATGAACTACATATATTGTAATTTTGAGATTATGGCGAATTACTACCACCTTTTTAAGTGGCTAGAAAGTTGTTGGGCTAGTTTCATTGGCCACTTGTTTGATGAATGTAACTATATTAGTTAGATATTTTTAGTTTCTGCCACTTTAAGTATGCATTTTAAGTGTAGGTATATTATATCACTTCAAAGTTCTATTTTCAAAAGCAGATGTTTACATATATATGTATGTTTAAGGTCGCCATTTTATAAGGTCTATACATAATTATTCGTTTCAGGTAAAAAAAAAATTGATAAACATTTACAGAACTATTTGAATTGTTTTGACAATAAACTTAAAATTGTTCTAATTTTATACATTAGGATTATTGTAATTCTATATTACATGTTTATATTTTACACTATTATTTTCCTAAAAAAAAAAAAAAAACAGAAAACAAAACATAAACAAAAAAGATATGTTATTTATAAATAACGGCTGATATTGTCTTTAGCTATTTATTTGTGGCACAATTTTATGTCAAACTTGACATACGTTTAAAAATTTTTACTACGATTTTGAGAACGAAAACAGAGAGTTTTTCGAAACGTCAATAACACGGAAGTGCGCGATAGTGATGTGATTTTTGTTATTTTTACTTATCTGCTTTTTCAGTGTGAGATTTTTGGTTAGGCAAACTTAGTTTTGAAAATAACCCTTGACTGTTCCGTTTGGCGCAAGGGCTTAATTAATTAATCTTTATTATTTTTCAGAAGTGTGGCAAAACCCAACAAAACTAAGAAAATAACGGCTGAATCGTACACAAAAATATGTCAATTGTGGTTTCTATATTGTTGTACTGCGAAATCATTTGATACAACGGCGATGACATCAGCTGTGTAGGCAACAGCCCCAGCTACATACGAATATTTAGTAAACTTTCTCTGTCTCTCCAGTTTCTCTTTTAGAGGCGGTGGTTACCCCCTCCGTTTTCGCCACGTAATCAAAACGTGGCATAAACGTATTTGTATAAGATGTACAAACGTCGTTGGAACGTAGATGTGTCCAAAAAAGTGTTCCCCTTTTAGTCACCTCCATCTAATAGAACCGTTTCTATCATGTGGCAGTGATTTTGGCAACATACTATTTAAAGTTTCCAGTATCGTGGCTGCTACGTTCCATTCACTAAAAATGCTACTTGGGTATGGCATGTGTGACGGTTCTAATATTTGAATTTGAGTGCGCCCATAACATCATCCGAGCCCCATCCAGTTGATAGTTCTCGCAATCAAGCAAACATATCAATAAATCACCCTCGACCCCAACAATTATTCAATCAGATACACCCCAGCGACATCATCAAAAGTGAATGAAGACAAACAGAACGACGCGATGCTGCTTGCACCAGATGCAATGTGTGAGAGAATTGATAGCGGGGCAATTCGGTTTACACTCGGAACCCTGTTTGCTTAAATGTATAAAAAATTTCCGAGAATTGCTAGACTACTGTGTTGTAGAAAAAGCGCATATACGTTAAACTGATTCATTTCTGTTGTTAGATATACTAATAGGAAAGTTTACCTATGTTACTTTCTTGATTAACCTTCTGTTTATTACTATGGTTAGATCTCTTCGCTGTTCAGCTTGAAAATTGGATATACCCAAGATAACGAAATAGAGGAAGTTGCCTACAAACTGCTGATTATATTATAGTGTCCCAAAAGAAGCTTAATTAAGAAGAAAGCGGAATGGAAGGCGCTAAGATGCAATCGAAAAGATACTTTTGGGGGAGATGGGGTGTTTAATGTAACCATTGAAAACTTAGAACTACAGTCAGTGACAAGCAGATTAAGTAGAATACCTGTCCTCCATTTTTAATAGACCGATTAATCGGCAATTTCTGGTATCACTGACAAAGTACCAGCCAGTTTAACTTTTACCACAGAATGTGCACAGTCATCTAAAAGGTGATGGTACCTGAAGAAGTACGAAAAAAGAAAATGACAGAATGAAGATCCCATATGATTTGCGTGCTAACAACATTCAGAAGAATGAACAAATTTGGTTGTGTAACCCAAAAAAGACGCGGGATAAAAGACCCTTATATTAAGGTTAAACGATAGTCGTGTGGTTTAATTCAGAAAATCCCCCAGTTGAAATTAAATGTTGTTCATATAGATCGCTTAACAAACTATCAAGAAGCCCTTGATGCAGACAATGGAGTGATATGATCTGTACTGATCACTAAATTACAAAAATGATTGTTTTCAACACGACAAACTATCGAAAATTATGTACACAATAAAAACAATTGCGTAACGTCAGCCGTGACGTAAGTCGTCTAAATCTTGCTGCAACTATAGACACACTACATGTAGCGCAAAATAAAAAAAATGTTTTCTATCGAGCGAGCAATTCTAAAAGATACAATTTTATCAGATAACAGATGTACCAGGAATGACTGAAAAAAAATAATGGAGTCATTGTTTAATTTTATGATAATACACATACAAAATATATATTTTCATTTGAGGTCTTCAGAAAGGTTAGACCCACTTTTTGAATAGGTAGTACATAATTCCTCCATTAAGAATTATGATAAATAGAAACAAAAAACTCTATATTTAGACTTTTTTAAATTTCTGTAATAACTGTTTTCTCAGTGTATCCGCAGCGAAGCAGCTACCGTAACAGAGAAGCGCCGGTTTCGGTTCCCCGCGGGACCCGCCGGCTTAATTGATCCCTGATGATTGGGGCGGGTGCGAAACGTCGAGTTAAGAGCCGGGCACCCTCCCTGCATGCGCTCGCCCACGAGTATTTAGTTACAAAGCCTCTCTCGAGTACCGGCCTGGGTGGGAACGGTTGCAGGATTAATACTGCTTGTCTCCTGAATATGTCATCTCTGGAGGGAATTAGCATCTTCGGGTCTCGAATGATGCCGCTGCATGCGAATATATCGAATTGTTTGCGGGGTTAATCAACCTGTTTGAGGAGGATTACTGCAATATAATTCAGAGGATTAACAAGTATAGATATCATAAGTATTAAATACGTTAAACAAGTCAAGGCAATGTACAGGGTGATCCAGTACTTATCTAAAAAAAAAATGTACATGAACCTCTTACAAATACAATTTTTTAAAAAAGACAGTTCGAAAATTATTTAAAAATACACTCCTGCACGGCACTGGAAACTGGTCGACTATAAAAGCTGACAAGGCAAAGCATGCAATCGGCGATCGGACAAAAAATGGAAAGAAATTCCCAAGGAAGGAAATAAATAACATTTTATAACACTTATTTTATACAGCAAATTCAACTGCTTTTGCCGCTATTGTTATTAATTATTAATAGAATTAATTTGTAGTTTTAATTAATAAAATAATTTAACATACCTGATGTTAGAAGAACAAAATTGTAAGACGGGTCTTACCCAGTTTCTGCAAACTAACACAAATGTTTCTGCGTTTTGAACTCGGTTCAAAAGTTATTGAGAGCAGCTATGATACGTTTGCGTAAACCATCAGTAGTGTACACTTTGGTGAGATACACTTCATTTCTTAAATATCCCCACAAAAAGAACATGGCAGTCATGGCCCTCATCGTCCAATCCCTTGGAATTAATGCTTGGACACACTGAACATGGTACAAATGAGACTTGTTTATGATATACTTACCTCACTGCTGCAATATACCGTGGGCGCCCTAGACCTCCATCTCTTCCACGATTAGGTTGCAAATTGTTCGTGTCACGCTCGCGTTGTACTACACTACACACTGCGGTAACAGTAGCTGCATTTGGCACATGTTTACCGAGAAATTCTGCTAAAGCATTTTCACATCACCATAAATTAAAATGATATCCATCAAGTCCGAATTGCTATACGAGAGCTGATATTTATATTTTTGTCCTGACGTTTCCATTGGACATTTTGTCATTTATGCGCGATTTGTGTTCTTTACAGTAACTTGAGCAATCTTGGGCAAAATTGCACTAAATGACTTTTTTTATTCCCGCGCATCAAAAATAACCATAAAAATTTACGTGGTCAATGATTTTCGACTTCCGAAGAAGCGGTTTAAAAGCATTAAATCATATTTTGAAGTTACGTCAATCGAAGAGGAAAAAGTGCTTTGAAAGGCATGCAAAGGTGTATTGATCTTCAAAGAGTATTTTGAAAAACAATAAAATATATTTCCATCATAAATATTTGTGTTTTCATTATTAGGTAGGCCAGAAATATAAATAGCAACCTATGTACACCTTAGCTATTTTTGACACTTGAAAAACTATCGTAAGCACTCGCATCATAAAGTTTAACATAATGTGGTGCAACATTTTACTCGTTTTATTTGTAAAAATATTGAGTGTAAAAAATATTTACAAAAATCTTAACGGGTGAATTAGAATATTAATTATTTGATCAAATTTACATATCAACATAAGCAATTTACCAAATCGAGTGTGAAATTTAAACCAGATCGGATAAACCCTATTCCCTTGCCAATTAACTGCCGTTTGTATCCAATACGCATGCGAGTTATGGTCACGCGACTAGATGTAGTTGATTACGCTTCATATGAAAAAAAAAACAAGTGGTAGGTAATTTGTATTTCATACTGTTAACGGTTAAAATAAATTGTGTAATACTTGTTGAGACTTGTTTCACTCGTAGAAGAATTGCAAATGTTCACAACTTTCGTAAACATCTATGCAGTAACTTCTAGAAATGTTCAACGCAAGTTTAAGATAAATATTTGGGCCAGTATTATTGATCGTTATTTGATTAGACGAATTATTTTGCCAAATCTATTAAGTGGCGAAAGTTATTTGGAATTTCTACAAAATACTATTCTAAAAATAAAAAATACTCCATTTTAATGCTACTGTCAGAGACTTTTTGAATTTTAAATTTCCAAATAAATAGTAACGACGAGGAAAGAATTGTCCTCAAAATTGGCCGCCATAATCGCCAGACCTCAACAAATGTGATTATTTTTTTTGAGCATTGAAGCATTTTGTTTATTTCTTGCCAGTTACATCCCGAGCAGATTTGTGGAATCGCATAACGAATAAATGTAACGTTATAAGAAACGATCATCATTTAAACAGAGTAAATTTCAATTTTCAGCAAAGAGTAAATTTAGGTTTCAGAGAAAATGGTGGCCATTTTGAACGATATATTTAGTTTTCATTTTATAGTTACATTACTGACTGAGAAATTCTATAGACAAAGCCTATTACTGAATTTTTGATTCCTTCTAATGAACACTATTAAAATCTTGTTTTAATTAATGCATTTTTCTTGAAAACCTTAGTTTTTTTAAATTTAAAAAAGTGTTTTAAAATTATCATTCTATTCAGATTCGATCAATGGAAAAACAATAGGGGTGATTTGTCCCCAATAAACATCTTGTAGTGTTTCAATTTACTTGAACTCATAGTCAAAGAAGACTACAATAATAAACCTAAATCATGTACCAAATTTGGTTATTCCAAGTTCAAATAATTCACATATTATTATTTTTTTAATATTAAGCCCCACTGTGAAGGCCTATAACTTCATCTTTGTGCAACTTTGTATAAGTATAGGTATACTCGCGTCAATAATTCAGACGTCTTACGTCACGGCTGAAGTTACACATTTGTTTTTATTGTCAACGTAATTTTCGATATTTGGTCGCGTTAAAAACAATCAGATTTTGCAATTTAGTGCAAAATTTTTAGTGCAGTATATAGTTTTATTACTATCAGTTGCACTTTCTTAAATATTTTCATGAAAATATAATGAATTATTCATCTGTTCGTATGACGTAAGTCGTCTGAATTCTTGTCGCGAGTATATGTGATTAAATTGCAACACATGCACCTGCTCTGTGTCGGCCCTTATGCGGAACACCCTGTATAATTATAAACTAATATATTTTTGTAAATAATTATAGTGGTTTAAAGATATCATTTTAAATGCGTACGTATATTTGGACTCGAGCCTATTTTCCATATAAATCAACTGTGTATCACAGTTGGCGATAGCCAACCCCACTTATATGTAAATAAATGCGCTTAAAAGCATATTTTCCCCAATTAAAACCCATTTATGTCCCCAGAAGTGGCCTGACGATCAATAAATAACAGCTGAGCCCATCAACAAAAATTCATCCGAAAATTAAATGAAAGTATTACAATATCTGAGGCAATAAATAAGGAAGATACAGCTAACTGGCTCTTTACATTAGTAGTCCCATCCCGGCGCCTATCACGAAAATTGAAGGCATTTACAAGTTATTTTAAAGGTATTTCGACTTATTCGAGGGCCTATCTATACTTATATTGATTACAGCGCAGCGGGCTTAGATTGTAGTTTTTTTGTTTTTCTGGTCTGGCGACAGGCATTTGTCACGCGATAACGGTCAGACGGAGAAATTAGTTTGTTATTTGGTAGAAAAAGGAACACGATTGTTCCTCAATTGTGTTAATTGGGCGAGTTTTGATGTCTACGTCGGCGACGGACAGGTCCCGGCCCTGTTTATTCCATTGGAACAAATATTTAAATTCCTTACATGATTAACCGGAAATCAACGTATTGAATTAACTGGAAATGTATTAAAATTCGTGATTCGACGCTATATCATTACCTGCCTATATTAAATATCGCATATACAGGGTGATTCAGTCACAATGTCATTAATTTCAAGAGAAGATAAGGAAAATGAGTATAATACGGATACGGGATTTAAAAAAAATTAAATGCAAATTTACGCCAAAAACAATATTTAAACCCCCTTTTCAGACTGTCACTGACCTCTGGCGGCAATTCAACTCGGTGTAGGCATAACGCGACGTTGCCAAATTTAAATATTTTCCTATAGTACCTACTTATTGTAATATGCAATTAATGCTATAAATAATTTTTTTAAAGTATGCAACATATAAAGTTTCAACATAAAAAATATTTAATATTGAAATTATAAAATTCCTAAGGATCAAATCAAATATCAAATGAAAATAAACTATTCACATTTCATTACATACATAGTGAAATAAAATCCAATACTAACTAGGTGAAATTAATAAGAGGCTGAAGCATTTTTTGTATTTAAATGCAAACAGTAATAAAAAAACCTCGTGCTGTAAACAAAAAACAGTCCGAGACATACCTATTCAGTGATCAACAATCCGGCAATCCGAGTCTTGACCTACCGTATTTGTAATCAATAGGAAATCATGAGAATTTTATAATAAATGCCAACCGCAGTAATTAGCGCCGACATTAGATAGGCTGTAATCGACACACTCGGCACAGCTAAAAAGTTGGCAGTTCAAATTCCCGTTTAATACGTTACCGGCGGAATAAGTCGAACATCGTTCGGGTCCATTTTCCTATGCAAGCGAGCTCGCCGTCCACTACATAAGATGCGCGCGGCCTGTCTTCTCTCCCTTCATTCATCAGTCATTATTTTTGCGTGTCGCTAGTGTAGTTTATAATTATTAATAAAATTTGCTATTTGCCTAAATAAAAATACAGTTGCTGGGTAAAGTGAAGTAGTAAAAGACCGGTTGTCTTCTACTGAATAGAGTCGTGATAGAATTTATAATAAACATTTGCGTCTGTGTTTTCCGTGTGCGTCTGTGTTATTCGGTATCTACTGATCATGAGTAATGGATTTGATTCTTGTTCCCAATAAAATGCGATTTGCATTATTTGGAAATATCAATGTACGAACTTTATTCTACTTTTGTTTCATGTTTTACCCAAAATTATTTACTGTATAAAATTTTGCAAAGCTTTTGAACTTGCATTACTAGGAAATGAATTTTACGTCAAAACTTGCTTAATGAATACCTTAAAAATGCATCAAAGAATATACAAAATGCATACATTTTTTTATGGATTGAGGCGGAAATGTCTCAAAAGATACAAATGCGCTCCACTTTTTTCCACTGATGAAAATTAGCAAGTTTTAGTAGCAAGAGGTATACTAAAGTTAAGTAAAAATGTCTAATCTGCAAGCATGGCAAATGTGTATGGCAGGTGAAAAACTGAAAAATATTTAAAAAATAATTTCCTCTATTTTGGTAGTTCTTAATATTTGTCAGGTAATAGTTTCCATTACAACAATAGCTTAAACTACAATCTGGCTATTATAGGAGACCTCCAAAGCCTTGCAAGATTTGTGTAATGCTGGGCAACAATAGCAATTTACTATATTTACTGCATACTTTAAAAAAATAATTGATAGTACTCATTACATATTTTAAATTATTATTGCTTGATTCAAATATGTAATTCAATAGAAACTGAAAAATTAACCAGTGTTTAGAAAAGCAGTACAAACATACTACATTTCTTTTTATACACATTAAATTTAACATATCAAACTGAATTTCATTACAATTTAAACAATATAAACTTAATGGTAAATTTACTTGGCGCCAAGTCAAAAGTAAACTGATCAACGTATTTTATTTAACTGTTTTATATATTTGTAGGTATCACAGTATTAAAATTGTACTTACTAGATGTACATACAATGAACCGCATTAGTGTGACGTCACAGTATATGCAACCCACGATACTTTGTGTCATAAGAAATATGTAATCTATATTTAAGGATCAAATTATATGACTAAAATGAGACATTGAAATTTGATTTATTTATCTATTAATAGAGGTATTTAAGAAATTTCTTTGCTTCAATTCGATAGAAAAATGTTAATTTCTATTCTAGTTTTGAACCAACTATTCTGAAATATTTTTTTCTTTAAAATGTTTTAAATAAATTTAAAAATAAGTTTTCTGCAGCAATAGCAAAACAGAATTAAGCTCAATTAAGCAACTAATTTCATTTGGTTTATCTGTCATGTGTCAAAAAACTTCAACTTGCAAATTTGTATTTTGCTGGTTGTGTGTTTATGATGTTAAATTTTGTATAAGTGAGTTATCTGTGCTTTTAAATGCTTTATGGTATTAAATATATGGTCGCCATCGTCAAGTTCATTTTGTTTTAGTGCAAATAACATCCAAACAACTGTTCTTCAAATTTTATCTGCTTTAAATTAAACTTATAATTGAAATCCAGATTGATTAAAATGTAACTTAATTTTCTATATTATACCAGATCTACTGGTCTAATTTTACAGGTAACTTTTCGCGCCAATTTTCTTATGACGCTTGTAATGCTAGTTGCGTAATTTGTCACCTCTGTCACCGCTAATGCGGTCCATTATATATCTCTCAAAAAGTAAATTTTTTTAGACCAGGAAAGAGAGGTAAATATAAATTTTTTAAAGAGTATAAAATTTTGTTACTCATATTGTGGTAATATTCTGTATTAGATTTTGAAACAAAATGTTTTCTATTTTGAAAAATGATAAAACAGGAAAAATCACTTTGGTAAAGTTTATAGGTTTCTTTAATGACAGGTTATTAAAGTTATTAATTATTACTAGTAAATCATAGATGGTAAAACATTATTTACAGAAATCATTAAACTAAAACTTTAATAGATTACAGCAATCTACGACAATAATGCAACTAAAACGTTAATAGATGGTGCTTTGTATATTAAAGATCCCTTTCAAGTATAATTGTATCTACCGTCCACGAGATGTCGACGGCTGCATCATAAAGATTTCTCCACCATGAAATTGCGTTAACACTCCAAAGATGGCAGTAATGCCTCAAATTTCATACAGTGCCTTTATAGTAAACACAGTGGCGACAATAGCACGTCCAGTTTTCTATTGGTCGCCCGTTTTGCCCCATAATGGCGGTATTTTGTTTACTTTTACAAGTGTCAACTGTCAAGTGTGTTGTACAAGTTTGTTTGTATATGTATTATACCTTCGTTAATATTCTATTCTTATCGATTTCTATCACAGATTACTACTAATTTCTATATTACAGGTAAGCTTAGCACACAAACACAGATATGCATACATAAGTAGGTATATTGTAATTATTGTATCATTGTAAAATAACAGAAAACACTCATAACCTAACCAATCTTATGAGGTATGTTTATCGAAATCTTTGCTGTTTGACATTCATTTAATAAATTTGTATCACAAATTCACATACTTATTTACATTTTAGCTCAGAAAATATGCCAGGTTGTGCTGCAGTTGGATGTACTAATTCAGCAAAATGGGATATCTTATGAAGCGTTTTCCTAAAGATCCTCGGTATAGGAGAGAATGGGCAGTAATTTTTGTAATGAGATATACTCCTACAGACAAGTAAACCGCATAGATATAAATATATACCTATTATAGCATCAGTGTGTAATGTTCTATGCATTTTAATCACAAGCAACCGTCTGTTAATAGCTTAAACGAGAATAGAAAACTAATACGTAAAACGTAATAAAAAACCTCATATTTTACTTGAAATATAAAAATTGAGATTTATTACACTATTATTTTGAAATTACAGACCACATACATTACTATACGCATAAACTTGGGGATTTATTAGTTGTCAAATGTTTATAGCCATCAAAATTTCACGTAATTTCTGTGTATTCTTAATTTGAAAGTAAATTTTACTACAATTTTTTTCACGTACTAATTACTTGTCACGAGTAATAAATCCCCAAATTTATGTGTATAGGTTGAGAATCGCCCTGTATAAACTATGTTTATAATTTAACACCTTACCAACTTTGTAAACAGTTTAAATTACCATTATCTAATAAATAATAAAAATATTCCAGTTTTTTTTAATCTTTTATTTAATTTTTATAATTTTTAATAGTTTAAGCCAATATTAACTATGAATACTCGTATTTTTTTTAATATAGCTACATTGAATAGTTATTTTGTTGTTTGCTGTCTGGTACACTCCATAAACAGGCTAATAAACTGATATTTACCTAACTCTTTAATACAACAGATACTAATATTTTTATCGGTTAAAATTATATAACAGTTTCTAAAATTTAGTTATCTTCAGTCGTTTTCATGAAAACGTATATCCCAGGATAAATTTATCACCCATTTTAGTTTGTAGCATTCCGTGATTATCAGTCTCCCACATCATGTATTTTTCAACCTGTAAACAAAAACAAGCATGATCATTTCCTCCAACAAACTGTACAAAGGAGACACTTACCTGTAATGAAATGTTTACTGCAGACCCTCATTCTTCAGCAGTGATGCTAAAATGTTGGTAATTTGATTTGCTTTATTAATAGCAAATAGTTCTACAACTCTCATAATTAGCAGCATCATAACCCAATTCCATCATTTTGTTTAATATATCTTTTAGACCAAGTATGGGCAAAATGTCCCTATTTTCATAAGAACTATAGAAGGTTTTCCACAATTCATGTTGCACACTCGTTCCACGGAATTTGTGTGGTGGTTGAGGACATCACTCAAGCACTTGGAACATCAGTACAGAATGCATCCTTTAATTTGCATATTCACTAGCAAATAAAATAGCACCATCTTTGGCAGTGATACCGATACAGGAAACATCTTAACGGTTTTGCACAATCTGAGAATGTTTTGCCTGAAAATAATGTTTACAAACTAATGTTAATCCTATACCTAACCTGTTAAGTCATACATATTATCTAAATCTACCTGCTTAATTTCACAAGGAAACGTACCTTTCCAATTAAAATGTAGAAATCATTCATTACTTTTGTCCCTGCATTTGTAACAAACCCAGGTTCAAAATATTTGTAAGACTGCAAACTTTTTGTAGCTTTTCATCTGCTCTTTGTTGTAATAATAAAATAACTGTGTTACGTTAAAACTAAAAGGTTATGTGAAACTCCATAGATAGCATTGTTATATGCATATATAAATTGAATATATATTTAACGTAAAGGGGTCCACATCATCTATTAACTTCAGTTTCATTACATATCTGCAAAAATATATTTTATGAGAAACATGAACACAGCAACATTTTCAAACTAACCTTTCTCCAACATCAGGATTTTCCAATAATATTCTTTTAAAATATTTAAACATAATTTATTGCAATTTTTATATAGATTTTAGATGTCTAATAATGGCTTTTATTAACATAATTATTTTCACATTATTTTGTTCAAATTAAATTTTGTTGTATCTTTTCTAACCTCTCTGTTGTCAAACATGTCAAATGTCAAATTCAAATTTGACGATATTGAAGACAAGATTTCGTTAAGAATTAAATTAAAACTTATATGTTTGAAATGCTCACGCCCTCGGGACATATTTCAACTAATAGTTTTCAAATTTGAACTAATTCCGATAAAAATTAGAGAAATGAGAACCGGACTGCTGAGGGCCTACAACAAGCGGTCCGTAAATGGCTCCGGAAATTGTTTAATTTTAGTCATAAATGAAAACTTCTCATTTATGGGGACCGGTATTTTATATCAAAAACTCATTGTTACGGCTATTTTCTAATACTTTAATCACGAAATGTTTTTATTGCAGTATATTTTAAAATTAAAACTCGGTTTCAGCAACGGGAAATTGTTCGCGCCAAAAATTTGCCCCTTAATGGCGGGTGGGCGGGGCATAGGCTCTATTGTCGCCACTGTGGTTACTATAAAGGCACTGTAAAATTTCAATTTATTTTTTTGTAGTAGAGGACGCTGCAGTCAAACACGCTGTCAAAATTAATCAGTATGTCGTGAGTCACTTGTTTTTAGCAGACGTTTTGTTGTGTCAAAGTGGTTTTGTTTCATGTGACATCGGTTCCCAGATTGCAAGAATGAAATAAAAAAAAATTGTCCGTGCGAGTCGATAGTGCAACCAACCCCTTTCGAGGTTGTCTTCGAAAACGTGTTCCGAAACACCCGTTACCAAGCAAACAACATGGTTTCTCCTAGTGTTCTAATTTGTTGTACATATTTAAACAATAATTTTGCGAGGTTTATTTGAACAAGATAATGCCATTGTAGTGCCAGAGCCAAAGCAGCGTGCTTGCTTTTAAAATGGATTCCATCAGAAAATGGTTGTACAAGCCAAAGGTATGTTTTATTTATCGAAATTTATATCCGCAGAGGCATTTGTTTGTTTATTGGAATATTTTCTTACAAATATCCATTCGTAGGTATTTAAATTTACTCGAAAACTATCACAAATAAGGCGTGCTCTTATCAGGTTAAGACTACGTTGCGTTGTACGCATTCTGAATTTCTAAACTCAAATTTGAAAATCGAGATTTCAGTGACTGTTTCGCTTTCTACTCGTATGACGTCGGTATTTATTATAAAATTATCATATGTGTGGCATACACTCCTTGCACACTAATTACAAATCGATTGTATGGAAACACATCCAAGAACTAATTTTATTTTACCTGGAACCACAATAAAGAGTCATACCTACAGCGAAGAGCTATTTGCGGAAAATAACGATAGAAGGTCACAATTTAAGTCATTTGTTTACCCACATGGGAGGTGTAGCAATTTGTGGGAGGTTCTTTAGGCTCGAAAAACATTAGAAAACGAACCAGTGTCAATTGTAATTGATGATAATTCGAATAGGTAAACAAGGTAGTTAGAGGAGTTAATTTGGTGTATTTTTCTTTGAAGCATTTGGAGCGTACTTCAGGTAAACGGGTGCCAGTTCGTAGGATGTTTGTTTGTAGATCTTTTCATGACCGTGTAATTAACATGAGGACATTAGAAAGTGTAAAAATTGTTTTAATAGCATCTAAATGAGGCCTTGGAGATATAAAAGAGTACAGAAGTAGGTATACGGAATATAAATTTATTCGAAAACTAGTGTGGAGAATGAGAAAATAACCAGAGAAGTGAAACAAGAAAGATAAATTTAGGCAGTACCTATTAAAAATCACTGATTGTAAATTACCTATTCCTTCATTATATAAAACTGATAAACTATTGCATTTATTTTTTGTTGTGTTTAAAATGCAAATAAATATATTCTATATAGCTCGCTATATTATAGGTAACATGTAGATACTGTTATTATAAATATTTTTTATTGTACAAATATGATTCTTTAGCTTCCGCTTGAAGTATAGCCATTTAGATTTCTACAAACAAAATGAAGGTTATTACAAACTACTACAAATGATTTTGTAGCTTTAGGTTGAAGTATATTTTCTCTACGTTAAATAAAATCAAAGCCCCAAAAAATTATACCATTTTCTTTTTTAAAATTGTCACCTATGTACCAGTAAGCAACTCAAAGAACAAAGTGATGGAAAAGTTATTGTTTAGTACTCGGTTTAGTATACTTGTTAAAAGTAGGAATGGTTTTATTTTTATTTTACACACGAGAATATTTTGAAAATAGCTACCTATAACTTTTGCAAAACGAAAACAAAACAAACGAAAATTTTTTCACTACAAACGATTCTCTATAAGAAACAACCCTCAGATTTTAGTGCTGTAAAAGTCGAGGGATGATTTTTTTCAAGATCATATATATATTTCTTGAAATTACTACAAACAAAAAAAATATTACTACAAAGAACTACAAACGATACTTAATCTATAAGAATCACAAAGAAAAATTGAATTTTTAAAAGTCGCGTGTTATGTTCACACATCCTTTTAGTCAAAGGGATTAAAAGTCTTCATAATTAAAGCTGATATTTATGTAGTACTGAGGGTAGTATTACTACCTAATCATATTTTATATTGAATTTAAAACACACCGTATTAGTGTACCTATTTCAAGCATTTTTGTTCGTACTTTTTATTTTATTAATTTACAAATTGACCTCCTAAGTTCTTAATCCTATCCCGAGTCCTATCCCTCTAATTCCAGAAAATTTCTTATACAGAATATTATACAATTGTATATCATCGTCGAGATCATCGTCCTATTGATTTGTTAACATCGAAGTTAACAAATGAAATTTTTTTAGTATTTTCTCCATTCTTGTTCACACTTATTTCATTTCAAATGAAACACAACCTTCATATCCGTCTCCAGTTGCCGGAGAGCGGTCTCCATCCCGAAATTATGCGAATTTTATAATGAAATTCAAATAATTTCGGACAATGAATACAGTGTACTGTAACAGTGGTATCTTATATCTTCTTCTCTAAATTATGTGAATTTCATTATGAAATTCTCATAATTTCGGTACAGACCGCTCTCTGACGACCGGAGACGGACTATGAATACCACTGTAGACTTCGACTAGGAGTACAGAAAATAAGCGTTGTATAGGTGAACTGTTGACGTTTAAGGATTCATTTATATATTGCTTTTAGCTGATGGAATAAAATACTTTTCTTCTTATCTTTCTTCTTTATCGGTCAGTGGTCGCGCGGTTTAAGGCGTCAGTACTTGAATCGAGGTGACTGGATCGCTGTGGGTTCGAACCCCGCAACCGGTAGACCGTATATAAGCTATATTTGTGGAGAGATTGGCACCCTCTCTGCGGGTATGATAGGGTGGAGGAATGTTGGCTTGGGTCAATGTGAGAGATTGATACCGGTTGACATTTGTCTACCCCCCTAATTAATGACGTTTTCCAGGTTTCCCTCATTCCTGCACTGAATGGTGGTTAGGGCCTACCAACGTAAGTCGTTCCTGGGCGCAAATGCGGCCTGCTTAATAATAATATGCCGCCCCCTCTCCCGCACAAGTCTTCGACTTCTGGGCTAATCCTCGTGATTGGAATGAGGGGTAGAGATATTATTATTATTTTCTTTAAATCGTGCCAGTGATTTTGTGTAACTTGACATCATCAGGCAATAACAATTTGTACTATTATTTGTCGTAATAATACTTGATTCTTGGTGTTATTATACATATTCGCCTTGTTACTTGATAAATTTCGTAAAATAAGTCCGAGGGTAAAGGTGCAATCCATTGCAATAATAATGGCACTCAATCAAATTAGTTTTGACCTATTGAAAGTTCTGAGTAGAAGCTTCTTTACATTTATATTGGTGAACGGAACAATTAAGAACTAATGTTGAAACTAAATATCATTACGAATACCTACGTCAGCAGTTCAAAATAAATCGCCAAATTCGTTTTAAATAGTGCCATTATTGTTGCAATAGATAGTACGGTACGTCTACTGCGTTTAAGAAATACATACTTTAAATATTACAAAAATTAAAAGTTTTCTGACAGATGCCAAATATACCAAATGAAATTAGTTGCTGAATTGATTTACGTGATTCGCTGTTTTCACAAATTTCGATGATTTCACAAGATTTCGCATGATTTCATGTGATTTTAAGTGATTGCATGATTTTACAAATTTCGTTGATATCTACAGATTTGTTTGATTCCACACAAAACGTACACCTGATTTGAGGAGTGCCACACCTCATAACGATAAGATCAGGTTAATTTTGCACGTTCTAGAAATGTAGAATCTAGTGCGACTTTTTCAAAATGAAGATGCTGCAAGTTGACAAAGCCTTATTATATGACTACGACGACGACATGGTTTTGTATCTATGTAAGCAATGAGAGAAATAAAAACAATGTTTTAAACCGGGAGTAATGCTCGAGTAATTTCCGAAATTCCTTAGTAATTCCCCAGTAGTTCCTAGTAATTCCATCATTTACTTGCAAGACCCGCAAGTAATGCGGGCAATTGATTCTAGACAAATATTCTACGAAACCCACTACACCAGTTCCTAAAATTAATCCAATCAGCGCAGCTACTTGCTAATAATGTAATTAGATGACCCGCAAACCTACTCTAACGAGTACTCTAGTCAATATTGGATTCGAATACCAGCATTTGTTTTATTCAGTTCTTGTACCGACAATTCGGACGTTTATTTTATACGATGCTTCAGAGCTTGAGGGATTGAGATCGCCTACGCCGCCAACGTTGGCATCTTTATTTTAGTCTGATCCGCTATTTTTACAGCGAAGACAGTGTCTGTAATGCACCTATTATTAGTGTACGGAATGTTCTCGGAATATTGACCGAGATGTTGCTATCCGGTACATAGGTACATTTGTAGTTTGATGACATAGGTCCACAAAAAAAAAGTGGTGTGTGCTGAGGGTCCCAGTATATTTTTTCCATGTATTTTTTCCCGCTGAACACGAATCTGAAGTCAAAATGAGGGGTCGCCCAGCATATTTTAGAGAAAACCCATAAAAACGATAAAAATCACATCAAAATTTTACACAGGTTCACAAAAAAAAAGTCATGTGTGCTGGGAGTTAGACTATATTTTTCCTTTGAATTTTTCCCGCTGAACACGAATCTGAAGCACAAATATTTGAGAAAACCTAAAAAATCGATAAAAATCACTTTCTCGTAATTTATTCTGTATGGTACTCTTTAAAACTGAAACAATGAAAAATGCTATGAATTAGTGAATATTTACTATTTTACAGCTACCTTGGTATACCTACTTATAGCCGACAATCAATATTCTGGATTAAAATATATTTTTCCACGGTCGGGAGTAGAAATCAGTTTCTGTGACATCAAAATTAAAGCAGAAGTAGTCGATTATTCCCAAGGGAGTATAATGCTCCCAAGGGAGTTTACATTATGGAGAACGTTTTTCATGCAAAAAAAGATAACATTGAAATTATTTATTGACATTTAAATTAAATGTTACATTTGTACAATTTTCAAAATTAATATTAGAAGGAATATTACTTTCACTTACATTTATAGTTTTTGTGATTGCTACTACTAGTAGTGGTACCTACTAAAACCTGTCGGTTTGATTTACAAATGTCAATTGTAAAAGTGATGAATGACATTTGACTTAAATGGTTGTTATTGTTAGAACTTCATAATGACAAAATATGTGTTTTTAAGTTAATGAGACCGTGGAATAGTATATACCATTCGGGAGAGATGCTATTTTGTCCTCGGTGCATTGTCGCCCTCGGGCTTCGCCCTCAGGCTTCAAATTGCACCTCTGCCAAAATAACACATTTCTCTCCCTTATAGTATAATGTACTATTGTCATACGACGCTGCGCCTCGAGTGTTCATTTTTTCTCGTGGATTAAAGGCTTGTTAATTCCCTTATATAATTAATATATTTCATATGTCTTTTAGAGAAATGGGACTACCTGTAGATAAAGGGTTCTGAACGTCACTGGAACTTATAAAAAACCAACGTGGTGACTGTATACGTGAAAATTACTTAAATTAATTATGATAAATACCTCCTGGGTAATGATAAAAAGTATACTCGTGCCCCACGCTATCTCAAATTACATTAAGTGAGGTGCTCCAACATATTTTTATATAATTATTATCTGTAGGTTGACTGCGATAAAGATAGCGGTGGCGATAGTGGTGGTTTCGTTTCGCGCGGTGACTGACAATTATATCACTTCCTTTTTTGTTAAATTTACGCACCGTCTCATTAGCGTTTGTTTGTTTGTGAAATCGAAGGAAAGGACGAGTAGCTACGCAAGGCCGATTGGTTGCCAAATAAAAGAATAAATTAGGCTTGCTGAAAGGTTATAATGCCTTCGTCATACTGAACGATCTTGCTGAATGTTATTCTTACTCCAGAAAATATACAAGGTGGGCAAATATCAATGTTTTTATAGGCTATATCTCGTTAACTACAGGAGACATAAAAAAATGACTCTCGATCTCTTTTTTTAAAAGAAAATTAATGAGCAATATCAAAATAAGTCTCTAAGAAATTTGCCCACCCTGTACAAGCAAAACAAAATTCAGCCATTACTTGAAAGCAGTGTGTTTTTGGATAAAATAATAAAATGTCTTTATTCAAATGTTACAGAAGAAAACTATAGAAGTATAGTCAGTTAACTCTCCCAGAACTAATTGTTATCTAATAATTAATTAATATAGTTTACCCAAACTACATGTAAATGAGCTGTTTTGTAATGAGATATGATAATGATGCATAAAACTGTCTAAAAGTAGCTATATGAATATATGTATAGGGTGCCCTGTTTATAATAAAGTAAATATGCTTTTCACTATTGACGTACCTAGATGTTTAAGATTCAAGTGTGAACAAAACTCCATACCTACACCACTGGCTTTCGTTCAAAGAAGTTAATTACGGCAAAACGCTAACATTTTATTATAATTACTGCATATCAAGATTGAATCAAAAATATTTGTTTAGTAGTCAGTACATCAGAAAAAAAATATATATATTTTTTAAGAGGTCAACGCCCTGTATCAGAACGAAGTGTCGTAGTAGAAAATGTTATAGGAAAGACTTCAATAATTTTTGGTCCTCTATATTTTCCCAAAGCTAATAACGAAAAACCGGGGACACTCTGTATAAGTACAATCTATGTATATAAGTAGTTATAATTAGTGCTTCAACAAACTCTCTCTAAAATATACTGTCTGTTTATCTCTCTTCCATTATCTCAGTTATCTTTGTCAATTATCAGCTGTGTTTATACAAATTGTTTACTTGTTTGATTTAATGATGTTTCATCGTAATTTTTTCAACGGTTCCAGAAACTATGCTGTCATAAAATTTAATTAATGTACAAGTACTTAGGCAGTTCTTATTACTTTAATAATAAGAATCGGTTATTCGGGAAGATGGATTCGTCCGTTTTTCTACACTCGCGTCACAGATTTTTTTTTACAGTGTCTTCATAAATGATTACAAGCCACGTGACCAGGACTGTGATTCTCGAAGAACAACTCGTATGCAAATAGATTTCTTGCCTCTCTCAATTGCCGTAGTGAGGAAAAGGATATTCGCACATGAATTGATCTGCGATTGATTTGAGAATCTCGACCCTGATCACGTGGCTTGTAATCATTTATGAAGGCTCCGTATAAATATCAAGGGCCAAATCAAAATTTTCTAGTAATATTAAACTGATACAAAACATCCTAACAGTAAATTGTTTAATCCACACCCTTATCGAGACCCCGATATTATTTATGAACATTTACCCAACCATTTTAATCCTCAGCGTAAATTCTGCGTTGAAAAATTGTATAAGATGGAAAATGAAACAAATGAAAATACTTAATATTTATCTTATTTGGGTTGGCAAAATGTCAATAAAACAAAACATTAGTCAGACATGTCATTGGAAATAGAACAGATTTACGTTTCGTTGATTATTGACGCCACAACTATTGTCTTAAATCACACATGTGTATGTTGTATAATGAATCATTCTGTAACAATTTATGTTTATATTATTTATTATAGCCAACTTTAGAAAGTATCGTCTTCAGTATTACCGATGATAATTTGTTTGATCTCTTGCCTGTTTAACAATCAATATAGGTATTTACTTACACGGGCGTAGCCAAGGGGAGGGTGGGGGTCCAACCTCCTTAAATGTCATTACAGAAAATAAAAGTTCCTAAAAATCTCATTAGAACGATAATGTGAAATCTATGATTTTATATAATTTAAGTATTTTAACAATATCCTCAATTTTCTCTTAAAAAAAATATAAATGATAACATTATACCATAGGCGCCGATTTAAAAGGGGCAAAGGGCGCTTGCCTCTTAGCAAATCTGCAAGGAAGGCAACTTCCCCTCTCCCAGCCTTTTTTTTTACTAAGGTCGTATAAGAAGCATTTACTGCCTAGTTAAAAGGTTTTAAAGTAACATTGCTGAAGTCTCCACAAGCGGTTACAAGGTTAATATAAAAGAAATAGTCCCTATATTTTGTGATTTTTGTTTTGATGTGTTTTGTTACGTAATTTCATATTTTTATGAATACGAATTTATCCAATAAATACATACATATTTACTTCAGGAATATTTTATTTTACGTTTTAGGTAAAATAATCTATAAATAAATAGTATTATGCATTATATCTGCTACCCTTTAGCGACTGCCAAAAACAAGTGGGGGATATTTTGTTGCTAATTTGTAACACCAGTTTCAGTTTTGTAGCTTGTGATGCTGTTTTCGAAAAAATGGCTGCTAGCGTAGTATTGCTCTAATAGACCATAGAAATGTTCACATACTAAGAACGATATCAAAACCATTTTTGCGACATACTCGTATTTTGTAAGAACTGTCTACGCCATTATACCTCTTTCGAGTTATTATTGTCCATGAGAACGTTTGGTATACAAATACATACTCGTACAAAATAAAATTGCATTTTAAATGTAACAATTTTAATCTCTTGAAACGCGATTGGAAAAATATACACATTTAATTTCCTGGAATTTTAATGTTTTAATCTTTGCGGTTTATTTGAAACTGAAGAAACATCTGAATGCTCGCTGGTTTTCCCATTTACATCCTATCGCCCTCCAGATTGAGGTGAATAAAACTAGGACATGTCTAGAATAAATTATGGACTGTGTCTGGCAATTTGTTGTAAGGGCTCGGCCGGGGTCGGTAACCTCCCTCCCTCTGTTCTCATTAACAATATGATGCCCTATATGCCACAGATAACATAGAGAAACAGATTTTGTTTTGCATATGTATACGGAATAATACAGGAGATATCCAAGTAGAGGAATGTTGATTATTTTATGGCGTGTTTATTTGTGAATTTAAACAAACACAAAATATACTCACCAATAAAAATTATGTTAAAACTAGATTTTCATTTTCGCACAGTAGACAAATTTTTTATTTTAAATATAATACTGGATTTTTTAATAAGGTACGTAGTAGGGAAATATCTAACCCTACATATATCAGAAATTTGGCAACTGAAAGGAAATATTCTTATATAGTTCATTTCTGTCAAAAATATTCATAAGCAGTAAATATTTTTCACAATTTACTCTAATACTGGCATTTTCCCAAATTTTATTTACCATAACATAAACTGCTTGCTTCCAAGAATGCATTTACTAATATCAAGTTTGATGACTTATGACAAACAGCCAGTGGCGCCCTAAAAATAATTTACTAGGATTACACTTATTATTTTTCTCATTTAAATCTATGAATGTATGGTCCCTGTTTTATTATTGTTATACAGGGTGAACCTTAAATAAGTGTAAATATAGAACTCATAATTAATAGTTTTTTTTACAAGACAATCGGGGATAAAAAGTCAAATTTTAAATATATTTGGTGATACCTATTTGAATAGAGAACTTGTTGAGGACAGCTGATCAGACTCCGATATTAAGGTTTTTATAGTATTGTAGACAGCATGTGTATTCCACAGCGTTGTCAGTCGCTAATTTATTTTTATTTTATTTATTTAAAGAGGAACATAAACAGGCTAGAAGCCCAACACAAAGTTCACTAAAAAATAATTAATTTAACAACTAAACCAAACTATTACATCATAGAAATGCATAAGTACATAAAAATACATACACACAAAAATATGTCATAATATTTTATACTAAGCAGCAGTTTTTTTGTTTTAGGGCTGTCTTAAAATTAGATAGTGATACGGTAAATATATCTACATTGGAAAATAAACTATTGTAAGTTCTGATCATTCTGTTTAACGGTGAGTTTTGCCCAGGGTTAGTATGGTAAAAAGACTCTTGAAATAATATATTACCTCTAAAATTCCTGGAAGGTACATAAATATTTCCGAGATCTACTAAATTAGGAGAATCAATTAGATTATTCAAAAATTTGAATAAAAATATTACGTCAGCTTGCTTTCTTTTATTTTCTAAAGATTGAATTTTAAATGTTTGTTGTAAGAGTACTGAATTCTCAAAAGTATAAACTCCGGTCACTTTAAAATTTAAATATCTAAGAAATTTATTTTGAATTGCTTCAAGACGAAAATTATGAACTATATATTGAGGATTCCAAATGGTTGAAGCAAAGTTTATCTTACTATGTACATAAGCAAAATATAATGATTTTAAAGAATCCACGTTTCTAAAGTCTTTACATACTCTAGTGATAAAGCCTAACATTTTACTACTCTTTAAAGCAACGTAATCTATATGTGAAGGAAAAGATAATTTCCTGTCAAAAATAACACCTAGATCCTTTATGTCTTCTAAGTAAGAGAGTACTACGTTATTGAAGTTATAGTCAAATCTATATATATTTTTTATTACGAGTAAAACAAATATAATGACACTTATTGAAATTTAAGTGTAATTTATTCAATAGACAGTACCTATAGAATGAATCAAGGTCACTTTGAAATAACGTACAATCCGCTAGGTTATTTATTTGAGAAAATATCTTAAGATCATCTGCATACATTAAGAAATTACAAAATTTAAAGCATTTATTGCTATCATTTATACAAATAAGAAATAATAATGGTCCTAAGTGTGATCCTTGAGGTTCACCAGAAGTAGCTGTAAAAGGAAGTGAGCGGTAGTCGTTGATTGCTACCAGCTGCGATCTATTGAAAATATACGATGTAAGCCATCTTAGGAAACTTCCATGTACACCGATTTCAGCCAGTTTGGTTATTAGTATGTTATTATGATTAATTTTATCAAATGCTTTGCTAAAATCGGTGTACACTGAGTCGACCTGAATCTGACAATCCATGTGGTTATTGATGTAATTAGTATATTGTACTAGATTTGACTCAATTGATCTTTTAGCGTAAAAGCCGTGCTGCTGCGTAATTATAGAAGATTTAACAGCGTCAAATAAATGGTCATAACTCACTTTTTCCAGTATCTTACTAAAAATATTTAATTTACTGATGGGACGATAGTTTTTTACCAAATTTTTTCTCCAGATTTAAAAATAGGAATCACAAATGCCACCTTCCATAATTGAGGAAATTCATCTTCTGTAAACGATTTGTTAAATAAAAGAGTTAGTGGTATATAAAGTGAGTTTGCACATTTTTTTTATAAATAATGAAGGAATTCCATCAGGACCGGCTCCTTTATTTTCGTCTAAGTTAATCAGAATATTCAGAACTTGTTGGGGGTCAACTCTTATACTACTTATATTATTAATATTATTTCCCGAGTTAATTTGTAAAGCAGTTTGACTGTAGGGTTCATACGCGGTTTGGAAAAATAATGCAAACTGACTACAAATAATGTCTTGAAAATGTCTAATGTCTTGAAATCTAACTTTTTATATAAAATAAGAGTCCAAGAAAGTTAACAACTAGGATTTTTAGACAACATGTCAAAGAATGATTAAAATATGTTTATTCCTTATCTTCTTGCCATTCCTATATATCACCAATAAAGTATTTCTAGATACCTACATGAAAACATAAAATACTCTACTCACAATACTATCGTCATTACTGTTACCGTTAAAAAAAAAAACATTTGCTTAGTTCGATCTCAGAAGATGCAACAGTATCTCATAATCATTGAAATTACCTTTCCACAAATATTACATGTTTTCTTTTCACCTATACCTTGTCGATATCAGCATAACCTCTTCGTCGACCTGGCTGGTTGTCAATACTAAGATGTGGCTGTTGACTCTGCTCCCTACAGGACGAAATGCTTACCACCCATGGTACAAAGAACACATGTGCCTTCTTTGTATCATGCTTACCACCCATGACATTTACTTGTGCGTACGACGGCAACTTTTTTGCATGCGATTGACACTGCTTTTTAAAATTCAGCATTTTATCTTCATGAATTCTGTCTCGAACTGCGTTTTTTGGAATGCCCATAATAAATTGGCCTCTTAGTAATTCGTCCAGTATATTTTCTTTGAATTTGCACTGGAAATCCACAACACATTTCAGATATAGGTCAACAAATATTTTACATTGCATTCTGTTGATATTGAATACATGATTGTATCAAACTGGTTATTTTGTTATTCTACGTTTTGTGTACAAGTTTTTTTTTTTAATCTGTTTCACCCACTACGAAGTACGAAATCATTGACGTTCTTCGAGGTTATTTGGCGAAAATTAACTTTAATGTGTTGTGTGAAAATTATAGTTTTTCGTTATTCTTCATAAAATAACTTAGGGAATAGTTGTGTATCTTTCTAACGTAGTACAATGGTATTATCGTTAGAAATATGGATAACTGTTTAATTGCCAGGTTTTGCAGCAAGTAGGTAAGCTTTTATGCACGTTTATGTATGATTTTTGGAATGATTGAACAAAGCTACTTTATGAATATTTTAATTGGTAGTATCGAACTTGCGGAAAATCAGCTATTAATTATTCTTTATGGTAAGGTCAGTGATGTTAAAATTTGGATTAATATTACTACGTAGCATAGTATCTACCTAATTTTATTTTACTTATCGCTTCGGATCTTCTTGAAATTGCAGATCGAACACTGCAAACATTGAAGTGGAGTAGTCTCCCCACATCACAACCAGCTATAATTTGTTGACGTAAGTGGTCCTCAGATTCAATGTGAACCTCGTGAACTAATGTCTTCAGATATCCTTAAATAAAAAAAATCAATAGGGTTCATATCGGGTGATCTGGGTGGCCAAAGTTGACCTGGTTTTTGAGTGCCTCAACCAATTACGTTATTACCGAATCTTTCATTTAAAAATTTACGAGCAGTCAAACTAAAATGCGGCTAATACCCATCCATACATTCAAAGAAAATTGATGTTGAAATCAAAATTCCATTATGGCATTATCATCACAATAATTTATGATTCACATTAAGATTTGTAGCGATATTCCTATAGTATTAGTATTTGTGTCTTCAATTTCGTATAGAATAGTTTCTTCCAACTCGGGCGTTCAAACACTCAACAGTCTTCCAGGCTAGGACTTTTCTGAAATGAACCTGACATTTATGAACATTCTTGGATTTAGAGTTGGATGATTTGAAAATCTTTCCATATTAGTTCACCTAGCTTCAGTACCATTTCCATCTGCAAGGCCATATTGGCCATTGGCCTGTATATTTTTTCTGCAAATAAATGATCGATGATACAATTAAAAACTGATTTTTTTTTTAATTTTTGACACGCTATAACTGGGCAATGCCTGTCCTAAGGCCCCACATTTATGTAACAAAAACCCTTATTCTTAGCCACAGAATACGCTTCTGGATTTTTGACATCTACTTAAGAAACACCCTGTATAACAAAATTAATTATCAAGTAATTAAGCATTCATTGGCATCCTGCATTGAAAGTGATTAATAGAAAATTAACAAATGACTTAAACTTTGACTAAAACCAACCAACCGTATCCGCGTGCAGCTTGTGTCGATCCCGCGGTAGTAGCTGAAGATTGATATTGATAGTTTTCGGTGGCAGCGCACCGAAGAGGGCTACGAGGAAGTCTTTCAATGCTGCTGCGGCATTGCCGACAAGGTTACGATCCGCACGCGGCCCGTGAAAAAATTTAAACGAATTTGGCGATTTCACGGCCTACTACGGATTGGCGATGCAGCTCTCATGCGAACAATGCCAATGAAATTATTGATTGGTCAAGCGGTTGATGTTTTTAATTGCGCGTTTATGTCGAAATCGATCTGTAAAGTCAAGGAAGCGATTACTCGGGTTTTGGCAGCGATGTTATTTTTTACGGATTACGGATTGTGAAGATGCGATTGCAAGATGCGGAAAATTATCCGATGCAAATATACAAGGTGTCTCAGGTATTACTGGCAGCCTTGGAAGGGGCGATTGTACGGTGAAAGTAAATGAGATTTACCCATTTAAAAATTTCAGAACTGATCAAACTAATTTATGATTCATTTAGAAATGTATAGCTTAGTGTTGCATTTTATGTGTGTGTGTGTGTGTGTTTTGTGTTGTGGCACTGGTTCTACACCAAATAGCCAGTCATTGTGTCGGTGCTACGAGTCTTGTTATAATATTGGCATGAAAATGGAATATATAAACCGCATATTTCTATAGATTACATATTACATTATTATTATACTACAAGTTGTTGACATATTTACTCTTACATAGATATGCCTATATTCACATAAATATATATAAACACATTATATTTATATTTTCCTTTATACATATTTTTCTCTTTCTTTTCGCTATTTTTTTTTTCTTTAACGTCTTTTCCTATTATTTATGCTGCCTCTTTTTATTTATTTTTTTTATTTATTTATTATTTTTTTATTATTATTATTTTTTAATTTCTAAAGAATATTTTGCATTTATAATATTATGTTGATTTTTTTTATATAATTATACAGAAGTTTGTATACATGTATGTTTCCTATTGCTAATAAATTAGAGATGTTAGTAGGTAACAATATCTGCTTACAAACCAATTTACTGAATATATCGTTTACCGGTAGGTTTTCAGGAGCATTCAATAAACAGTGCTGTAAGTTGTCTATTTCCCCTCAATCACAACCAGGACTTTCCTGAAGCTTCAGTTTATATTTATATTGTCCGTGTAGACAATGGGAACTTCTCAACCGACAAATTGTGCGTATTAGAGAACGATCAGTTTCGGTTACGAACCATGGTTTAGTCCTTATTTGTTGTTGAAGTTTTTTGTAGTTCACTCCTGCTGGGTATTCAAGATAGTGTTGGTTCCATTTAGTTTAGTTTTCTCGTTTATAATTTTTCTGATGTCTGAACTGGGAACTCTGAAATTAGTGACCACAGCACCAGTAACGATAGCTTCCTTTGCTAGTTTATCTACAAATTCATTTTGTATTATTCCTGCATGACCCTTGATCCAAGCTATTTCTAGATTTTTGTTCGATAGTAGCAATTTATTATACAAATTTAAAATATCGACAATGAGGTAATTTGTTTTTGCTGATGGAATACAATTTTTAATTGATAACGCGGCGCTTCTGCTGTCCGTGAATATGACGAAATTTTATATCATATTATGAATATATTTTATTCTTCAATATAAATTTTAACACAAATTGCTGTATTAATATAGTCCAAAAATTTGTTTACTGAATTATTAAAATTAATAGTTATTTTGTAATTAGTTATTTGGCAATATTTGAAAATAAAAGGAATTATTCAGCATTTTTGTTAGCTACATGTATAAATATGAACTTATGCATTTTTTAATAAAAAATATTACTTATAATGAATAATTAGCTAACTGATTAAAATCTTATGTTAACTTTGTAGCTTTTATAACTACGTTTCAGATTTTTATTCTTGTTTTATTAAATTACTAAAATTAATGGATGATTTAGTATTATTTGGAAATGAATGATTGCATTGCATTTGTATTGTTTCATGTACAAATGTCAGTGTTTAATTTTTTACTTTAATATATAAAATTCTCTTGTCACAGTGTTTGAAGTACTCCTCGGAACCGGCTTGACCGATTTTTATGAAATTTTATATGATTGTATATTCGGTAGGTCTGAGAATCGGTTGTAATCTATTTTTCATATCCCTAAGTGATAAGGGTGGTCCACCCCAAACATTTTTTTAAATTTTTTTTATGATGTGGCATTAAAAAATACATACAACCCTTAATTTTCACCCTTCTATGACAAACCATTATTTTTGAATAACCATTTTAGTAATTTAATCATTTTTAACCCTGGTCGATATCATTATCACTAGATCAGGTATCCCCGCCAGGCGTCTACCGGTGTCACTTCTCACCGCAAACCTAGAAAAATATAGACAGCGCCTGTTCATGATATAGGTCACGTGACAGGTGCCGCATTTTCTAGCTACCTAAGGTCCAGAAAATTGATATTTTATTTGCTTTATGTTGGTTGTGCAAATATGATGGGAGCATTGCAATATGAAATTAACTAACTTGCTGTCATTTTAAATGGCATTAAAGAATGTGACATGAATGTGACCAATCACAGTAAACAAATGAGATTCACGCTACAATACAACCAACGTAAATTGGTATAAAAACCAAGTTTTAGTGATTCTGGGCCTTTTAGGGCAACCATGAATTAGCGGTCGCCGGCAATATGACACTGGCACAATCTATATTTTTTCTAGGTTCCGCCCAGTAAACAGCACGGAGTAGGGATGAGAACGAAGCCGACTACCAAACTATTCACTAGAAATAATTCATATGGCAAAACACCTAATTTTTATAAAATAGTTATCTATATATTAGTGAATTTAATCGAATCCAAATAATTATGAGGTATTCGACCTACTCGATGGAAGTTCATTCGATTTGAACACCAAATATTCGATTTTTGTATATACATGCCGATTTTCAGTTTTTCTTTAAATTATTGCAGCTGCGAAATTCACACAATTATTGTCGGTTACTTTCACGTAACTCAAAACTATTTTATTCGGAATATTTGAACAAATATTCGGCTAAGAATATGTGTCCAAATATTCTATTTTCTGTTATTCGATAAAATCTCTAAAATAAAATACATTACCACTTGAATCTTTAGAATACACGTGATTATTTATTTGCAGAGAGACGACAAATCACTGCTGGCCCAGTTTTTCTACGCCGACGAAGACCTGAACATCGTGGCCAACGAGTTGGACAGCTTCGACGGTCGCAAGGACCCAGAACGCTGCACCACGTTGGTCAATCAGCTGCGTCAGGCCCAGGATAAAGTGCTGACCATCACGAATGCCATCATGGACGTGCTTATTGGTGACGAGCGGGCCAACAGGGATTTTCGGGTCAAATTTCCTGAAGACGTCCTCCAGGAGAACCTGGCAGGGCAGCTGTGGTTTGGAGCCGAGGTGAGAGGATACATCGTGGCGTAAAGCGTCTCGATGTGTGCAAGTTTATTTTTGTCAAATTTGAGAAAATCACAGAATATAACGGTAGAGTAACTCTCAAAATGAGTAATAAAAAAGAAATACTGAGTGACACAATTCAACTAGGTAAGACATTCAATTACTGAAATGAAAAAGAGAAAAACGCAAAAATATAATTAAGTTAACTGTTGATTAAAAAGAAAAGACTCATATTTATATCTAAAATTATTAGCAATAAAATTTAAATAATTATTAGGAATTGAATTAAACAGAGCGCTACTATGATGAAGAATAGTTTATTTAGGTCTTCCAGGTATATTAATATTATGAATATCAGACCTAAACACAAGTTTATCTCTAAAGGAGAGGTGATAAAGAGAGAGAGAGAGAGAAATACTTCATATTTGCTAGATATTTAATAAAATCATTTGTAAGGAACTAATTATTTTCTAAACTGAAATTCCACTATGTTTAAAACAGTTTTGTATAGTTTTTGGTAGATATACACAGGTATATAACACGTTTATCTATCTTTAAATTATTGATGATTTAATGTATCTTAAGAACGTTTGAGGGGTGTTCCAAGAATTGTGTACACCTGATTTCAGATTCCCTATTACTTTAATGGAAATCAACGAAATAAGATTTCCCATGAATTCCTGATTTACTTGATTTCTCCCGATTTTACCAGATTTTATATGAATTCGCTTGATTTCGCTGATTCCACTGATTTTGCCTGATTTTATTGATTCTACTTGATTTCCTTAGATTTCATTGAATTTGTTGATTTTAAAGTATCGAGCTTTGCAACTAGGTGGAAAATATCATATTATGTTGAGTTTAATTAATTAATTGTTTTCTTATAATGACATTTTCAAAAATGTTGTTCAATATATTTGCTAGATATTTAATAAAATCATTTGTAAGGAACTAATTATTTTCTAAACTGAAATTCCACTATGTTTAAAACAGTTTTGTATAGTTTTTGGTAGATATACACAGGTATATAACACGTTTATCTATCTTTAAATTATTGATGATTTAATGTATCTTAAGAACGTTTGAGGGGTGTTCCAAGAATTGTGTACACCTGATTTCAGATTCCCTATTACTTTAATGGAAATCAACGAAATAAGATTTCCCATGAATTCCTGATTTACTTGATTTCTCCCGATTTTACCAGATTTTATATGAATTCGCTTGATTTCGCTGATTCCACTGATTTTGCATGATTTCATTGATTTTATTGACTCTACTTGATTTGCTTAGATTTCATTGAATTTGTTGATTTTAAAGTATCGAGCTTTGCAACTAGGTGGAAAATATCATATTATGTTGAGTTTAATTAATTAATTGTTTTCTTATAATGACATTTTCAAAAATGTTGTTCAATATATTTGCTAGATATTTAATAAAATCATTTGTAAGGAACTAATTATTTTCTAAACTGAAATTCCACTATGTTTAAAACAGTTTTGTATAGTTTTTGGTAGATATACACAGGTATATAACACGTTTATCTATCTTTAAATTATTGATGATTTAATGTATCTTAAGAACGTTTGAGGGTGTTCCAAGAATTGTGTACACCTGATTTCAGATTCCCTATTACTTTAATGGAAATCAACGAAATAAGATTTCCCATGAATTCCTGATTTACTTGATTTCTCCCGATTTTACCAGATTTTATATGAATTCGCTTGATTTCGCTGATTCCACTGATTTTGCCTGATTTTATTGATTCTACTTGATTTCCTTAGATTTCATTGAATTTGTTGATTTTAAAGTATCGAGCTTTGCAACTAGGTGGAAAATATCATATTATGTTGAGTTTAATTAATTAACTGTTTTCTTATAATGACATTTTCAAAAATGTTGTTCAATTTCGAGTTTAATGTAAGTAATTCAATCAAGTTAAAGTTGAACATCAGTTCTACTTATATGCACTAAACATAGAACATTGACAGTTACAACTATACTTTAATACCATAATGCACATAAAAGTATGTAAATACTTAACGAAATACAATTTAATTTAAGAAAAATCACAAAATCAACATAATATTAAAAAATTTAAAAGATGATAAATATATCACATGAAATTAGTTAGCTCAGTTTACGTAATTTTGATGATTTCACAGATTTCGATGATTTCATCTGATTTTAAGTGATTTGCATGATTTTAAGATTTCATTAATTTCTACAGATTTTTTTGTTTTCACACAAAACGTACACCTGAAGTGTCACACCCCTCAAGAATGATTTAATATACCATAAGGACGCCGTATTCTTGCTATAGTGTTTTCTACAAAATAATATTGTTTACTTTTGTTATTAAGTGTGTGTAAATAATTGTTAAAATGTGCCTTACAAACGCTTTTTACATTATTTAAGAATTTAAAGTATTTTAAGTAAAAGTGGATAAACAAAGCAACAAACATTTTATTTTTGATATTACTGTTGTTATACATATTTTATATTACTGTTGTTACGTACTACGTATTTTATTTTTCTAGATTTCTGTTCTTAAAAACACCATCATTTTACGGGGTCGATGTGTTTTGCTACAAAAATTGTACCCTTTAACATGTTACGTATACCTCGATACATATCATCCAACAGTTATATTAAGTTTCATGCCGTTAATGCAGTAGCCATATCAGTAGGTGGCGTGTCCACTTCATAGGTCAGATATTGTTATCTCTATGAACCAGTAAAGGTCAACTTAGACATTAAACTTGGGAGTTCTACGTCATTAAATATTGGAAATTTATTAGGTAATTAATAGTCGTAGGATTAAGTGGAAAATTACATTTTATAAATACCAGAGCGCTTACAAGGTATACTCGTTGATATTTGCGTAAGAACTCGCTTTATGTTTAATGCAAACATCCATACATGTTCACTGCACAGTATTGTTTCTGTCAACACCTATATTTTTAAAGTTGTATATCATGTTTTTTATTGTTTCCTGTGCTTAGATTATTTTTTTATTAGTTCTTAGTTAAACCTTTTACATAGTATGTAACAACGGCTTCATATATCCGCCTGAATCAATTTCATTAAAGATTGATCAATGACGTTAGAATTAGGAGGATCTTAAAGGTTTCAGTTGTTCAATAGTTCACGTTGCAAATAATATATTTATAATAAGATTTAGACAAACCGTTCTGGGCCAAACTTTTATGCCTTGAATTTTATTAGTAACATTCACACTTATAATTAAGAGTCCAAACAAATGTGTTAGAATCATTATTGTTATATTATACCATTTTACACAAAACTTATGTACATGCTATCTAGCTAGAGCGATATATTTAAATATTCAAATGAAATAAAAATTAGCTGATTAACTTTATTGGAAATGGTCTATCCAAAGAAGGTTCTCTTAAATTTTTACATTGAGATAGCTACAGTAGCAAAATCCCAATGGCCACATGTACGTTTATATAACGTTAAACGTTTTAGGTATGTTACAATATATCGTTTAAAATACGTTAATAATATTCGCATTTCATGTAGAAGTTGAAGTAACAATAGAAATGTAGGTTTTTTATAACGTTTATTGGACTATTGTACACAAATGTATTATATACGTTTATATTTTATATGATATTTAATTGCGCGTTAGGTGCAACCTTTATAAAACGGTAGAATTAAACGTTATAAATACATTTGTGATTTTAATGTATTAAACGTACTTATTATCCAAATGTTAATAACACGTTTTCTACACAACATTTTAGTAACATAAAAATAGAACGTATAAAATACGTTGATGCTACACATATTTTTAACTGAAGGTAAATAATATGTGTAGCATCAAATATAGTTACATATAATGCAGGTTTATACTTTTAGAAGTAAGTTAACTATACGTTAAGTGCAACGTTTGCAAAACGTCTTTAGTAACGTTTATTTCACTTTGTATATACATCCAAATCGACAAAATATAATCTAATGGCCAATTGATATAGACACTTATATTGCACTATACTTCTATCCTTTTATAATCTGGTTATAAAGTCAAACAGTCACGATTATCGTCGTCCTAGCGAGCTAACAAACTCGAAATCGGTATATGACTGGTCACCTGTTCCTGGGCCTGGCTGTCTGCTATAAGTTTTCTGGGTGTAAATTCACTGCTGGTAAACGTTTATTAACTGATTAATTTTTATGTTATTTAAACGCAGCTGACAATGTTCTATAAACGTTCTCGACCTATTTTGTAGTTAAAAATAATGTTTTTTTGCGCAACATTTTGACGTGTTTTATAAACGTATGCGTGCCTATTGGGATGTACGAGTACTGTACTAATTTTGAATCCTTCAATACTAAAAATTTGTCAAAAACTGTGTGTCACACTTAATTTTTCTTAAGGATCTTAGTTCTTAATTAATAAGTGTAGATATAGTTTTGGTAATGATTCTTAGAATTCTTCGAGTTCTGCACTCTAACCTTCCTTAATTTAACCTTCATTTGTTGCAGTGTCTCGCCGCCGGTTCCTCTATAATGAATCGAGAGGCGGAGAGCACCGCCATGCGCCCCCTTGCCAAAGCCGTCACCAAAAGCCTGGAGAACGTGCGAAACCTCCTCCGCGATGCCTGCCTACGCAACAACACCCCCAACGGCCCCATCAAGCTCGACTCCAACGAACTAGTCACCGAGATGTTGCTCGAAAGCCTCAAGATCTTCGACAAACTCTTTGCGGAATTTGAACTGGCCTGAGTGCCATGGTGCCTGTAAAGTCCACCCAGGAGTACGAGCTCCAGGAGCTCATCGGCGTGCTCTTCTCCGAGACCCTCCAGCGGGCCCTGAAGATGAGGTTGCTGACGCAAGAAATGGTGGACGACTGTGATCCCGCGCTGATGTTCACCATCCCGAGATTGGCGATAGTTAGTGGCCTTCTCATTTTCCCGAACGGACCTCTGTGTATCGATAAGTCCGTGGAGGAGATGAGCGAAATGTTTCGGCCGTTTAGGACTTTGCTTCACAAAATCCGCGAGTTATTATGGACCCTGAACAAAAGGGAATTGTACATGTTAGAGAAATTGTTGTGTGATAACGAACAGATAAGTGACGTGAAGACGGTGAGTGACGTGGACGTGCAGGGTGACTTGGACTATTTCATTGGACAGTTTTATAACGACTATCCCCTTTGTAACGATTACATTTCCAGTTTTGGTAAAGACGAGAGACCTCCAAAAGCAGAAAGTGTTCATCAGGTAACTACTATACAACGAAACCCTACCACTGTAACAGTGGATGTGCCCTCCACCTCAGGTTACTTGATTGCAAACAGTGTGGCGCACAGCTGTGTACTTAATCCTTTAGCTAATGTGGTACGTGTGGACTCGCCTCCGGATCACGACTCCTTGGAGGTTATATCCGAAGCAGCGGCCACCTTGTCTTCGATCCTTACCACAGAAGAGACCACTTCCAAAACCTCCAAACCCAAACTGAGCGCAGAGGATTTGGAATCGCCCAACGACTCTGGTATATGCACTGAAACCACCAGCTTAGACAGATCTCCAAGCCTAGACTTAACCGATACGAAGAACTGTCAGTGCGCCGGAAACTCCTCTTCGGCGATATGCGGGTGTTATTCCAAGAAACCCGGAGAGAATTCCAATAGCAGGAAAGCGCTACACGCTCAAACAGATCTCTCTCCCGTAGGCAGCAAGTTAATTCCCAAATCGGCCTTTCCCGTGAGAAAGAAGAAAGTGATCAGGACAGACGGTATCGCAGACGAGGATTCTTCGAGCACTGGCAGTTCGGAGACTTCTTCGTTTAACAGTAATTGCGCAGATGATGAAGAGATAGCGCTAGCGTTACAGGCTGCCGAATTCGCTAGTAGGAATGAAGTTCGGGCCAAATATAGGTAAGGAACTTTTACCACAGATATTTTAATCAAATTTTACTTTAGGCCCATTTTCACGTACGCTCCAGTCCGTCAGTTTTGGAACAACAGATTAGAGTATTGCGCTGGAGCTAGATTTTGAAGCGTACTCTCCAAGTGTGTGTTGTTAAAAAGAATAACGCTCCAAGTCTAGACTTGAACATTGCAGATTTGGAGCATCCAGTCCAAAAATGTCTTTGTCAACGCAAAAGTTGAAGGTATTGGAGTGGGGTGTGGAATTTCAGCAAGTTGGAAGTTCCACATGACGCGCCGACTTCTTTAGTTATTCATAGCCAAACTACACGTCCATATCGTATTGTAGTTAGTTTCTGCTAAAATTTAGGTTACAAAACAGCAGGAAAATAGAGATCGTCATAGCCATATGCAACTTTTGAATTTCGAGAAATAATCCTGAACAATTCAAAATTACTTACGAATGGACAACTTAACATTTGATTTCATTTTAAATTTAGTCAGAACATATACCTATGTTAAAACAGGGCACAGTAATGAACGTGCAGGAGAACAATTAGGTAATAGCAACTTTATGGTTCTTGATAAGTGGGAGGTCTTTTCAAGATTTCAGAGTTCCATAAATATTTTTAAATTATCCTTCGACCAGGACATTATTTTGTATATTTTAGTAAAAACTAATAAAGCGAAATGAAATGTGTCACTTGCTAGAAAATATGTAATAGCAAGTGTGGAAATGATAATGCGAATTTAAGAATGCGATCATGGCCTGCCTTGCAGGGTATATAGACGCACATATTCGACATTTGCGATTGGAGCGTACGCTTCAAAACTGAGCAAAACCGTGTGTGTAAACGGACCTATTCAACCACAGTTGATATGATATTCCAATTGTTCAAACAATTCTAATTAGATATGCACTTACTGTTATCACATTATGTTGTTGTCGCATTTCCATAGAATTTTATCAGTTCTTCGAACAAACAAATAATTCTGACGACCACAAATGTAGGGAATAATATGTTTCATATTTTTCATTTCCTTATTACTAAGCACTAGAACATTATCAGTTGACCTTCTCAAAATCTAATAAAGTACAAACAGTTTGGAACCACTTAGGGTTGCTACAAAGGATACATTTTTTTATCTCGGCTACAACTTTATATAAAAAATATCGGGTATCTCATTCACGAGTGAAGGTAGATAAAAAATTAGTCTGGAGAAAAGTACAAGGTGCACGTCTAGTAGCAGATGGTACAGATTGCTCCGTCTTTTCACATCTGCCTTTATTGTGCGGCGATCAACGTCCGTTCCCGTTCCGTAGCCCATTCTAGTTTTAAATTGGGGCCCCTTTTCCATCGAAACGAGTATATGATTGGTCCGATGTGGAAATAAATACATTGTATGTCTGCATCCATCGCTGGATAAAATGCGACTGAGGAATATAAATAACAAATGTATTAAACTCAAAAGTGTATTATTTTTACCTGCATATATTGTTCAAAACGTATTCCTTCTTTAGTTTTGTGCAACTCAAAATATATACAGGGTGTCTCAGCTATTAGTGGCATCTTTGGAAGGGGTGATTACACAGTTAAAATAAATTAGATTTAGCCATATATACCTATAAGACCTAATAATAATAATAATATCTCTACCCCTCATTCTAATCACGAGGATTAGGCGGCATATTATTATTAAGCAAGCTGCATTTGCGCCCAGGAACGACTTACGTTGGTAGCCCTTAACCACTATTCTGTGTAGGAATGAGGTAAACCTGGAAAACCTCATTAATTGGGGGGGTAGTAAAATGTTAACCGGTATCAATCTCTCACATGGACCCAAGCCAACATTCTTCCACCCTACCATAACCGCAGAGAGGGTGCCAATCTCTCCACGAATATAGCTTATATACGGTCTACCGGCTGCGCGGATCGAATCCACGCGATCTAGTCACCTCGATTCAAGTATTGACGCCTTGAACCGCACAAAAATCTAAAAGTTCACCGTTTCCAAGACACAGGGTGACGAAGATTTCGAAATTTTTATTATATTTTTTATTTACTTGGAAACTTTTTGTGATAAAACAGCAATAGTTCTAGATTGTAAGGAGGTATCTTTAGTCTAATTATTCAGTATGTTTAAATATTCCCGTTGTCACCAGTGGCGTAGAAACCATGTGGCACTCTTTTATTTAAAATAAAAATGATACGTCACTGTCTTATAATTATAAAGACGTAAGATAATTTTAATTTTGATTACTTTGAACAAATCATTATTCTTTAAAATGTACCGTATTTCGTTTATTGTTCTTTAAAAATAGATCTGCATTTCGTAGTTTGTACATGGTGAGACCTATTATCAGTAATACAGGGTGCCCTGAAATTAATGCACGATAGGGCAAAAAAAGATTCCTACTAAACGACAAAATAATGCAATATAGTCACCTACTTTAGTCAAAAGTTGGTGGTTAAAAACATACAGGATGTCAAATTAAAAATTTTATTTTTGATTTTTGTTAATAACTTTTTAAAAAATGCAAATATTTGGATACATTTTGGAGATTGGATGTTTTTGGGAGCGAAAAATTCAAATTTGTTTCTAATTTTGACGCTACTAGTAGAGGGCGCCACTTATGGCATATCATGCTTCTTTTAAGTGACAGATCTTTTTTGCCACTTAGTGTATACACCTAATTATTAAAACAATCGATTATTCTACCTTCTTTATGTGAAAAAGGTATACCTTGTTGAAATCGTTTTCGAAATAATCCTATTGGAAATATTCAATGCACCGAGGAAAAATTGTTTTGGTTTCAAGTAAAACGCCTTTTCCACTTAAAATACAGCAAAATGTTACGTGAAAAAGTTACTCAACATGATAAATTATGGCCATGTGCAAAATTTCAAGAGTGGATTTTCAAGTCAATGAACAATAATTAATTGAATACAATGCATTTTAATGAAAATTGCAAAGAATAATTATTTGTTCAAAATAATAGAAACTTAAAGTATCTCGCATACTTTTATAATTAAGACAGTGGCGTCCCAGTTTTAATGTAAATAAAAGAAGAGTGGCACAGAGTTTCTACGCCACTGGTGACATTGGGAATATTTAAACATACTGAATAATTAGATCTAAGATATCCCATTTCAACCTAAAATTATTGTTGTTTTATCACTAAGAGTTTCCAAATAAAAAATATGATAAATTTAAAAATCTTTGACACCCTGTATCTTGGAAACGATGAACTTTTAGATAGAGATAGATGTATTTGGGTAAATCTCACTTATTTAATATCTGAGACACCATGCATATATTTTAATATTTTGGCATGTTTCGGAACTATAGTAGAAACTGTAAGAAATATGTAAGGAATTTTGACATTTGAACGCAATTGGCCGCTTTTCAAGTCGTGGAGAAAGTGCAGCCTATCTATATTGTTTCAAATAGGATGTTAGCACATTTAATTCGTTTCTATTGTTGCTTGTAATTGGGTTGTCTAAGGCTAATTAATTGATTACCGCAATAAAGTGCAATCTGTGTACTGGTTTGTAAAATGAGAAACATAAAACGGTTAAAGTCGGTTATTTTGGGTTTTTACGTTCGTTTGCACGGTTGTCGCTAATTGAACGCTAATTTTACTACGATTTTCGATGCCAAGTCTAATAGGTTGAGGTCAGGTGTGAAAACCCGGATTATCATGCATTGCGAAATAAGGCAACGGGATTATTTTTGTTTTCATTTGCTTTATCAGATTCGTTACTAATGGCGTATCCTCGGGCGTATCTAAAAGTCCTTGATAAACAGCAAATGAAATTTAAAAACTAAAATTAGACTGTGCATATTTCAGAAAGTCCTACCTGATTTAAAATGCAAAAATCGTAAAAATAAACGAGGGAATATATAAAACCAGTTCTCTTGAGGAAAACATAGTATCTAGGTAGGTATTGACAAGTATTGATAACTAATACCACAGCCAAACTGATAAAAAAGAAAGTGTATTTCTCGGTGTATTTATATGTTAATTATTTTTTATGAAATAACATCAATGGCCTACATTCAGAAAAAAATCCGCTGAACCAGTTATGAATATCCTACGGCTGGTAAACCGCAACGTTGCCCGTTTGTTTTCCTTAGAAAAATAGCAGTTATTGCGGCCAACTGAGTGTTTTTCTACAACTTCACGTTATCACGCACACATCATCAAATTCATTGGATAAAAATCAAGAGATGGGATTTTAGTTTGATCTAAAACTAATCGCTCTTGAGGCAGTGGGTAGTGGCCTGCCTGGAAAACCTCTGACAGTTTTCTTAATGGGAAACTCATTTCCTCGGACCGCCAACTCGGACTTTGTCTTCCGTCACTTTTACGTCAGCGAATTAGCTAGGTCTCGGAACGTATTTGAGTAGCGGCCTACGCCTTCTCAACAAAAAAGGAAACGAAGTATACAGTGTGCTTGATGAAAATTTTCCTCTAACATTTGTATCGAATGGGTTTGCGTTCCGATTGTTTTTCGATGTTCTCTCTAACCTCACTATTTTGATTTACTTATATTTAATTATAAAATAACAATTAATACTATATGTTTGTGGTCAAATCCAGTACTTCTTAAACTTTTTACATATATGACTATGACTCCATTTTTCATCAGGAAATTTTTCACTACCGCAGATATTAAATATAAAATAAATTATACATTTTTTGCTGAATAATAACATAATTAAAGAAGTACAATGAGTTATATGTTTTGTTTGTTGTTGTGTAAAATTCGTAATTGTCACACCAAAAAAACTAACATCAATTTTCAGTCGTGCTGTCAAAATCTTCTCAATTATTGAGAAATTTCAGAATAAAATTTAAACATTGAACACCCTGTATTTCTTAAACCAGCGACATTCATATAAGGCATGATGAGCTGAAATATAATATTTTGGTGTCTAATATCTCCAGCTTAGTATTGACCCATTATTTCTGACTCACTTTGCATATTGTAGAAACAAATACTTTTTTATATTGCTGACAACGGAATAACAGCCCAGCTGTGTTGCCAAATGTTTCAGCCAGTACTGTATTGCACTAAAGATAACATAAATTTCAAGAATGAAAAATTCAATCATTGTTTGAATACATTTTTGCAAATTAAGCATATTCTTATATATTTTCAGAACATAACTTAATATTTTAAACGTAAGTTTAAATAATTTTACAATTATTCATTTAGGGAATATTTTTACCGAGATCTTTACATACAGACAACACAGGGCTCAGTCTGGCCAATCAAGACTCCACCCACCTAGGTAAAGTAGATCAACCTTTAAATTGAATACCTGACAAGGTATGTAACATTGATTAATGCCACTCTATTTCTTATTAATTTTGTATTCAATTTATCTGGATGAGTGTACTTGATAACAGCATTATGATTTGTGAAGTAAATTAACTGTTATAATATTTACCCTCTACGCTACGGTTATTTAAAAATTGTGAGCATGAAACTATACAATCTATTGCAATAATACTGGCACATTTTAAAAAGGATTTTCCATCGATGAATCTAAAAACTTTATGCAAACTTAAATACAGTGAATTTAATCGCACTGAAACCAACACACGTAAATGTTTCACTTTATGATCGGATCAGGTTGGAATTAACTTAAGTCTTTCGAAACGAAAGATTCGATGGTATATTTATTTGTGTTCTGAAATATGATTCTGCTTTCACAACTACATTATCTGGTAGACTTCTTTTACACACGGCATTATTAAAAAAAAATCGGAAAACGTGTCAAATATTTTACTCAAATAACGTAGAAAAAAGTAATTACGAGCGACCGTTTTCACCACTTATTTCTCAATGTTAACGTTATTCTGCCCCGTACATTTTTCACATCGTCATTCGTGACCCCATCGAAGGAGGGGTGTGAACCTTCTTGAACTCTGCGGTGTGCCTTTTATTTTGAGAGCTTCTTCGGTCGAGCTTCCGTATACGAAATTCAGATATCGCAGAATTCAGGGTCGACGGACGACGCGTTCGACTTGGAATGTCGCCCGGCCTGCCGAAATGGTAGGTTTACGGTCAGTGCAGAAAAATACGGCAGTGATTAATATTAGGTAAGTAATAAACTTTGTAGCATCGTCCAAAGATGGGTTAACTATGACTAAGTACAACAATTTAAACCACGTGCTCAGGGAGGCCTAAAAGACAATAAAAAATGTATTTTGGCATTCTAGCTCGATGTTAAAAAAATGGGGCAAAACCCTCTTTTCCTACGGAAAGTCGGCGCCTATGTCGATCAGTCATCGTCCAAAATGGCTACATATGTCAACTACCATGCGGTCGTTTCTCACAACGTTGCCGAATGTAGAAACAACGAAAATAAACATTTTTATTAATAATAATACCTAATACCTAAGTACCTGATAGATAACAATCCGTTTAGTTACAGTATTTTGCATTCGTTTTTCGTTCCTTCATTCCAAACTGTCAAAACTTCATTTTCACTCATTACAGGTCCGTCAGAATTACTCTCCACAAAATACACACTTCGCGTAGATGCAGTTAATAAAATTGCCCATTTATTTTAAGAAAATTGATTTAAAGAAATACTAACAGAAAACTTCGAATACACCCGTGGCAGTTTTTGCGCGTGTAATCGCGTATTTTTTGTGTATTTACAAAAATGCCGTATTCAAACGCGAAAATGACGGATATGGTACTAATTTATGGCATGTGCGACGAAAGTGCATATCGTGCAGAAGCAGAATACCAAAGATGTTTTCCAAATAGGCAGAATATGCCAAATCCTCGCACATTTGTACGAACTGTACATCGTCTACGAGATTCCGGCACATTACACGCCCGTAGAGGTGGAGTAGGGTACCAAAATAATTTGAATCATGTTGAGGAAACCAAGAGGTCCCCAGCAAGTACAACAATTTTTACAACGATAATGTAAACAAGTTAGAAAACAGAAAATAATTCAACATTCTTGAAATCTCCAAATATCAGTCCTGGAAGTATCAGTAAGGTAGGTTTTACTCCCAGTGCTACCATATCGTGTTTCTCATTACATGACAACTTTGACTTTGGCAGAATATACCTAACCTCGCAGCTGACAGGCATCCTAGTCGCCGAGAAATTAGGGATTAATAAGGTTTTGAAAAAAAAAATTTTTTTCGCTTTATAAATAAATTTGGAATTTTTTTGAAGGGTGATTCCGTTAATTCTGAATTTTCCCTATCCTCTCTTAAAATATTTGTACTAAGTCATAGTTAACCCTGTTATAGGTATTTTAATAAGTTGGGTCACTTCTTTGTATTTAAATACAAACAGTAATAAAAAACCTGGTGCCCTATTCAGTGATAAACAATCCGGCAGTCCAAGTCTTGACTTACCTTATTAATTAGGGGGGTAGTCAAACGTCAACCGGTATAAATCTCTCACATTGATCCAAATCTACATTCTTCCACCCTACCATACTATCGGAGGGGGTGCCATATGGTCTACCGGCTGCGGGGGTCTAACCCACAGCGATCTAGCGACCTCGATTCAAGTACTGACGAGTTAAACCGCGCGGCCGCTGACCGATCAAAACCGCTAAATAATAACAAACAAACAATAATTAAATTTGCATTTTATAATTATTTGAAATCATGAGAATTTTATAATAAATGTCCAACCGTAGGTCGACATCGGATAGGCTGTAATCGGCACACTCGACACATCTAAACAGTTCATAAGTTGGCAGTTCAAATTCCCATTTAATACGTTACCGACGGAGTGACTCGAACATCGTTCGGGTCCGTTTTTCTATGCAGGTGAGCCCGCCGACAAACTGCATCTGAAACAGAGACTGATCCACGCGGCCCGACTTCTATTCTCTCCCTCCTTCATCCTTCCATACATCAATTATTCATTCATTTCGCGCGGTAGAAGTTGGTGAATTTCGTGTGTTTGTGTCACCAGTGTAGTTTATAATTATTAATAAAATTTGCTATTTGCCTAAATAAAAATGCAATTCAAGTTGGTTAATGTGAAGTAGTGAAATACCGGGGTTGTCCTCTGCTGAACAGAGTCGTAGAAAATTTTATAAAAGACATTTTAATAGACATGTACATACGTTTATGTTATTCGGTACCTACTGATCATGAGTAACGGATTTCATTCTGATTCATATACATCAAATGCGATACGCATTCTTTGGAAATATAAACGTACAAGCTTTCGAGAACAAACAAGGTGCAAGGTGACAAAAAGTAGATGTTTTATCCAAAATTATTTACTGTATAATTTGTTTTCGATTTTCTACCTTTATTAGGCCTTCCGAATACGTGGTTAAAATGAATTACATTATGACTAAATTACTCTCAAAAGCCTGCATCTCGGAATTGCGATATTCAATTGCTTTTTTTGTTGTTGCTGAAAAAAATATTTACGTTCCTACAACAACAGATTTCTCAAACATTATTCTTGCCCTGCTCATTCAACAAATCCTCTAAATAGGTAAACTTTTCTGGTTTTATGGTAGACAAAATGATACGCATTATTCTGAACTCTGCACATACCTTTCCAACCGTCGGCACAATGTAAAATTTTTAAGAAGCCATTATCACTGTCTAATGAAATTGACTTTACTCTTTTAAGGTTTTATACGTAACAAAATGTACAGTATTTAAAGAAGAAAATATCGGAAGGATAATTATAGAGGATTTTAATAAATGTTGGTGGGAGAGTTGATTGTACAAGTTCGATTTAATCGATTTAGTATTATCGGAAACCTACCTGCGTGCGTTTATATATCGAATGTAATATAAAAAAATGTTTGGTTTAATATTACGTTCTGATAAAGCAGAAATATAAATAATGTGATGTGATGGAATTTCGAAGAAATATGGATATCAGCGCGAACTAAACTTGTAAACAACTATGCAAATTTAGCTGTTGACATAGAAATGGATAACTTCATTCTATGTTCTTCTTAGGAATTGTTATTGTCTTTTTTACCTACTACTTCGAAATAGAAATAAAAATGTCACTGTTATTTTTAAATTCAAACCCATATTTTTAAATCATTAAATATGTTTCTCTAAAATTATAGGTGAAAAATTAGTTTAGTCCAGTTCTTCATACATAAAATTGAAATAAATCAACACAGGGTGTTGCATAAATGTAGGTATACAAAAAAGTCAGAGGTAGCATCCACAAGTTTTAATATATAAAGATTTTTAATTGTTTTAAATACAGGCTCTAATTTAAAAAATGATATGAATGACCTAAGGGAGCTACCTCTGATTTTGTTTGGATAACTTATGCAGCACCCTGTATATTAATAAATTAATTGTGTAAATAATATACCCCATTGCAGAAAAAAATAAATCTCTCGAGATTTAAGTTTGATGGTTAATATTACGAATACCGAAAATAGCTAAATATTTGTTTCAGATCAAGTGAGGACCTCATCCATCGCCTCTTCGTCTGCATTGCTGGTGTGGCCGACCAACTCCAAACCAATTTCGCGTGCGACCTGCGCAATATCCTCAAATCCGTTTTCCTCATAAACGCCTCCGACGCCACCGAATCCGCCAAAAGTCTAGAAAACAGCACGCTGGAGGCTTCCATCGAATACCACCCTTCTGAACACGACGTCATAGAGAACAACGAGTTCTCCGTCGATCCCAACATTCTAGCTCAGGAAGCCCTGTTCGACACCAACGTGTATTTTCATTTGGACAACGAGGACTGTCCCGCTTCTGATTATTCCAACCATCCAAGGCAGATCCAGCCAGATGAGCGAAGTTTACATTCACTTTCGTCAGAGCTTACCAGGTAATTTGAGGTTCTCACTTTTTTGACAAAAAACGGTAGAAACTGTTTTTTGAGCTTGGTTATGATGAGGTACGTCAATGACACGTGCATGGCCTAAAAATCAGGAGTAAATACGAATATGAAGAACTCATACATTACCTACCGTTTAATTGGTGATTGTGTCATATTAAATAACTGCAGTAATTCTGCACTTGGCCGAAACACCGCACATTAGTAATTTATGTAATTCATTTAGCTAGTGACCCAAGGTGTTGGTAGTAATGACGTATTGTGAATAACTTTCTTCAAGATAATACGTTTAAAAAATATTTTCCGCACGCTTACTGTTTTAATTTATCTGTTGTGGGATAATAGTTTCTATAAGCTTGTGCGCTATGGAGTTCGTATTCTTTAAGCTTTCTGCAGATGGTTTCATATAAATTATGTATCGGTTATACGGAGTTAACTATGACTACACCCAACGGCCAAAAATTTAGTTACTCATCGCTAACTTGTAGAAAAGCGCGAAGGGCGAAGTGTGCAAGGAGCAACATTCCATAGGCATACCAAATTTGAGGCGACCAGATATAAAAATACAAAAATGACAAAATTTAATATCCATTATTTTTAGGAGAAACGGTTATATCATTTGTCAATTTCGAGGCATTAGATAATAATGATTAGTTATTTCCAAATTTAGAGTAGTAGAGTAGATCTTGTATTATCAATTACCCAAGGTCGAAAATAATAGAGAGTGACTAATTCACAGCACAGAGATGAGTACGGAAGGTGAGGGTGGCATGATTACCTAAGCTTGTCACTTGAGAAGAGTTTAAAGCACACAAAATTATCAAAAATAAGTTGACGTTAAGTGAACGTAGCACATTAACAGTTTGCTTTAAATGTGCCCCCTATGCCATCCTCTCTGCAAATTAGAATGCCGACCTTTTCCACGGTGATAGCTCACCACCACCCACTTACACCCACCTGATGCGCACTCCGCGGATATCACACTTAAGCCTTGTCCTCATGGACGCGAAATTCAGGGATTTTTGCACGAATTTTGCAACTTCTGTTTTAATTATTTGTAGCGAGAAAATCTCAACTTTTGACAATTGCAATTTGCGAAACTGTCAAACACTACAAATATTATTGCTACTTTCATTATTATGTGGCGTTAATAAATTTGTTTCGAGCTTCTGACAATCTACTATAGTAGTTTCATGATGAAAATGATAGAAAATGTTATAGTTGACAAAATTTATTACAAATAAAGATGTTCCCACCATTAAATAAATCGCGCAAATATTTGCGAATTCCGCATTCAAAAGGACCAAAGGTTTTATACATACACACTATTTACTATTGGTTACTAGCACTGTCACTATAATGGTCACACGTTAACACTTATTATATCATATCGGGCTGCATGTATATTTCGTTGTGTTGACTGCTATAAATTGTGAGCAGGTTTATAACATGAGTCACTCTACATTTTTGACTGTCAAGTACATATAGTGGTGAGTCGAGCGCAATCGCTGAGCTTATGCGTGACGTGACGTAGAGCCTGGCCACGCCTCATTCTCACAAGCTGGAGATTTGTAATTAATTTTGAGGTGCCAAATGTTTGGATAAAATTCACATATTTTGCAGATCCATTATTTTTCACTTAATTTCGATTTATGAAATAAAAAAGAAGCTGAACAAGCCCATTCCAATTTTTTATTATATTATTAGTTTTATTAACAACATTAAACTTTACAGATATCGTCTTTAAGGGAAGACTTCCAACTTGCACCCTCAGATGCTCAAGAGAAATCGACCACTACGAAGTCCAGGAGAGGCCACCCGTTTGGATTCCCGACGTCGAGGCTCCGAAATGCATGAGTTGTGGGGCTAACTTCACTGTGGTCAAGAGGCGGCATCACTGCAGGAACTGCGGGAAAGTGTTCTGCGCTAGGTGTTGTCAATAGTGTACCTCTTCCCAAATTTGGGCATGTCAAACCCGTTAGGGTTTGCAATAAATGTTTCATATACAATTTAACACCATTTACTATGTGATTATTTTTATGGTTGTTCCATTACGTACTTAAAAGCATGACGAAAGAAAGTGAAATGCGTGTTGCACGCTTCATTTTAACATGGGAATCTTAGCCCCGGCATGTTTTTAATCTGTGATTATTTCGTATGTTATGTTGCTCAAAGCTCGAGAAAATTTATAAAAAAATAACCAGAACCGTATCTGGTGAGCTAAGCGGCCATTCCAATGCCCGATATCGAAAAAGTTATAATAAATTTGGAGAATTTCTGACATTCAGAGATTTTAGTTATATTATGACTGTGGTGCCTGATGGGCATGGTTGTACCATCGTATAGACTCATTAATGATGATTTCTTACTAAGACAAAAAATATAATAGATAATTACAACTTAGGTGATATATATCTTTCAATAATGGTCCAGAGCAATCAGATCTGGTAATATAACAGGCCATATTGGTTTACTCTGGTCTTTTGTTTTAAAGCACAGTATCTGACTTTTGACCAAGGAAGCTGCTGGCTGTGTTGACTACGGCCACTATTAGATGAAATTAATGATGTCCGAGTTAGTAAATTTTCCATTTTATGTGGTCTTGAGTAAACATTAAAATAAAAATAACTTACTAACTACCTATTTATATGAGTGACTTTCTTCGCCATGCTGATTTTTATTTAGCTGACAGGCTTCTGCTGTATACAGAGAGAGAAAGAGTACTTCATATTTTTATTAGTAAATTATATTAGACGAATAAAATTTTATAAAACTTGATGTAGTATATGTGGATCCTTAGTAAAATATTTTGAAAATACAAATGTTACATCAATATTTCCTATTTAATATTAAGATTTTCGAGTTTTGCCTTAATATACCATAGCTTTAGGGAAATACGAAATATTTTGTAATGTACACTGCGCCTTTAGTTTTTGCCAGACTTATTTCGAGAGAATGTTTATGGGGTTCAAATATAGAACATCACGGCTCATCCCGTCGAATATAATTTGGCAAAACAATTTCATGATGTTGAGTGAGAAGTTTTGCATACAGTACAGGATATTTTGAAATGTTTATAGATTTAACTAAATATACTGAGATTACTATTACTAGACAATTTTTTGACAGCACCGTAGCCAAATTTTGTTTGTGAAGTATTGAGTTTTTATTTTTATTGTAAGAGAGTATTACTTCGAGGTTTATTTTACAATTCAAACTAAGTAAGTACAAAAATAAAAACTACTAAAAGTAACTGCTCTCAATAGTTTTTAATTTGTTGTACTGAAGTATTTTGTGATAAACTTGTATATTTTATTTATATGGTTTATGGGATTAATAAGGTCTCCAATAAAAATTATTTTTCAACTTACTGTGTTTTCCTGACTCCATTATGATGTCAAACTAATTGTAGCATTTAGTTTTTTAATTTCCTGAGTATTAAAATGCCAAAAAATATCGCAATGGCTTCTTCTAAGGTCGTGTCCGGTTCGAAGGACCAAAAATTATATTGACGACAAACCCGTTATGGTTTGTAATAAATGTTTCATATACAATTTAACACCATTTACTATGTGGTTATTTGTATAGTTGTTCCACTACGTACTTAAAAGCATGACAAAAGAATGTGAAATGCGTGTCGAATGCTTTACTTTAATATGGGAATCAACCCCGGCATGTTTTTAATCCGTGATTACTTGTATGTTGCTCAAAGCTCGAGATATTTTATTTAAGAAAACCAGAAGCTGTCTCTGGTAAGCTAGGCGGCCATTCCAATGCCTAATATCGACATATTTAACTAATTGGTCATCGCTCTATAAATTTAGATAGCAATAAAGTGTCAATTAGGTGAACCATGAGGAATTTCTAACATTCAGTGATTCTTGCTGTATGACTGCCTAATTGACATGGTTATACCATCGTATAGACTCATTAATTGATCATGTTTCTGACTAGGACAGAAAATATGTTAGATAATTACAGTTTATGTGAATAAATAAATATTTCAATAATGGTCCAAAGCAATAAGATCTGGTAATACGACAGGCCATTTTGGCTTACTCTGTTCTTTTGTTTTAAAGCGCCTATTAAATACAATTAATGATGTCCGGTTCGAAGGACCAAAAATTATGTTGACCTCCAAAATTCGTGCAAATTCCAGATATTTATTTGCTTTCAAGGAAATCAAACTAGATCTGATTTTGATATGCACAAAAACAAGTCATGGTTGGAATACTGAAATAGATATAAAATGTAAAACAAATTATGTACAATATTTATGTGTCTGCATAAAAATAAGAGGAAAATTTTGTAAATTGATTGTTCTATTTACTGTAATTTTTTCATATCAAGAAACATTTAGAATAAAAAGTTCTAATTAAAAAAAAACAACAGGGGTTGGTGGTTGCCACCCTTGTAGAGTTATAGACATTTGGTAAAAATAAAAATCATATTCAACAATGTCACTTCATTATCTAAATATATTCACCCATTTTCAGATTTATAAGTTTAACCGTTTTTGAGGAAAAAAATGAAAACCGAAATTTTTAGAAGCCCTTATCACGTAAGGGAGGGCTCAAAATTATAGAAAATACCCCCCCCCCCCAAAAAAAATTACTTAAGAAACAGACCCTCCAAAGGAGTGCACATCATTATGGGACACCCTGTATATCATGCAATGAAGAATGACAAAGAATATACAACTGCAAAATGGAAAATGATGAAAACTCTTGGAAGGAAGAAAATAGAGGTTGATGATACAAAATACGCGAATGGTAGCAAAATTCATAGATGTATTATTAAAAATGAACATACAATAAAAAAAAATCAGGATGAAACTGCCTAGAATGTCTACAACGAAAATGGGAGAGTGAGAGTATGCTGATAGAATAAGACGAAATAGTGATATGATGAAGAAATTATTACGACAAATATTAGGTCAAAATCTGAATAAACGAATATATTACAATGACAGAACATGGATAAAAGATGGCCATACAATGACAAAAGTGTGGCACCACCATTTTACCACATATGGAATCTGATGCTGTCGTGGTAATTTATAATATACCCTATAATAGCCTACGCCTATGTGTGACAGTGCTAGGTAACCAATGATGTATAGTGTGTATGTAAATAGTGCCGTGTAGTGCTTTCAAATCCGCGAAGTGCGCATCAGATAGGTGTAAGTGGGAGGTAGTAGGCATTTGCCGTTAAAAAGGCCAGCATTCTGCAGGTATAAACTTTTTAAAATTAACTAAACATGCTAAAATCGCTCAAGGTCAACTTATTTTTGGAAATTTTGTGTTTTTTGAACCCTTCTCAAGTGATACGCCTATGAAATCTTGTCCCCTGCAACCCTCACCCCAAGATTGTTGTGAATAAATCACTCTACTATTTTGGAACCCTGGTATAAAATTAATGTAGGATAGTTCTTATAATTAATAATTAAATAAAATTGACACAACTACTTTACCTACACAGAAATAACATCCAAGGTCAATTTGTAAAGTTTATAGCGTTAATAAAAGTAAATTGATGTTCCTGATCACCCATTTATTATTAACGTACTACCTACTTAATCGGTAAAAACTTTATCTACATATTTATCTTTTGTGCTTATAAACTTATTTTCCGCTAACGTAAAAACGGAACATTCTGTACATTTCAATACGTTAATTGCGTGTTTGATCAATATAGTATTAGAATTAATGCCCGCGGCAACCATAAGGAAACCTTTGCTCCGATCGGTGTACTACGTTCACTGGTGCCATGGAAATAAATATAAAACATTCAATAACAGCGGCCGCACAAAATTTGACAAGGAACAGTAGAGACGTTTCTGTCACAGTAACGAAGTATCCATTCCATTTTTCTGTTTGTTTTGCTAAATTTCGACGATGGAAGACGAAAGCGAATTTAACGAAGGTAACGAAGAGGAATCCGAAGCTGATGAGGGTCTAGATCCCGGAAATCCAGAAGATTATTTTGCCATAATTGAATCGGACTTCAATAAGGTACAAAAAACATATCCTACTAAAACCACAACGTTTATTCTTTCCTGTAACAACTTATTAATTACATATTCCGTTTATATATAATTTATAGACTCTCATTCTTCTTGAACAAAGTCCGGAATCAGCGCAGTATGCTGGCGACTATACCAAACTATTTGAAGCTTTCTATTCAGCATTCACGAAACAGAAAGAACTAGAGGTAGTAACAACGGATCAAAAGGAAGACATCGAGAATAAAGACAACAAATTAGTTCTGGCTATACAGCTGGCAGATGAAGACAAGAAGACCATTGATAACCTTAAGGAACAAATTCAACATGCCTGGAGACTTGCGGACGAGGCACACGCCAGGGAACAATTAGCACAAGAGATCATAGACAACCTCAGGAGGCAGGTAGAGAACCTTAACAAAGAGATCGAATTCAACAGAAAGATGATGAGCCAAGACACCGATGAGTAAGTACTGTTTTAAATATCGTTTCATAACTAACAAATACTTTCGGATAGGGAAGTGGAACTAAGCAAACATAAAGATGGATTGGAGAGAGAAAGAGACAGGCTCGTCAATGAGGTTAACCAACTATCGACAAAATTGGCAAATGCGCTAAGCTACCAAGATGAACTGGAAAGGAAAAACTCTGAAGCTGACCTGAGAATGAACGAAATTGCAGGACAGCTCGAGGTAGAGTTAAGAAAGTATTTGTAAATACAGTAGTCTGATACATGTATTTTTAGGATTCAGGTGGTGAAATCAACAGGCAAAAAAGATCAATAGAAAAACTAGAGTCGGACGCAGAGGAACTGAGGGCGAAACTAGATGATAAAGACAAGAGCATCACCGACTTAAACACGCTGGTGGATACCACTATGAAACAGATGGAGTACTGCGAGCAGGAAGTGAGAGAATACAGAACTGCATTCGAAAAAACCTCAAAAGATTTGGAACAGTTATCGACAAAATATACGAAACTTCAAGACGACTACAACAATACTATATTCGAGAAAGATAAAATCAAAATAAATCTGAACGAAAAAAATTTGGAATGTAAGGTATTAACAACTCCAGCTACACCTTAGTATCTATGATATCCCTAATACAAGATTGCCCTTGTTTGTAGAATCTTGCAGATCAAACGATGAAGCTGAAACTTGAAAATTCGAAGCTGATGAAGGTACGAGCGGTATTAGAGAAGAAGATTCGCGTCATTCAACACGAGGAAGACGAAATCACCGCAGACCGCAACAATCTGCGTGTGAGGCTAATGACGATGGAAAGACAAATAGAGGATATCAAGAAGTTCTACGATGAAGATAAGAGGATGATCGAAACGTTAACAAAAGAAAAGGAGATCCTAAACAAAGCATTGATAAGACAACAGGGAATGCAAAAGGACTTGAACAAACTGATCCAGATCCAAGAACAGAGCAAAAAAAAGCTCGAGGTGGAGCTGGACACCATTTTCACAGAAAATAGCAAGCAGAAAAAGATTATGAGTCAGTTGGAAAGGGAGAGAGATAAATTGGCTGAAGAGCAGTTGGACCTCTCTAGAACCATCGAGGAGCACGTTGAAGAGATTAGGATTAAAAAAGTAAGTCAGCAATTATTATCTTCTCTTTCCTTTGCTACTAATTATAATATATGAAACTTTTGATCAATTCTAGTTATTAATTATATCTTAGGCTCATATTATGGACCTGAAAAAAAATATATCGGATCAAGAGAACGACGTACGCCAGCAACACAATCTCTACGAAATCATGAGATCAGAACGAAATGCCATGCAAAAAAATCTGCAGGAATCTAATGCCGAAGGCGACGAGTTGAGAAAGAAACTCAAAATTGTTTTGCACCAGACAGAGCAACTGAAAGAAGACATCAGCGCCAAAGAAAAACTTTTGGTAAAAGACGAGAATATCATGAGGAAAATCACCAAGGAAAAGGAAAACTTAAAGTATAAGATAACATATTATTGTATATTGTAGTATTAGCGTAGATATTTTCAGAATAGATTTAATGTCGTGTTTGGACCAAATTAGGGTTTTGAAGGGTGATATAAAGGAACTCAAGGATGAAGAAAAGAATTTGCATAAAACTATTACGGTAAAGCAATTCACATTTTAGCTTTAATGATAACAACTAAATTTTGTATTACTAGCAAAATGAAAAAGTGATTAGAGATCAGTCAAAGGATTTGGAACAACTTATGAATGAGAGGGATATATTAGGTTCGCAACTGGTCAGAAGGAACGACGAAATAGCTCTGCTGAATGAAAAAATTCGTATCTTACAAACCACTCTGGCTAGAGGTAAATTTAAAAATATACCGCAGTGTTGGAAATTGGTCGAATAAAATTTAATTATTTTTAGGAGAGACTCAATATGACCAGAGGTTGGACGACATTAAGCTATTAAAGCTTGAAGTAAAGAGACTGAGACAGGAAAAAATTCTCATGTCTAAGAACATGTCCAACATGGTGGATCTACGACAAGAAATATTCCACTTGGAAAGAGACTTAACAAAGAGCAGACTGAAATGTAAGGCTTTGGAACAAGAGGCGCAACATCCTCTGAATATCCACAGATGGAGGAAATTGGAAGGATCAGATCCTGAGCTCATGGATTTGCTGCAAAAACTTCAAATCCAACAAAAGTATGTAATATGATAGTGACTATTCCACTCATCTTAAAATTCTCACATAATCTGGCCAATCACAAACCAAAGACAGTTTGTATTACCACACGACACCAGCTGTCTTTCAATTCTGATTGGTCTATCATCAGCTTTGTGTTTTCAACGACGTAACCAAGGATCGGTGCTACTTCAAGCGAAGGTATGAACCAAAATATATGAGCAGATTTGGGGTACCTAGTTTAAATTTATTATAAAAAAATTTCTTCCTCTTAATCTGAGGAATTTAAAATTGTTTGACCTTTCACTTCGTTCGTGAAATAGTCTAATAAAATGCCAGTCTTGATTGAATTTGTCTTATAAGTTTGTCGATTTATTTCTAAACTCAACTGAGTTGCTTAAAGAAAACATAGATAGAACATTAAAAAATATTACAGATAAAACGAACACTTCAAGACAAATAAAGGAAACTTATCGTAAAATAAAAATTCCATACATTCCTATATTATCAGAAAGATTAAAAAGAATCTATAATAAATTTGATATTCGAACGGTTTTTCAGACAACTAATACTTTACGATTTTTTTTTTATCAAAAACACGCCCAAAAATGATATACAAAATATTGCATGTACAGCTTAAATTTGTGAATGCAATAAACATTATGTGGGAGAAACGAGTTGAGGAACATAAAAATTAAATAAAAAGACGGAAATTTGAAAATTTAAATTAGATGAGTTTTTTACGGAAACGGCTGCTAGGGACTTCAATAAGGCGTACATTTCTTAAGTAGAAAAGGTAGGGGTTAATGTTTTCTGTTCCAATATGACATACCTATACCGTGGCATAAAAAAGTTGAAGCGATTTAATAGGATCCTAATGGTCGCTTGTGGCGCCCTCTTGGATGAGATACAGCCAATTGTGCATAAATTTTGAATTTCTCATCCCAAGAAACCTCCCCATTCAAAATTTCATGAATTTAACGCAAAGTAATCGAAAGTTATTAAAGAAAATGTAATTACTTTTTTTTAATTTGACATCCTGTAGATCCTAAACGAAGCGTGTCCAGACCTAAGTTCATAGGAAATTTTTTGCTTAAAACGCAGAATAACATACAAACATACGTACTGAAGTATGTACATCTCCTCCTGAAACACACTTTGTATAAAGCGCCATTAACAAAAAGATTGTAGTAATGCTTCACTTTACTGTACAACTATCGCAATTCTTGTCATTTTTATTTCACAGCTATGAGGAAAAAAGGTTGCTTTGTCCCTGAACTGACAATCATTGGTCAATAAACAAGCTGGATAGTAATACATACCCGCTTAATAATTAAAAAACGGCAACAAATTAAAAATACTTGACCTTCACATTTTCTAGTTACGTACGTTAATCACCGGGTTCATTTAACTCTTACGTATACAAAGGCAATGAATATTTTTTCGTGAAATGGCATATGCATACTCACTGCTTACCTCCACGAAGAATAATATAAGGAAAACAACTTTCAAACCTTATATAACCCAAACGATACCATACCATAGCCGTGACCATATGGTTAAGATATGGCTTTCAAAATACCACCCCTCCATATAATGCCAACCTGTAGTTAACAAAGGTTATGTTTATAAATAATAGTATGCTCATAAAATAAATTTTATAATATATTTTCTATTAGATAAGTATTTGAGGTACCTATTGAAAAGATTTCAATGAATTATGTTATTTAAAATGGGTACCTAGGTCAACACACAGTGTGCACAGGCCACTGGCTTAGTTCAAACAATGTAATAGAATACAAAATATAGTTGCGGCAAGAATTCAGACATTGTCTGAAGCGATTTATTTGTGGCATAATTTTAGTTTTTCTTTAGTTTTATTGGGTTTTTGCCACACTTCTGAAAAAAATAAAGATTAATTAAATAAGCCCTTGCGCCAAATGGATCAGTCAAGGGTTATTTTTGAAACCAAGTTTGCCTAACCAAAAAATCTCACACTGAAACAAGCAGATAAGTAAAAAGTAACTAAAATCACATCACTATCGCGCAATTCCGTATTTTTGACGTTTCAAAAATCTCTCTGTTTTCGTTTTCAAAATAATAGTAAAAATATTAAACGTATGTCAAGTTTGACAGTTTAAAATTTGTTTATCTGCGACTTACGTCATACGAACAAATGAATAATTCATTATATTTTCATCAACATATTTATGAAACTGCAACCAATAATAATAGAACTATATACCTACTGCACTAAGAGTTTGCACTATATTGTACTAAATTGCAAAAAATGGTTGTTTTTAACCCAACCAAATATAGAAAATTATTGACAATAAAAACAATTGCGTAACGTTAGCCGTGACGTAAGTCGTCTGAATTCTTGCCGCGACTATACAGAAAAATAGCAGGTATGTGTTTCAAATAATGTATATAGGAACTCAAATAAAAATTATGTATTCATTATATTACAAAAAATGGAATGCTGTGCTTTCTAAAAAAAGTTTTGTATAGGGACCTACAACAAAGTTTGGTTACTAATTAAATATACAGGTTGTGTAAACAAACCTCCAAATTTATTCGTTTTGACTTTTAAGTATGTATTCACAATTTTATATGAAAATTATTCTATTTAAGTCTTCATGAAAAGATGCAATGCAGTGTTATGTTTAAATTAAAAGGAAATTTACTGATTTCTAACTAAAAGAAAACCCCATTTTCACACGATACGTATAAAAGTAATTAAGTAGGTAGATGTTTAGTTTATAAATCTTATTACTCGATATTAAAGACTAATAAGATATCTACTTAATACGTAGGTATGTTGCCTAATTTTAAATTAAGAATAAATTCTACATAAGTAGGTATATAGGTATATATAAATTATTATTAAACTGATTTTATTATAAATCATTATACAACACATATTTATTTGTTTTGGGTCCAAGAAATATGTCGCGTTTCATTGCTTTTTGCCACAAATTTCGCGTATTTGGAATCCAGGGTAAACTAATAAATAATTTATTTCGGCATTTTATCGTTGCACTGGTTCATTTCGGTACAATAAGATATCTGCACAATAAGTAAAGATTGTATTGTTTTAGTGTCTCTAATAGCACCTTCAATATTTAAATTTTCTATAATTCAAATAAAAACCCCAATCCTTAACGACGTCCATGGCTTTCACCTGGTATAGGAGGCAGTGACGTCACACAACGGTTTAAGCCAGTCCATGTTCTCAAATTATTTTAAAGGCTTTAGAGGTGTCACAAAATTATATATATTCTTTTCAGATCGCACACGCATGTTTTTTCAATAGAGGAGTCTTGTAAAATGTAAACTAAATTTTGTAAGACTCATTCCTAATTAGTTAAAACAACAGAATTCGTTTCTCTTTTTATCTTAAAAAAATAAACAGGAAGCTCTTAGAAAATAGTGAAGGTAAAATCTCCATAGAGAAATAAATAAAAAAATATATAAACAAGCATATTTATTTAATAACAAAGTCCAGTCTTTCATTTTTTTTTAATATATTCCCTCCACTTGGATGCGCCCGTAGAACACATTCGGTGGTGGGCTATTTCAATGAAGTAAAAGTATAGTGGTAATAAGTGGATCAAATTCATCAGATTAATCTGAAATTATCATCTTTAATTTTTCGAGAACTGATATTAAACATTAAAAATGTATCACACCATACCATTTCCATTTTAACATATTAAGGGTGAGGGTCATGTCCACTTAGGGGTAGAAATATGGAGTACATCCATAAGATATGTCCCGTTCAAAACAAAAGTTCCATGGTTTATTTGTGTTTTTTTTTTGCATTAGAACGAAGAAATCAGGTCTACGATGTGTATAATTATTTTTTACAAAAACTATTAGTCATAATCAACAAGGAACAGTCGTACGTACCATTTTTCTATATATACAGGGAATTTTGCGTTAAGAACTCAGCTTTGCTTTACCTTTAACTAGCATTGACCGCACGCCCCACTAGCTAGGTAACTTATGTAACGCTCTAATAATGCATTGATATAAATTCTTCGCAGGAGATTACTGCACCAGGCGTCGGAAGCAGTGGAAAGGGAGAGACACCTCAAAGAAGCACAACATTTGTATTTAAATCTGAAGGGGGTTTTAGCGAAACAACCGGGACCGAGAATACAGGAACAGTTACTGAAAACACAGAGGGCGTTGAAAATCCGAGGAGATAAACTCAAAGTGAGTCATTATTATTTATTTTTCCCCTTTTTTCTTTTTGGTAATCTTTCTGTAGGCTATAGTTATGACATTGGTTTTATAAGCTTGTTGTTTAATTGCAATTGCCATTATGAATTCGGCTTATTTGTATAAATTTAGAAACGTATTACAATATCTTTTTATTACCTAGGTAGTTTTATACCCGTATTACAAATGAAGGGACACAAATGATACCACAGGTTTCTTAGGCGAAAATAAGTTGATTTAACCTCTATTCCAAGTGACATAATAAAACAGGGTTTCAAAATGAAAAGAAAAACATTATTTTGCCTAAAGTTTTAATCAGAGATGGTTTAAATTTTCCAGATAGAGTATTTTTAAGGGGGAAAATAATAGAATAATCAATTTTGGATGTCGCCCTCTGTAGACAATGTTATGCATTAAATAGGTATGTAACTATTTTGCCAGCCCTCGTATACAGCTTTTAGTATCAAAATATGAATTATTGGATGTTTTATTAACAAAAAAGGCATTCTTATTGAAAATGGCTAAAATCAAACCGTTGGAGAGATATTTTTAATTTTATAAATTTGTATTATGGATTTATACCTTCAGGAATATTAACGTACAGCATTCACTTGCGAATTCGTATACATATTGGATTAATGGATAACATTGCCTACAGAGGGCGCCTCATAAGCGACACTCAAAAGTGATTATTATATTATATTTTTCCCAATATCAAAAAATTACTTGCTAGAAAATTTGAAACGTGTGTCTGACAGTTTTAAAACTAAAAATTATTAAGAATAAACCATTTTTTATTTTTCACTTTGACACCCCGCGTCTATCTTTTTATTATGGGACTTGGGATGGAGGTATGCTATATAGGTTAAATTAACTTACCTATTTTCACTTAAGCAATCTCTTGTATCATTTCTGCCCCTTCTTTTAAATACACCCTGTATATAATAGTGTTAAAAGGATGAGTGATGAAACAGTCGTGTGTACATGAAATTGAATTTCATACGTTGACAACGCTTCGCGAATGGATTATACACAACGCAAAAATACATTTTAATATGAATGTTTATTAATTTCAGAGTTTAGTGTCCGAATTAAATATGGCGGAGTTGAAAGCAGCAGAGTACAAATCGGATCTCCAGAGAGTCACCGATGAATTAGCCGAATTGAAGAGGAAATACCTGGAGGAGAAAAAGGCGAACCGAACGCAGCGCATGGCACTCACATCAAGTAGGGAGTTGAACCGGAGTCGCGGGGACGCTAGCAGCGAAGTAAAATTTACTGGTGGCGGCTTTCGAATGTCTGTACCACAAATTTCTACGAAATAGCCTCTCTAAAAAATCTTCCGTCTACCAGATAGCTTCCTAGTGTATACTCACCTTTACTTGTAGGGTAAGTAATAAAATTAACAAGAATTGCAACGTACTTAGACTAATAAAAAAATAGTTGTAGGTTAACGAAAATGTCAAAGGTTTTAGAAGTTTGTGTTGACAGTATCGAGTCGGCTGAAAATGCGATTACCGGAGCCGACAGACTTGAGTTGTGCTCTTCTCTCACAGAGGGCGGTTTGACACCTCCTGGCCTACTCATTCAAATTCAAAATATGAATTCTAGAAATATTCCCGTATACTGTCTACTGCGATGCCGACCTGGCAATTTCATTTATAAATTGGAGGAAATAGAGATTATGAAAGAAGATGTTAGGATTTTGAGAAAACATGGTGCCAACGGATTTGTTTTCGGGGCTTTAACCGAAAACGGAGAGGTCAATATGAAATTTTGTCGTGAGATAATAAAAGTATGTCACCCTCTGCCAGTTACATTCCACAGAGCGTTTGATTTCTGTAAAAGGCCCACTATAGAGGTTGAGGTAATCATCGATTTAGGATTCCAAAGAATTCTTACAAGCGGCAAACAAGCGACGGCTCAAATGGGGGTCAAGCTGATTAAAAAATTAATAGAACAAGTTGGACACAGGATTATCATTATGCCTGGGGGAGGAGTGAATAAGGATAATGTAAAATTTGTAGTCGATAACACAGGAGTCGGTGAAATCCATGGTTCCTTCAAGGTGGTCAAAGAAGAACCGCCAAGTGAAGCTAAATGTGAAGAGGAAAGTGAAATTACAATCGGAGGTGGGCCCTTGTATGTTACTGATGAGACTGCTGTTGCGGAAATCGTAAATATTTTAAAGACTGTTTAAGACTTTGTTCAAATTAAACACCTGCATATCACGGTGTACTGTGTTGTTCAGAATAAATGTACAACAAATTCTACTTGTTTATGTTTCTGTGAAACTGTACCTATGTAGCTAATGTATTGAATAAATGTTTAATTTCTCCCATTGTTTTAAAACATTACCAGACAGATTATATAGATTTGGGTATTTATATAAAACAAAAAAATTGAGGGGTTGATTCTTTGGTTAAAATTAAAAGGTGTCTTTTATACAGGGTGGTCGCGATGTAATGGGCCAAAATGACTAGATTCCTGACGTGAAAGTATTGCGATTTAGACAAACTCACCTTAGTCCAAAAGTTGATACTTACAGAGATACAGGGTGTTTAATGCAAAATATTATTTTAGTTTTTTCTTATTTATTTCATAATAAATGCTCATATTGAGATGAAATTTTAGTGTTAGGGGTTTTCTGGGGCGAGAGATTGAAATATATCCATGGTTTGCTTGTAGCTCATAGAGAGCGCCACCTGCGCTAGGTCCAATGCGTTGAAAACGACAGAACTTTTTTATCTTTCAAAAATCTAATTCTCAGGTAGCAAATTCTGATTTTTCAACTTCTTTTACACAAAAAATCTATACTTTTTGATAGTCGCTATATTGCAATATAGTATAGCAATGAGTTTGTCTAAATCGCAATATTTTGACGTCAGGAATCTATATATAGTCATGAATTTTGGCCCATTACATCGCGACCACCCTGTATATCATTTTTGACAAAAAAAACCTCAAAATTTACTCTCAAAAAAGATAATTCACAACTTAGAAAACATATAATTATCTACTAATATTAATAGACTGTGCTACTTAATACGGACAACTTAATGTACATACAAGGGGAAAAAAATATCGGATTTTTTTTTTCTTTTTTGGAGGGCCTACAATTTTGAGGAGAGGGTTTTCTTTAAAAATGTTATTAGTTATATAAAAGACCCTTAATTTTCACTAAAACCCTTCTTCAATTTTTTTCGTACCTACTTTAGATATAATGTATGTTTTTCTATAGGTAATAAATTTAAAAAAACATTCGGTACCTATACGGTTGTTTCGTATTTTAAAAAATAGTACATTTTCCACATTCGTGATTGAATTGGATGAAAACATTAACCTTGTCAAATATTATTTAACCAGTCCAATCACATTGTTGGTTCTTCAGCAAGAAAGAACTTCTGTGATTGGTTATTTTTAATTATTTAAATTTCAACTACAATAAATTTAAACATCTTAGATTATTTGTAAGAAATTTTATTGAGTACATACTGAACAAAATGGTATTAATATTGTACAAGTATAAAGTATTTCGATTCTGCTGTGGTTCTAAAAAAACTTGTGTAGCACAGATAAATATAAATATAGCTAATTGATCTGTGGTAAAAGTGAGGTTAGACTTGTTATTACATTCTTAAATATTCTATATTTAATTTAAGTACTGCTGTAACAATATGGAAAATAAGACCCAAATTTACCCTCCCTTGTCATACAGTGATCTTAACTCGGGTGACAGCTATTCTCTAAAATTCCTTTCAGGTCTGGGCAAACCAACAAAAAGAGGAATAAGGAAATGTTTCAGCTGTGGTGTATATAACGGAAATAGGAGCACAATGTGCAAAAATAAGAAATGTGGGGTTGTCCTGAAGGATTCTGAAGAAAAATCCAAAGTAAATCTGGACGCTGTGAAGTTACTCACTGGTACAGAGAGGCAGGTATACTCTGTACGAGTCAGAGATATGGGGCCAGATTATCGAGGTTTCGTCCAATTGCCTCTTTTACAATCTCACAGCGAAGAAGACACAAATATTTTTTCAGAGGTAGCGCTGTGCTTTGTTAACTCCTGCCAGAACTCGTTCGATAACTCGATTCTAAAATGCCATGAAGAGGAACAATGCCACAACAATTTATTTTGTGTTCACATTAACTCTGCTTTAAAAAGCCAAAGTAATGCTTCACCCATAGAGTTCAAGAGTGATATTTTGGATTCGTTGAAAATCGCAGACGACATGAAAGAAAGGCTCCTTTTGCTGGCTACTGAAAGGGAGGGGCCTTTAGTACAGAGGATCTCTAAATCAGTTATGGCAGTGAAATGCCAAGTCAGTCCAAAGCATCCTCTTGATACCTACACTTTACTTTTCTTCGAGGAAAAGGCAAAGATGTTTACGAAAAGTACTACTGCAGCTGTACAGAGTTTATGGGTAAGTGGAGGCAGTACTTAAATGTATTTTAAATCATACGGTACTTATTCTGTTTTGTGTATACTTAAGTAGGTATGTAATTTTTTTTGTAGTTTCCAACGATCTAAAAAGTAAATCGTCCAATATTAAATATAAATGCATACATTACTACGCTTGTATATGGGCATTAGCAAGTGATTCAAAGTACAAGGATGAATTTTCACATTTTCTAGGTTTAGAGATACCAACAACTCGTAAGTGAATAAAATTTTGTGATATTTTTCATAACATAACAAATTTTTGTTTTAGAAAACCTGATAGTAAACATTATTCCTAATAAAAGTAGTTTACGTTTTTACAAAAATAATTTTGTTAAAGGTGGCATTGTGGAAAATGTATCAAATGCTCGTAAAAATAAAAGGAAACTCGTGAATGTAATTACATATCTAAGTGTAAATTTTTTCGCTTACTTAAGTATATATAAAATAATTTTTTGTAGAAAACTTTAAGAAAGCCTGTTAATCATAAGAAATGTAAAATATTGATGCCAAAGGTACTTCCGATAGAGATAAAAGTATTAAATGAATCGAAGGGGAGCCACGATGATGTTTCTTGGAAATTTATAGAGTGGTTGGGTTATGTTACAGAATCTATCAATCAGACAATGAAATTTGAAAATTGCAGTATTTTGATCACTTTACTTTTCCATCTACCTGAGGTTAGTGAAAAATTAAAACAGTTTTAACATTATTTTAGGTAGCATTTTAAATTTTATTTTGATATATCTAAAGTATTTTTCATTATTCTTTTCAACGTTTATGAAATCAAGTACCTATGGATTCATTAACTAAATCTAGTTGTCCATGACTTTCATGATCATGATATTCTGAATTTCTATGTTTTTCTTTTGTTTCTAAACAGCCACTGTTTTTTCTCTAACCTCTTTATTTTTTATCTATTAAAAAATGTTAAATGTGCTTGTGCAATGTACCTGATCTGTTTCAGAATTTTTATGATTGTTTGAAAAAACGAATTCCTAGCATGTACGAAGAGATTCAAAATGGTAGTACAGTTCATTACAACATTATGAATATACTGCATTTGAAAGAAATCTTTGACACACCTCAGGTATAAAAAATTGAATACTATATATAATAGTAAATACCTGTTTATAAAAATTTTAATTCTACATTTATACCTAACTAGTTTTTGTATTGTTTTAGATTAAATTAAAGATCTCGAAAAAATTTGTACACCACGAACAAAAGGGCTACGTAGAATATGATGAAAATGAAGAGAACAATAATGACAGTTACCAGTGCTCCTTTATATTTTTCTTGAACGTGGGACAGTCTACAGTGGATGAAAGTGAAAATACTAATAACTCGTTTTTTATTGAATGGTTGCCGATAGTTACCAGTTTGACCAAAGTAGGACAATTAAAACTCCAGTACAAGTACGGAAGGAAAAGCACTTAAGGTAGGTTTTATCTTTATTTCAAATTTGGTGTGTTAGTAAAAAATTTGCTTGCTTATAAAGTTGTGTCGGCATGGGTCTTTTATTTGTTTTTAATTCGGGTCATACATATTGAGATGATCTTTTAGATATATCGTTATACATTTACAAAATTTTAACCTACGCTAATTATGCATTGTGAATGTGTGTTCTTAAAGTTGTTTGGCTTCATTAATACACTAATTTTCATATTTATTACACTTTGATTGTGTTTTATAAAATTAAATTTTGAATAAATACTACTTAGCTATTCATAATTTTAGGTTCAACATTTTACCACACATCCTACATCAGCATCATTTGGAGCTACTGCGACAAATTATAAATATGATGCAACATTTTAATAGTTAAATATTATTTTATATATTTAAAATAAAACAATATTTCGACATAAGTATGTTGAGAAAAATGTTTACTAAATGTAATCAAAAAATTACGTTGATGTATTTAATTCTTGACAATCGATATTTTTGAGTTTCTTCTAAATCTGTTATGTTATCAGTATTACGATTTCATGCAGGGAGTTTAGGTGTGAGCATACAAAAATCTATCGGGTTATAGATTTAACCAAAATACCTAGTAGGTATTATGAAATTTTTTTTCGCACGGTCCACTGAGATACGTTGTGAAATTATTTGAGAAAATAACTGTTTTTAACCATATGTTTGAAGTTTTTTAAGAGGTCAAATTGATATTTGGCTCAGATGTATACTACTTTGAGGTCGTTAATATTTGTGATATTTATTTTGATCTAACATCAGAAGAGGCCTTGACCAGCTGCTCTTGATCTTGATAATTAATATTTTTGTAATTTGAAACAGATTTTCTTAAGAATCAATTTTGAATAAAAAAGGTGTTCCAATTTTATTACCTGCACTAATTCTCTAAAAAACAACATGAGATATAGGTACATATGCTTGTGCAATAATATCTTCTGGAAGTTCTGTGTACAAATTTCATTAAATCTCTATTGGTGAGTAAAATAACTAAGAACTAATGTTAAAAGTTGAAAGTAGATTTCGATTTCATTACAAATACATCAGCAGTTCGAAAGAAATCAAAAAATTTATTTTAAACAGTTCATTATACTATTGCAAAGGATTGTTCATGCTAAAAATTTAATTGAATGTATATTGTATGATAGTGATATGAAGATGAGGAACAAAAAATTACTTTTTAAAATTTATAATTATTGTTCCGACAAAGGTTTTGTTTTAATAATCATTACCTATTGAAAACCATTATTTTTTATTTTACATCATTACGTCATTATCATACGAAAGGACCCTGGTGTCAAATATACTTTTTATTTTTAGAAAACTCAATATATTGAGATTATTCTCAATATCTTGAAATTTTTCTCAATATAATGGGAATAATCTCAATATCTTGACTTTTCTCTTAGTACATACTATGATATTTTTATGTATTTAGGTTGTAAAAGCATATTTAGTCATAGGCGTTGCTCGTAGAATCTAAAAGGGACCAGTTTTTCGAGAAATAACATTTACGATTTCTTTAGGAAATTATTTTTGTCGTATTCTTATTCAGCTTAATTTGAAACCCCGTGTCTATATTTTGGCAACCTACTCTCAAAGGTTTAACTTTCCCTAGATTTATCCTTCTAACTTGCTTACCAGGGCGATTTGTTTGTTATCCAATTGTTCTGAGTTTTTAGTAGCTTATATGTAACTATTTTGACACTATGTTAATTTACTCATAGGCGTCGCACGTAGGATTGTAGCGATTTTTTTTAGGAAATTATTTTTAACGGATTCTTATTCAGCTTTATTAAAAACCCCTCTGTAAATTTTGACAATTTACCTTCAACGCTTCTTTACTTTTCGATAAATATCTCAAACACTTATGTCGCCGGTTTCAGACCCCTGCCTCGTGTGAAACATGTTATTTAGAAGTTTCATGATAAGATACATAAGAACAAATAGTTATGTAATAATATCGTTATAGAAAAAAAAATATATCTAATACACTAATAAATGCAAAAATTGTTATGGCAGATTCCTATTTCAAAATTTATCTATATCATCTATTTTAAAAATTATTAGTGAAAGAAAAATTTCTCGAGAATGTGATACTAACCTTAATGAAAAACAGGTAGTACCTAACACTAAACTGTTTGTCTAATAGTTTTAAAATTAACAGATATGCGAACAAAAAAAAAAAACTTAATTTTTGTGTGCTCATGTCTTGAATACTTTTAAAGATATTTGATTCAAATTTAGCACAAAGAGGTTTCCTTTTGAATCTCATATCAGACGCCTATGATAGATTCGATATTCGATAGGGGTCTGAAAGTAAAGACATACCTAAATGCTTAAGGTATTTATTGAAAAGTAAAGAGTCGTTAACTGCAAGTTGCTAAAATTTGGTACAGAGAAGTTTCTATCTAACGAAGCTGAATAAGAATCCATAAAAAATAATTATCTAAAAAGATCGCAAATGTTATTTCTCGAAAAATTTGATCCCTTTTTTACAATATTACGTGCGACGCCTCTGACTAACTTAACATATTTTTTCTACCTAAATCGCTAGTGGAATGTAAATAAATACATTAAGATATTACAGTAAAAGTCAAAATATTGAGAATAATCTTATTATATTGAGAAAAAATATATTGAGTTTTCTAAAAATAAAAGGTATGTTTGACACTAGAAGGGTGCTTTCGTAGCTTTCAGTATTATCATACAATCAATATTCAGTAAAAATTTGAGACACTGTAACTTTGTGTGACTCTTTAAAGGATTACTTACAAGCATCTTTTATTCAAACATAAAAGTCATTAAGGCCACAAAAGTTATTAAGATCGAACCTCCTCGGATGTTAGATCAAAACAAATTAAATGTCACATGATTTAACGACCTTGATATAGTAGATATCTACACCAAAAATCAATTTGGGCTTTTTACTTAAAAAACACCCAGTAAGTATCTCAGTAGTATGCGATAGAAAAAATATACATAATATTATTGTTATCTGGAGCTATAATCTGGAAAATTGTTGTATGTTTACACTGGGACACCCTGTATAAAATTAAAAAATAAGTATATATGCGATTGTCACTTGCAGTGATAAGACAGTGTTCTTTATATTATTATTTATATATTGTTATTTATTTTGATAAAGATCCTGTCAATAAAATATATTCATAGGAACATTAATATTTAGTTTTCCCAATGTAAATTCCATTGCCTCAATTGAAATCGTGACTTTAAATGGTAATTTTTTTTCTGATGGTCGTGGGTTAAACAAATTAACTATAATAATTACAATTAACCTCATTAATCAGTCTGTTTAAGTTGGTCTATTATGTAAATTACTGAATTCTAATAGATAATAATATATTATCTATACCTATATACACTGATAAATCGAGATTATATATATATATATATATCATTTTTTTATATTATTACCTAGTTCTTTTTGTTTTTTAGTAGTAATATATTTATTAATTTGATCATAAGAATAGTAATTAGTAACCTCTGGCGTTTATATTTAGCGTCAGAATATCAAGCGACCTTTGATCTTTTTTTTTTTAATTTGATTGTCTAACGGCTAGAGCAGTCGTAAAGCTCAGTTGCGGGATGCGCACGAAACGTGAACAATGTCCGATAAGTACGTGTTTACTTTATCTGAGAAAGATAAAGAATACGTTGCAAAACATCTCAATGAAACGGATGAAATTAGACAGAAGGCTTTGGACGAAACAAAGAAATGGCTAACGGATGTAAGGCCCGATTTACACGCGCGACTGGAAGATCAGCACGTTTTACCTTACTTGCGCGTATGCAAGTTCAACTTGGAACTAGCCAAAGAAAAACTCATAAATTATTACACCATGAGGAGAGACAGGACGGAATGGTTCCTAAACAGAGACCCGCTCTTACCAGAGATACAAGAATTGGTAAAACTAGGCGTTTTTGTGCCCTTAAAGGAGACATTCGACGGAAAACTAGTTGTCGTGATTCGCACAGCCGCTCACGATCCTCGGAAGCACAAGCAGAACAACGTCTTCAAGACAGGTAAGATGCTGCTCGATGTTGCGGCCTTGGAGGAAGAAAAAGCCCAAATCTACGGCACCGTCGCCATCTTCGACATGGCTGGCGTGGGATTTTGGCACGCAAAACAACTTACGCCCTCTATGATTAAGCACGCAGTGTTCGCATGGCAGAACTACCACTGCAGACCGAAGCAACTCGAATTCGTAAACGCGCCGCTTTATATCAACGTGGTGTTAAGAGCGCCACTTCTAGCTGAGGAGGACTAGATGGCGCCACCAACAAATTATTTCAAAGATGATAATAAATTAATTGGAACTAATTTTATAGTTAATGAAAAATTGTAAGGGTTTAGCATTTCTTAGAGCTCCTACTGATATAGTTTGGTTTGGATATATTCGGTAGTTTACGAGAAATACCATTTTCTATGTGAAACAGTTTATGCTCAAAAACTTTTTTTTTTAGATAAAAACAGTTATTTAAAATATGTCAGGAGGAAATTTAAGGATTTTTAAAGATGCCTTAATAAAATTGAAGTCTCGAAAGGGTTTAAAATTTAAATGAATCATATTTGAAAATCCTAATATTTCGCCGACATGGAAAACGGAAAATAATTTGCACACCGGATTACAGTTTAGAATTAAAATAAATTTATAACTTTGGACACTCTGTAAGAGAGGGCGCTCGCCTAGCTTAACCAAGCTGTGTCATTTTCCCCACCCAAATTTAATTTTGAAGTGCATCGAACCATCGAATCATCGAGACATCGAATAATTTCAAAAAGATAGGTTATGTGGTTATACGACACCTATTATTTCAATCTATATTTTGTAATTTTAGATTGTTTTAAACAAACTGAATTGTTTAATACATTTAAATTTACATAGTCTGTAGCTTTTGTTAATAAATAGGTACTTTGCTTTTTAGTTTAAAATGTATATAGAGTGTATATGACCACAATGACATTATTTGCTCATGACATTTAAAAATTATTTCAGCTTATCGCCACTTTTTGTTCTACCTGTTATATTTTATTATGTTCTTTACTATTTTAGCTAAGTAAGGACATTTCTATATAGTATAAGTAAGGACGGAAGCACACAGAGGATGAAGTAATGACTGTTCTTCTGAAGTAAGGGCAGGTGACAGCCCTAGTAGTGACAGTTACAAAATTAATCCCGGCATTCCCGGCTGTTTTGTTCAAATGATATGTTGTGGTAATATTGCTATGTCTTTCCGGCATCTATTCATTTTATCAGATTCTGATTTTAGAAAATGTGTTTTATGTAAAACAATTAATTTTAGCATCCCCTAAGAAGTTACAACCCTTTCAAAGTGCTGAAATCAAGTTTCCAAGTGTCGAAACATCAGCTAAACTAAAATGACAGGAACCTACTACTGCAGAAAGTATCGTTTGGAGAATCAATCGTAAGGTTAAGATGCTGGCTTTTATTTTTATTGTACGAAAACTAAAGATATTTTGTAATTTTTATACAAACAAAAAGATTTATTTTGAATAGGGCTATTCAAAATTTTTAAGTATGAATAAGTTCTGATAATAAACATACAAGGCGTACAAAGTGACGAGTGCAATAATCCTGGGAAAATGACATAACTGCACCCATGTAAAAATTGAAGTGTTTAATTTGACTAATAGCACATATGGAAACTAGATTCCAATACACACTTTTAAAGGACTGTAATTTTTTAGGGGATGCCAAAATTATTTTTTTTTACATGAAACCCTCTCTTAAGTCAGCTCAGGAATCTACTGTTTCATTATCTTAAACTATTTTTGAGACACTATTTACATATTGAATTTTTCAAAAGATACTTTACACTTTTTACATTCAGTCGATGAATATATTTGAATTTTGTTTGTAATATATCTTTATTTAATCAAGTAGGTAAATATAAAAAACATTTTCATGTATCTGCTTTGGATTACCTACCTTGTAGAAAAAAAATCTAAATATTTGGCCGAATTCAACAACTTGTAGTGGTTGATATTGCCAGCATATATATATTTATTTGTGAAGCGCTTTAGAAACAGAATAATGGGATAGAGCGAGTAAAATACCCAAATATATTTCATTCTGGTAATTATTTACAACAGCGTAAAACTGCAATTTTAACAAAAAAATTCCTACCCCCCTGTTTTCGAGGGTGTTGATCACGAATCTGAAGTCGGATTTCAGCGCTCGGATGTAGTTTTGAAAAAAAAATTTCAAAATTATAACCTCTATGTATACACTACATTAGGCTGATATTACAATAAAACACCTCTGCATTCTTTATTTCATGACATCACATTGTTGTCAAAATATTATAGGGGTTATATTGAAACTTCAACCTAATGTATACATAGAGGTTATAATTTTGAAAAAGTCCATGCGAGCGCCAAAATTGGATTTCAGATTCGTGATCAGCACCCTCGAAAATAGGGGGGATAGGAATTTTTTTGTTAAGATTGGAGAGTTTTACGCTATTGTAAATAATTACCTTCATTTTTTTATATTACTACCTGTAGAAGTTCTTATAAAATATTAGTAGGGTAAAAAACAGATTACAACCGCATATCTTCCAAATAATACAACAGACTATAAAACACAAAACACAAGTAAAATCAGAAATAACTATACAAATTTCAGTATGAATTTTACTTGTGCTATGATCAGATAAGCCGGTCGGAGCTTCAAAAGAAAAGAGAAATAAGGGAACAGACTGAACAGAGGAATTCGTTTTTTGTTCAAGTTTTTATACTCAAGTAAATATAAATTCGTCATGTCAAAGTGAACTACAACCCATATTACACATTTGTAATACGAGTTGACATTTAGTTCTGCGGTATATCTGTGACATCTTTTGTTGAAAAGTCATACTTACATTTTCCTTATATGTATATTACAACTGTACAGAAAGGTTGTTATCTTAACTATATATTGAAATTTAGGATTTTATCTGATGCTAGCGCTAAAAATAAACCTGGTGGCAGAAGTGGCCCCTTAAATGTGTTCAAAAGTTTTCTGTCCCCCAAATTAAGAGAAAGGGTGAGAGTGCATTTTGGAAGCGTCGAGTCTCTCCATAGGGTTGTGGACCAGAAAATTTTGCCTCCAGAATATGGAGGACAGGGTGAAAGTATGGAAAGTTTAGTAGCGTATTGGAACGAAAAGTTAAAGGGATATAAGGAGTGGTTTGCTGACGACGAGCAGTACAAAGCAGAATGAATTAAGTGTTTTTTATTGTATTTAAATAATTGACTATGTATTTTACACTGTGCATTATATTATAAAAGTTTGTAATCTTTTCTTAAGTTAAGTTTTCCCACTCACTACGTGATATTATGTAAAACTTCATTTTATACAAAAAGTGTGTTTGCACAGCTATTAAGGATACTGTCAATTTCCATTAGATAAACATTAAATGTCGACGTGAAAATGTTATCTCATACTATTAACTACTATTACACATTACATTGCACTTTGTTGATGCCAAAAGTAGTATATTAACTGGTGTAAAAATTATGACATTTTTATTAAACATTCATTTTGCGCATAGTAAGAGCTGTTTGGAATTCGTTTTTAATTTGCTCCTAGAAGAAAAAGTGAAGAAATTACAGCAGTTGATAAAATTTGTCGGTTTCATAGGTGACAAGCCTGAAAAATTATATTTTGAAAATAAATAACATTTCTTTATTAAGCTCTGAAAACTGTCAGAAAGTTCAAATAGAGTATAAAATAATTTTGTTTATTCTCTGTTTGTAAATATTTATATTCCACCATTTCAGACAGTGTTGTTATACTATATTCGTATGTTTATGTTTGTTGTGTACAAACTAAGCTGTTTTTTTGCGACAAACCGTATTCATCGACTGTTTCAAAACGTATTCAATGGTGACGTCACGAATGTATTGCACCAAGCAAATGTATAGTTTCAAAACGTAACGTCATCAAATATTTGTTTCTCTTTAATATCACCCTCACACTTTTTAATTATTGTTTACACTATTGTCTACACTAGATTTGGATTAAAGTAGAACAATTATTAGTGGTAGAAATTATTAACCATACCTATATCCGCATGTTTTTGTACATATATTTTGAAAATGTATGAATTTTGCAACAAAAATATAGAAATTGATTTTAGCAACTGCAAACCAAAAACAAACATCTAACATGTTTATATGAGTGACAAGTTTATAAAATTTAGATAGAAAAGTAATTGGATTATGCTTGTGGATTATGTAATTCAGGATGTCTAAAAATACGTTTAAATTTGCAGAGGTACATACAACCAACTCCTTTTAAATAAACAAGAATAAGAAGTATCAAAATAACAACCATTTTAAATGTTAATCTAAAAATTTAAATCACACCGATTTTCAAATATCTACTTTTTAGGCAACTGCTGCATAAACCAATAGCAAAGCATCTAAAGACTCCGGCCGGACTCAGTGGACGTTTTAAACACGGTTTAAACAGCGACGTGTGTGACGTCACTGTTTCAACGCAAAAATATAATGTTTTGAACCGGGTTGAACACATTTCGTCGCAATAAAACAGCTCTAGATGCATCGAATATCTAGCTTGCACGTACTACGTGCCATAGGCTTTCATGTAAGATTTTTGTTATTCTAATAACTTATTCCTGGTCATGATTAATCTAATAAAAGCGGTAAACGACCGAATTTAACAGATGAATGTTTCTCACACAGAAGTCGTTTTCTGTTTACTTTTACTGGCGACAGTATGAGTACATATTTTATTATGATTCCAATAAAGGAGTTTGAAACTCGTTCATTTAAATTTAAAAGATAAAAGAACTCGGTACACTTACACATCTGCAAAAATGTCTATAACTGATAATGTGAATGCCATAATAGAAGAGAATGAAACAACTTCTTAAACGTAAAAGCTCATAAGCTTTAGCTTTAAGAGTGTTCTACACCAACTGACCGAGTCCGCGGCGAATTTCCTTGTTTCCTATGCCATTTCGTTATCTGTTGCATAGATCAACACATCTATTCAACTGTATTCTTGGTAGCATATTTTTTGAAATATATTGTAGTCAAAACTTACAGTATGGTGGCAACACCTCACGGCGTACATAAAATATCAAGAAATTTCGAATTTACGAACTAGGTATTACGAATTTTTTGGAAAAATTTTATAGGAAAAAACTGTTTATTTTTGTGTCAGACAGGGTGGAAATGTGGTTATTTTGATCTGATCAAAAAGAACATTTTTTAAAAACATGTAATTGTTTCACTTTTCACTGTGTGAACTGTGTGAACTTTAATTTTAGAGCTACTTGCCAAAAATAGGTTCATTACGACAAGTATGGAGCTCAAAATTAGTAAATTATTCATTTCAATAAGGCGGCTTAACTATAGGATGCTCTTATGTAAAACATCAATAAAATATAAATTAAAAACCGTCCAATTCATTTAACTCTTTAGTAACCTTCGTTTTCGATACGAAACATTCTATTTTCCGCCAATGCAACCACCACAATTAGAGTAATTCTCTCAAAATTGGGCAGAAAAAATCCCAATTTTTGTGTTATGACCAACAATCAGAGATTTAAAAAAATAAATTTTTGGTGGGGAATAAGATACAATCAAATATTGGAATTTACTTTTTTAATTCCATCGTGGATCACAATTCGTACTTGGAGATATTGGAAAACTTTTTATTACCAGCAATACCAGCTATGAATGAAGTGAGTTTTAAATAGATATTTTAACAATAAATGGATTGGATGGTTAATTTATATAGAGTGGCTACAACCACTCTCTCAAGTCTCTTGATCTTAAACCTCTTGGTTTTTTATGGGGATATTTGAAGCTAAAAGTATATTCACATAATTTAATGCATAACATAGACGTTTTAATGGAAAAAATTAGAATCAGGTTTTTGTAACGTCACAGCAGTAACTGCAACCCGCAGTACTTTGTGTCATAAGAAATTACATTTCAATAATCAAGAAACAATCTCTTCTTTATAAATGCCGCCCCCTCTTCAGTTTTACAATCCAAGAAAAAGGTGGCAACTAAGCTTAAGTTACAAAATTTCAACAGTTTTTACCCCTTTATATTGGGGGGAACACGCTGTAACTTTTGTATGACTGCTGATAAAAATTTGAAATTGGGTGGGTTTATACTAGATGGTGCCATGAATTCTTTGAGGTCATTTCGGATTTCATGACATTTCCGGTTTGACCGGAAATGACCGTAAATTTATATTTTTAAATGGGACACCCTGTATTTTTTGACATTTTTGGAATCAGCGGATCATTCTACGTATTGGAGGACCAATTTTGTCACATTTTCTTGATGTAACTAATTTTTTTTAATTTTTATAAAACTAGAAGACTAGCAGAAATTGTTTTCTTTTTTGACGGATTTTAAAAATTGTTGTACTACAAAATTCAGAAAAAATGAGTTTTTAAGGAAATACAATAAATCGAAATTTTTAGTGGTAATAACTATAGATATTTACATTTTAAATATTCAAATTTAGAATTTTTCCCATAATTCCCATAAGAAAAAAGATAACAATTTCTGCCAGTCGCGGCCTTTTAGTTTTATTTTTTTAAATTAAAAAAACAAAAATACTTACATCCAGAAAATGTGTCAGAAAGTTGATCCTACCATACGTAAAATAATTGATTCCAAAAATGTCAAAAAATACAGGGTCCCAGTTACAGCGTGTTCCCACTTTCCGTTGCCACCCCGTATATATTATATTCTTAATAGTTTCCATGCGGTAACGTTATTATCTGATTTTTGAAAATAGTTATCATATTAACATCACATATTTTCTTTTTTTCTTTGCATTTTTCAAAATATTAGTTTAATCGTACCTAATCTATCCGTGCCGTACTCTTTAGTAAACTAGATAATTCTTAATTGCCATAGACTTTCCTAACTTGGCTTTTGTTTGGTTTCAGTGTTTTCATTTCACAATCCACAATATTCATAATCATAACCATAATTTATATAATGGTTATACCCTATTCGACTCAGTGGTTGCATAATTTTTCTGACTCGATTATTTAATTATTAAAATAATGAAATCGGGAGAATCCAATTATGAAATTTCCTGATTAGACCCATCACTAGGTATTTCAGGAATCACTAAATAAGGTATCGGACACGGTCACTTTTGGCCCGGTACAAAAAAAAAGTATGAGTATGAAACAGCTCCTAATTTATTTGAGAAACCTAACGTGCATCTTTGTTACGCCACTGCATTTTATTTGCAGATACGAGTTATTTATCTGATATTATTTCGAAAAGTGGAACAGCTCATCACTAGGTACAGGCGAATTTCGTCGCGCACGCCTGACTGTACCAGCGTTTTTACTGATCGCGATTTTTATCAAATTTCCGAGTGGCTAGGTAAGCAACCTTTGCTCGCCTTTCGTTTCGGCCTATGCAACAATTTATCGACGGTACGGTCCATGACTTCGGGAGAAAACAGTGTATGTATACAGTTATGTTATGAACACGGTGCAGGTAGCATGTCGAACGGATACGTTTCTCTCTCGATGACGACGCCAAGCGGTACGCTCTGGAAAACCTCAACGAGACGGAGGAGAAGAGGTACCTGGCCTTGAGGGAGATCAGGAGGTGGTTGGAGGAGGAGAAACAGGACCTGCACGCGCGGCTGGAAGACGAGTACATCCTACCGTTCCTGCGGGGATGCAAGTTCAATTTGGAAAAGACTAAGGCGAAATTGGGGAACTACTACACGATGAGAAGGGACAGACCCGAGTGGTTTAACAATAGAAATCCTTTGTTGCCGGAGATACAGGAGCTGGTTAAGATGGGGTTTTCGTACCTCTTAAAAGAGGTATGTAAAACAGATTCTATTTGTGTTAAAAGTATGAGTCAGCGCAATATTAGTAGGTATTTACATCTATCGAGAAAAGTTGTTCTACTGTTGCGTTTACCATTAGTTTGATGCTAATTGCTTGAATACGTGGTGTTCCGTTGTAATCGTACAAAGAATCACTCAGTCATTGTAGTTTCGACCAAAATAATTCTCAAATAAAAATTTATATGTTTCCCAAGTTTTCCTATCACCCAGTCCTACTGAGATGCAGGATATTAAATTGTAAAAAATAACAACTGTTTTTAACCACATCTTTAAAATTCTTTAAAAGATCAAACTGATTTTTTGGCTGAGGTATAATGTATACTACTTCAAGATCTTTAAAGTCATGTGGCATTTGTTTTGATCTAACATCTGACGCGGCCTTGACCAATCCATAATTGAATGTTCTCTTCATAACTTTTGCGCCGTTAATACTTTGAAATTTGAAGTAGTAGGTATTTGTATTTAGCGGCAATTCATGGCCGTAAACTAAATGTAGTAGAATTTCTGAATATTAATAATTTTAAAAATCGATACAAGATAAATGTTGAAAATTTTTATAGAATTTCAGTTGCATCAATGTTGTGGGGAGTTGAAATAAAAGATTATAGTTTTCAATAATTTTTTAAATGTCATAAATAGTATTGAATATTTTATGTTGGATCATATCCTGTAGCAACTTTTAGAAACTTTATATTTTATTGCGATTTTACGTAATCTTAAGAAACAATAACTTCATAACTGAAGGCAAGTGATTATATTTTTTGAAACGTCAGTTCGAGAGCAGTGTTCCATTTCTATAGCCTTCAAAATCTCCTGATTTTTAACCCCTTGGTGGTTGATTTAGGAGAGAACCCTTAAGGATCCTTTGCTATATGATGGATTTACCGCCAGTAGGTAAAACGATGTCCATCGTGTATTGAAGAAGAGGGACAACATTTATCCTTTATTAATTTCAGTAACAATTTTTTAAATGTAATTAATTCTTATAGTATTTTTCCAGTAAGTTCTTCATGCAGTTATATCAATCCTCGACTGAATAAGTAACAATTGTTGCAAAACCATTATTTTTAATTTATACCTCTATATCACTATCATGTATTGTCAGGCATTTGTTTCGTAAAAGAATAAAGTTGGAAATTCTAAAATCTTTCTGGAAATTAAATTAAAAAATAATACTTCAATTTATGATAATGTGAAACGCGTAATATTTATAAACAACAAGTTGAGCTGTGAGCTGGTCAAGGCCTCCATTGATGTTAGATCAAAACCTCGTCTCATGACTTCAACGACCTTGAAGTAGTGGACACCACAACCAAAAATCTCTTTGATTTCAAAGATATAGTTAAAACAATTATTATTACTTTAAATTTGACACCCCATAGGTCGAGGTGGTAACCACTTATGAAAATTTTGTCACAAATCTTGCAAAATCGTGCGAAATCCTAAAAAGTCGTGCGAAATCCCGAAAAATCGTGCGACTTGATTTAGGCCATCATATTTTGGCCCTTGGGGTATGTGTTTTTTCCCAACCTTTTATAGACATTTTATATAAATATAGTAATTTTCGAGGCAATTTTTATCAAATGCGAAATCTTTAGAAATTCTTTCAAATTGCCCGGAATTCCGAAAATTCACTCAGAAATCTCTATTTTGCGAAATCTTGTCACAATTTTGATCCCAGTGGTTATCCCCTCGCTATAGTCTTCTAGTATAATATGTTCACAGATGTACATATAATCTAGTGAAATTTTGTACGATTTAACGCTAACACCCTGTATATTCTAGCAAGGTTTATTCTTCCTTTAGGAAGAAACTAGATTGATTTTGTATTAAAGTGTGTTTACTTTTGTGTAGCTCATTTGTTTGCGTTCTATCTTCTACGCTTATTGGCAAAGCTAATCTTCAGTATATAAAACTTACTTTCCAAGCTAAGAATTTTGCAATACTTAATTGTAATCCATGGCAATGATATTTTTAGATTCGAGAACAGGCTAGTGATAATAGTCCGCACGGCCTGCCACGACCCCAAGAAGCACAGCCAGGACGACGTCTTTAAGACGGGCAAGATGATCCTGGACGTGGCCGCTCTGGAGGACGAGACCGTCCAAATCTACGGCGTTACCGCCATATTTGACCTAACGGGCGTCGGCGTGTCGCACTCCAGGAGTCTCACCCCGCACATGGTCAAAAAGACCGTGTTCGCTTGGCAGAACTACCACTGTAGGCCCAAGCAGCTGGAGTTCATCAACGCCCCCGTGTTCGTGAACGTGATGTTGAACATTTTTAAGAGTTTCATGACGGAGAAGCTTAAGAAAAGGGTGGGGGTGCACTATGGAGGGAGCGAGTCTTTACACCAGGTGGTGGATAGAAAAATCCTACCTCCTGAGTACGGTGGGGAAGGGGAAAATATGGGGAACCTGGTGGAGTATTGAGTCAAAATTTGGTCAGTAGGCGAGAGTGGTTTATGGAAGATGAACAGTATAAAGCGGATTGAAAATTGATTATTTATTTGTTTACCGTTGTTTTAAGAAAGTATTCTAATAAATTACCAATCAAGGGCTGTTATTGAAAGTATTATAGAATTACTATTGTTTCTTATATTGAAATTATTAAATTTCTGTTAATTATGATATTAGCAAATAAAGTATTTTCGATGCCAGAGTTTTTATTCAAAATTAAGTGAAAGCGTTTCGATTACTTTTAGTTTCTTAATATTAGCGCCATCTCATTTGTTCTTTATTATTAATTGTTTTTGTAACAATTAAACGTTTATTAGTGGAAGTTTTTGAACATTTTTCGATGAACATATTCGCAAACAGTTTTACAATATTCAGTTGAAAATTGACAGTAAATGCTATGGTTATGTAGGAATGGATGGCCAATAATAATTATTAATTATATAAGGGAATTAACAAGCCTTTAAACAAGGATTTAAAGCTGGTTAATTTCCCGAATGTAATTCAACGTTTTATCCACGACCACGGCCAAAACCGATCAATTAGAAGAGGTAAAGCCGTGTGAGAGCAGGTGAAAAATTATGTTTTTGAAGAACGTCATATTTGACAAATTTATTTTAATCGGGTGGCAATTGCTGTCAAAATCCATGTTCTACCTGGCGAAGTTGTGGGCCCCTTCCTTCAGAAACTCCTTATCGAGTGAATTTAAATAATCCCGGTCAAAATGACAAGATCGTTCTTGAGATAAATGTTAATGTTAATAATAATAATTCTAAATAAAATGCTATAAAATCGAAGCGTGGTTTTACGAGTTTTAATCCACTAGTGTGTTAAAAGGCATATTTCTACGTTCATGCAAAAAACAAAACTTTATTGAACTATATTTAGTGGAAAAAGTGGATCTTTATTGCACTAGTGCAATAAAATGTTTATTGCATTCATCTGTCATTCTACTACAGCGTTTTGTCAACATCACAAACATAAGCGTTCAAATCAACGTCATATTTTCCTAGACTTTTTCCTTTTTGATTTTGCATGAACGTAGAAAAAATATTTTATGCAATTCGTACAAAAAGTGCTTATTGCACTTACTTTTTGCACTTGTTGCATAAATAACTATTAATCCACGGAAAACAGACGTATAAACCTTTTTAATATAGTGGTCGTGGAAAAATCAAAAATGGCATTTAACTTTAATTTACTAATATTTTTAGACGCAAAATTGTTCTAAGATCTATTAGTTCCAGTTTTTTGTTCATGAATTTTAGATATTAAATATGAATCATAATCGAAAAATTATAGTACCTAAACATTTTGATAACTTTGAGAGGTAAGATAACTTTTCAATTTAAATAATTATCTAAAAGAGAGATGTCAATCACTCATTTAAGTAAATATGTTTGGCTGATTTTCAATTATTTCGGTGGTTTACCAGATTAGCGTGGTGTGCCGTTTTTATGGATTTACCTATATTGAATTTGACATATTAGTTCAAAGTATTCAATTTACTCATGAATAAGTTATCTGCAATAAATTTGTTAATTACCTATATTGTTCAGGGTTCTCAGCGTCAGGAAAACCTGAAAAACCTGGAAATGTCAGGGAATTTTAACTTTGTCAGGGAAACGTCAGGGAAAGTGCCAATAATTGTCAAAAATCAGGGAATTTTTATTGTCGTCAGGGAAAATTTCTGAATGCTACTCATGCCGTGTCTAAATTCTGTATTTAATGAACGCACCCAGTTGCCTATTTCTGTTTGTTTTAATTACACGTACCCGCAGATTGATATAAAGAAACAGATGTATCTGTAGCTGTTTTTTTATACATATTCATCGCCTGTTTCAAGACATATTCAATGGTGGCGTTACTTATGTAATGCACCATGAAAATTAATAGTTTCAAAACGTAACGTCATTAAATATTTGTTTCTCTGTAACATCACACTCACTTTTTGATTATTGTTTATACAATTTATTTATAACAACAATATAATATTTGGAAAATGTGTGAGATCTCAAAAACATGGAATTGATTTTCGCAACTGTAAACCAATGAAACAAATAATTACCTACATGTTCGTGTTAGTGACAGGTTTAATGAAATTTGAAGAGAAGTAAGTGATTATGCGTTTGTAATATAATTCAAGATGTCTAAGAATACGTAAATTTGTAGAGGTACATAAAATAAAGATAAGAAATATAAAAGTATCAACCATTTTAAACATAAAATCTGAAAATTTAAATCACACCGATTTTGAAATCTCTATTTAGCGACTGCTACGTAGACCTTAGCAAAGCATCTAAAGAGTTCAAACAGGGCTCAGTGGACGTTTTAAACACGGTTTAAAAAGCGACCTGTGAGACGTTACTGTTTCAATGCAAAAATATAGTGTTTTGAACCGATTTGAATACATTTAATGACATAAAACAGCTAAAGCTGTTTTTGTATAGCTGTTTGCTCAGTAGTAAAATATATGTTTATTGGTTTTTGTTGTGTTTGTTTATATATATTTCTATTAAATCTCTTAAATATATATTATATACATATTTCTATTAGATTTCTTAAATATTTATATTTGTTGCAATGACTGAAATAAATATTTCTAATAAAATTAAATATCCATGTCACTTATTTGTCATCAAATGGGCTCATTTATGCCTTATCATTTCACTTGTTTTTACTTTAGTTTAAGTTTTAAAACATGATATTTTGTATGCTTTTGTCAGGGAATTTTAAAAGTATGTCAGGAAAACCTGGAAATGTCAGGAATTTGGTTCTGAAGAATTGCTGAGAACCCTGTTGTTGTGTCGTGTTGTGAATGGATGTTCAATAAAATATTAGAAGTAATGTTGCTGAAAGGTCCATTAGTTCCAATTAAAGTCAAGTTTAAATTTCAAGTTTGAATACAATTTTTAAATGAAAACATTTTCCTCTATTTTATTTAATATCTGAATTTTGTTAATTAATTAAGATAACCAAACTTGAATCATAATCGATAAAAATAATAAATAATTTGTTAACTTTGAAGTGTAAGATAATTTTACAATTTAAATTATTATCTAAAAGAGACATAATCTCAATTATTCATTTAATATTTTTAATGCTTTGCTGATTAGCATTTTTTTCGGTGATTACCAGATCAGTTTTATAGGTTACAGTTCTTCTGATTTTATATGTATATAGTTTGACAGGTAAATTTCAAATATTTAATTTACTCAAGAATTAGTTCGATTTTGCAAATTATTTTGTCTGCAATAAAATTATTAATTATCCACGTTGTTATGGTTGCGGAAAAGAATTGATATTTAATAGAATATAAAAAGTAATATTTGACTTTAATTTACAAATCATTTTTTAGTAAGTAAAGTCTGTTAATTTGGGTCAGTATTTGATAAATATCTAAATTTTTAATTATAAATAATTAAAACACAAACATTAATCGATAAAATTAATATGTGACTTTGAGTGTAAGATGATTTTATGATATCTAAAATAAACAGATAATCATGCCAATTCTGTTCGTTTATTGCCAAACATCTTGTTTTATAAACCATATTGTTAAGAATGTAAATTATAACAAGATAGTTTACTAAATATTCTGAGTAATGCTTTACAACTATTGTTGAAAGTTACAATGATAACAATATTGTTTAGAATATGTAATTTTTCAAGGGGAACCACATTTGGCAATATCGCATTTGTCACTTGGTCAGTGAATTCTTTGAGAATGTTATAACCTAAAATTTGCTACTTGTGCCATGTTCTGTGGAGAATTTTGTATTTTTTATTTACTAAGACATATTATTAAAATAGATTTGTAGTTGTACATTTTATAGAACCCACTACAGAGTTATCCGCAAATGATATGGCACTTTTTCTTTTCTGGAAGGTTCATCAACAAATATTTCCACATCTGGAATTAATTCTAAAGTTGCTGTTTTATTTAAACAAACTAATTTCATAAACTTACCATTTGGAAAGTTGAATAGGATAATTGGTATGTCTAGTATACAGGATGTTTCAAAAAGACATGGGAATATTGTTAAACTGATAGAACAATAAGTGGGACTTACTCTTAATAAACGTCCTAAAGCTACCTATTTGTGAGATACAGGTCGACTAAGATAGGTAATTTTGGAAAATCAAATTTTGGATGAACATTTTTTTAAAGCACAACATATTTAATCAAAATTTTGCGCAAATACGTTTTTTATGGTGCTAATAAATACGCTGGTATCAGTTTTTGCTAGCATTCCGCTGAAATTTTATTCTGCATTTTTTTTTCAGTTAGGTTTCTTCCTTTCTAGGTCATGTGATATTATGTAAAACTTCAATTTACGCAAAAATGGTGCCCTTAACGAATTTGTTAATAATGCACATTTTCGAGAAACATGCAAAAATCTGTGTTACAGAATAAAATGCCAATGTAAGTGCTAACAGCGTCTTCTACTGTGTACCACGGACCACCAAAAAGTAGTGTCAATTATTGTATCAAATATGTTTTGCTTTAAAAAAATTACATCCTAAATTTATTTTACACGTCCTGTATCTCAAAACTAGCTTAGAATACAGGTTTATTAAGTAAATGTCACTTATTTTTTAATGTTATATTTAGCTCTAGTAATATTCTCATGTCTTTTCTAAATACCCTGTATATGAATTGCAGTCTAATGCGGTGTCTACAATTTTATTTCATTTTTTGTTTTTGTAATAGATTATATCATGTGATATGTGATAAGGTAGTTTTTGATTAAGAATATGTATAATTTGCTAATTAATTTAGAATTTGCAGTCATTTTAATTATAAATACAATCCTTCCAATTTGATAACTATCACTGAAATACCTTTGCTGAGACAATAGGATTCAATAACAAGAACATCTTGTTAAAATTTGTTGAACAGAATAGGTAACCTAAAACCCTTGTCATCAGAAAACCAAAATAACAATAAACAATATTGCTATGTTCAAACAGAATCGACTTGAGTGTCAAATCAATCATTTAATATTTTTGATATGCTGTGATTTATCCTTCTTCTGATTTTATATTTTGGTCGTCATATTCAATTTACTCAGATTTTCCTCTCAGGTAAAATTATTAATTACTTATATTTTATTTAAAGGGAAAATAAATTGCATAAACTCTTATTCCTACATTTTATTTTACTATATAACAAACGTACATCACAATACCATCTTATAACAATATAAAAATTAAAATTGAGCACATTAAATGATTATGCAGTATGTCTTGACGACACAGCCTCCATTTCTTGATCGATTTTACTACCCTTATACCCTAAATAAATAGTAGGTGCATATCCATCTTCTCTAGGCTCCTTGGAGGAGCTTTGTTCTGAAGCAGACGTTGTTCATGAAGACATGGGTGCATTGCATTAATTTGTATAAAAAATACAAAATTGATTTAACTTTTAACCTAGCATCTAGAGCGTACAATGTTTTGTTCTTAATTCAAGGGCAAGTCCAAACACAAATAAAAGTAACTGTGACCATGAACTGATTTATTTCTAATGTACGTACCGAAAATAAATAAGATTGCAGCATTGTAACATTTATTGATGAAGAAATGGGTACAAATCATCCAGGTGGAGCACTGTCTCTCTTACGATTAGAAAAACACCTACGAACTTCAACCCCGCTTGAGTTTTAGCACTATCAAACTTATCGTGAGGAACAGCACTATCCATACTATCGTGGAGATGAATCCATAGTACACGTCCGACTCGCCCATGGACCACCCCCTGGTCATCATTGCCCTGAGGGACGTGGTGGCCAAGGTCAGCGGTAGGAACGTCGAGATGTACCTCAGGACCGTCGGCATACCCTCTATGGGCCAGATGACGCCGCTGAGGAGCAACGTGGGATAGAAACTGCCTAGTGCTAGCTGGATGGCGTTCCTTTCGAGCTCGCATATGGCAGAAATGACGAAGCCGAAGCACATTCCGCAGAGTCCCTGGAGTATGGTGATGACTATCACGAGGAAGATGTCGCCCCGACACTCCACCTTGAAGACGAGGATCATGAAAATGAGCACCAGCGTGGTTTGGCCACACATCACAACGAACTGGGTGACGACGTGAGAGAACAGGATCTCGCCAGGCGTCACACCTGAAAATAATAAGTTATTTGTAAGAATACTTTAGACAGCGTTTTAACGCAAGAATGTTTAAATGTTATAACTTAGTTCAACCGTTTGATTCCTTAAGTGGATAAAACGCGACTAAGATACAAATGCAATACAACATTTTATCCACAATGAGAAGCTCAAGTTAGGCAAGTTTATGTTGAAACAAAATTTTTAAATGTCATCAAGACTTCCTTTCTTGTTCCTTCAAAAATTCATTGAGAATCAGAGTGTCATGAGAGACACTGGTTTATATGGTAGAAGTGAAATAAGACATATCGAAATTCTTGATGCAAAATTTTCAAATTTTGTCTTTACCGTCGATTAAAAAAATTATAATATTGAATTAATTTAATAGACACCATTACAAGCGCTGAAATTTTTTGTACAAATTTGTAAATAAAAATAAACAAATAGCTCGTGTAGTTTTCGAAATATTGTGATGTATATTTGAAAAAACACAAATTGTTAATAATATATATATATATATATATTTAGTTAAACCCCTATATTTACTCCCATCCCGGTATGATATTTGTACGACTTGTACGACTGTAGTAATTATGTCTCAGTGAATCAGTAATTATTTTACCATAAATGACTTCGAACTAAATGATACGCATCTGAGATACTCACACAACTTAGCGAGCAGAAGACACGAAATTCGAGCATTTTGTATGTAGATGCAAAAATTCAGATCAACAGCGAAAAGAGTTTCCAAGATATAGTAATGTATATCTTAAAACACACAAATTATTAATTTGGCTTTTATTGCAAGAACCCTTGTACAAAAAAACCTCCCAGTGCGATTTTTGTACGAACGGTGGAAATTGATACTCAATAATAAATTGGGTGATAGCTTTTACATTAAAGTAACGTCAAAATTCATTTCTAAAAGGTTTTTGGGCTGGTAAGAACTGTATTATTTATTTCACTAGTGAAATAAAATTTTATTTCTCTAGCGAATAAAGTGCAGATTTTTACCGTTCTAAAGAGTAAATAAAACGTCAATTATAAGAGATTGTGGATAAAATTGATTACAGTGTCGAAAACTGATTACATTAATTCTATCGAAAATTTAACAGCAGAGAGTTTCAACAAGATCTAAAAAGCGTGCAATACATTATATTTCAATAATAATTGAAACAAGAGACATGATATTAAAAAATAAATTTCATGTAAGGATACCGGAAAAGAGCAAAATTATGATTGTGGCAACGTTTTACAAAAGCCTTAATCTAATGTTTTCTATTCAAAATTCGGCCTTATACTTGGTATAAAATAACGGAATAAAAATGATAGATAAAATCGTAGTTCAGTGACCCATATAGGAATACTTGTAGGTCGCAGCAACCAGTTTCCAAGGTTATTGGAATAAGGTCACAAACACCGGTCCGTATTTTACTACTATAAATCCAAAGGGCTTTATTGCATTCGTCTAATGCCGACAGCAATGCGTTTAAAACGACTTTGAACTTTTAGTGATGAATGGTCTAAATAAATTAGATATTTACATAGATCTTATATTTGGCTTGATAAATTGTATAATTAAAAAACTGTGTCACGGTTTCACTAACGACTTCCCTAATATTGAATTTGGAATTGTCCTCTATATAATGAAAATTTATTCTTGATAAATTTTACGAAAAAAAAAGATAGATTAAACTTACCAGCTACCCATGATCTATCCAATAGTCCCTCCATTCTTTCTATTATCAACGCAGAAGATGTCAGTGCCACAGCCAAGAAGAAAACGATCCTGTTGATTAAAGTGGCACATTTTAAATTTGATGATAATTCATACATAAAAAAATCTCTGATCTTTTTGTTGCGAATAAACAATATCTTGGACAGTTTGAATCAAAACTAACAGTACTTACGTTAATATGACTCCAGGTGCTACGAAATCTGTAAATGAAGGTTGATTAGATCCGTAGATGGGTTTCTTGAAGGAAATCGGAATTTCGGCAAGTGCTTCGTTATGATCGCAATCTCTCAGTATGTCCTTTGTGAAATTTTGGTAAGCCAGCTGCAAATCCCTCTGAAGAATTATACCGATCTGTTGATCTAAAAGACAAATAAAACATTTAGTTTAGTTTTAGTTTATTTATACAGTGTATGTACACCGGAAGAAATGTAAGGAGCGATTCCCTTATGAAAATTTATAGGGGTCTTCGGTATACAATATTTTGAAACCCCCCCCAAAATTAAAAAAACTTGTTTTTCTTTTTTATCTTCCATCTATATTAAGCTAAAAAATCAAACTTGGTGAACATTATCTATCAAATAAAGCTGTGCTTTTTGAGATTTTTTCAACCTTGAAGTATTTTTGTAAGGGGTTGAAATAATCAACCCTTATGACATTTTTTCTTATAATTTTTTTGGATTTTCTTTTCCTTTTAAAAAATGCGTCCAAAAGCCACGTTCATTTATTTACTTTTATCTCTTCAAGTTTTTTGTAAAAGTTAAGAATTTATGAGAAAAAAATAAGTGTATTGCAATACATTTTAAAAAGTTGAGCTCTTTACCGCATCGGTGGGTGTATTTTGCCGAAAGGCCTAGTGGCCATATTTTTGATTTATCAACTAATATTTTCTACACAAATCATAAAACTTGTAAGAAACTGTAAGAAACAGTAATAATAAATACATTCGTTTCTATGGATTTCATTGCAAAGAATAGGCTTCTAGATCTTTCGGCAAAATACACTTGAGTTAAATAGCTCATCTTTTAAAAAATCCATTGCAATATATTTATTTTTTTCCTCATAAATGCTTAACTTTTCAAAAAGACTTGAAGAGATCAAAAAGTTAGTAAATGAATGGGGCTTTTTGGACAAATGTTTTAAAAGAAAAAAAAGTTATCGAAAAACAAAATATAAGAAAAAATGTCAACCCCTTACAAAAATACTTCAGGGTAGTTTTATTGGCAGCTAATGTTCACCAAATTTGATTTCTTTAGCTTGATATACATGGAACATAAAAAAAGAAAAACTATTTTTTTTTTAATTTTTGGAAGGTCGTTACTCTTCAGGGAAGGGTTTTTTCAAAACATTTTATACCAGGCCTCTATTAATTTTCATCATAGAATCGCCCTTTAGATACACCCTCTATATTTTCATGTTCTCATTAGTTTTTTTATAATCATTCGTCCTTTTGAAAAAATACTTACTTGACATGTCCAGCCAGACGCGCACCTCGCTCTGTTCCAACGTCTCCTGGTCCGCGTCCTTCCCCAAAGCCATCCTCGCCACCAGGGCGTCCGTGAAGTTCTCCGTAAAGTACAGCGCCCCCCATGCCTCCCCCCTCCTCACAGCCATTTTGGCCGAGTCCGGGTCCGGATAATACTGCTTCACTATGGTGGAGGTGTTCAGCGTGTCCAGGTACCTGCAACTCAGGTTCCCGAACTTGCAACCCTTCTCGTAGTGGCATCCCTGGGAAGTTAGGTTCGTGTAATTAGCCTCGTGATTGACGATCGCCAGCTTGAGACCCTTGGGATCACCACCGATGGCCAAACAAAAGAGGATGACCTGCATAACGGGCAAGGCGAAGATGAACAGCATAACCCCGACGTTCCTCCACATCCGGAGGAAGTTCTTCTGGAGAAGGGCTTTGATTTTGCCGGTGGTGGTCCATTCGGAACATTTACCGCAGTCGTCGCATGCTTCTTGAAGGGGGTTGCGTTTGGAAGAAGACGCTTTGCCACCACCCACCTGTATAAATATTCACACAACGGTGAAAAATTTCATAGTCAAGTGTTATTTTGAGTAGGTAAAATTAGCTATACTTACGTCTAGGCGTCCATTGCTATCTGTCACCAAAACTTCTTTGCTCTGGTGGAAATTCAAGCCTACTACACCGCTCTCCTCCGTCACGGAAATAGAGTCCTTTTTGGCCCAATTCAGAGACGCTAAACTTATGTTATTGCTAATATTTTGGTCTGGCTGTGTAGCTCCCACCTGCACCTGTTTCCTGGACAACTTCAGAAACACTTCTTCCAAAGAAGTACAACCGTACATGGACAGCAGCACATGAGGAGATTCTTCTGCTAGTAATTTGCCACTCCTCATCAGGCCAATCTGAAAAAAGGAAAATCAGTTAATAAAAAGTGAAAACTATTGGATTTAAGCATAAGTTTATTAAATCCAAAGTTTATTTCTTTTAGTAAATGAAATACATGAAATAATTTAGGATATTTAGCACCCATCAAAATACACATATACATACATTTTTTATGGGGTGCCAAACTTCGAAAAATCAAGGTCGAAGATTGCCATAAAAGTGAAAACAAATACCAATCGGACAAAGAAAAACCACATACACTACAAGTTTAACACAGTAAAAATAATGAACGTACAAAAGTGTAATGAATAATTATGAATAGTAAGTTGTTAAACAACAATTACAAAACGTTAATCTAAATTAAATATTAGTTTCTTCATCATACTTCCTTCCAGTCGAACACATTTTTCCAATAGTCTTATTAAAAAAAAATAAAATTATTTTATACGGGTACAGTAAAACCAATTAACACACAAAAAATGTATTGAACTATTAATACTTAATTGTTAAACAATGTAAAGTAATTTTAAATTTAAAAAGACGTACGTTAATAATTTTTACTGCTGCCACAATTTAAAGTGTAAAATTTGTAGTGTGTGTTCTTTGTCCGATTGGCATTTGTTTTCACTTTCATGGCAATCTTCAGCCTGCCTGTTATAAATTTTAGTTTAGTCTAGTAATAATTTAGTAGTATTATTTTTTTGAAAAAAAATATGCCTAAAAAACGGCCCTTTTAAAAAATCGTAGTAAGCCAGGATTTTGCCACATCAATAAAATGGTTAGTAGAATATAACCTCCCTTCAGGGTACAAATTGTGAAAAAAAAAACTGATTTGCGGCCTCCTCACATTTCCAGGTGTTAACCTGAAAAATGGGACACTGTAGATAATACTGCTCATTTTTAGTGGGGGCATCTCAAATCTTTACTCGAAAAATCAAATCCTCTACACCTATTGCAGGACACTCAACGAATCGTGGGTATATCAGTCATGATATTGGGTTGACAGGCGGGAAGAAGAGCCTCAGCAAGAGGGTATCAAGGGTATGGATAGCATGTATTTCCATAGTTTGGCAACTGAACATGGACTTTCCGATACTGTATATTAATTGGACTTATCCTTATACTCACTAAATGACAAAATGTACATTGTTAAAAAAATAAGGCTATATTTAAAAACGCAAGCATCTTAAAAGTCAAAAAAACTCACAGATAAAGAAATCTGAATTGATAAATTCTCATAATTTATACACACGTACCTATCACATAAATGAAATTGTAGATTCTTGTCTAAGTTTTAAAAAATTTAACTTTTTCGTGAAACAAATGCTTACCGCATGTGCCTGTCTGGCTTCTTCGATGTAATGCGTCGTGATGATGACGGTCTTGTTGCCGCCTTTCGTGATTTGAACAAGGTGATTCCATATGCTTTGTCGCAACAAAGGATCTACACCTACGGTGGGTTCGTCGAGGATGAGAAGTTCGGGGTCGTGCATGAGGGCCACGGCGAAGGAAACCCTCCTTTGTTGCCCACCACTGAAAGACAACGTGGATAAATACACATATACGAAGGATCTGACTCATCAGAACGTACCTTAGATTCTTGACCATCCTATTCTGACTAGGTAAATCCAGAAAGTTCAACAGGAACTGCAGTCTTTCGTAAATCTCCTTGGACTCCATGCCGAAGATCCACCCGAAGTACATCATGGTCTCCTTGATGGTGAATTCGCCGTAGAGGGCGATTTCCTGGGGCATGTAGCCCACTCTCTTGCCCGGTACGCCGGAGCCCCTGGTCCCGGGCTTGCCGCCCAACACCCAGATCTCGCCCGAGTTGAGCCGTCTCCTGCCCACGATGCAGGAGAGAAGCGTGGTCTTCCCGCAGCCGGAGGCGCCCAGCAGACCATATCTGAAAGAGAAAGCGCGCTTAGTCGCCTGTCTTGCATAAATTCCTCGCACATCACCTTGCGTAAGTGTGCACAGGTTGATTACTATGTGGTAATCATTTACAGTGTGGGACATAATAAATGGCCTGCATACAGGGTGTCTCTGACATAAATGCCTCTCTTCAAAAACTGTTGAAACTGTACTCTTTCATTACCCACTTATTAGATTGGTTAAGATGTCAGTCTTAATGTTTGTACATTGCAATAAAATGACGTCACTCTGTGAAGGCATTCGGTACACACAGGGTCAGACATCACATCAAGTAAAAAAGTCTATAGAATTCAAATCGGGACTTCGCGTTGTTCAATGCATAGGTCTATTGCGTCTCAACTATCTTATCTGTGTGGAAAACAAACGTGTAAAATGTCATACTGGTCGAGAAACATACGAAGGACTGTCGATTTTAAACCTATGCTCGCAAAGTGTAAAAACAGGTCCTTGTGGATATGGGAATATCCAGCAAAGTCATAAGCATCATGAACAGCTCTGTTCATGATGCTTCTGTTCGAATGTATAGCTGCAGTGACTTGGCGTATTATAACAAACGTTCTACAATTACCAACAGAGAAGTAGACCAGTGCTGAAGCCTTTGAAAATGGTAAAAAGTGAAAAAAAAATAGGATAAAACCCATTGGAAAAGGAAGAGAATACAACAAAAATGAAAGGAAAAATAATTTACGGGCGATCTGATGTCGGGAAGTGGAAAAAAGTTAAATGGCAAAGAGGTAGGTAATAAAAAGATCTACAACTTTTGTATTTACACTATTTTCACATAACCTCAAAATTTATGTGAAAAATTCAAATAACCAAGTTTTTGATTTTTTATTTTTATCTTCTACAAAAAATCTCCACGAATATAGCTTATATACGGTCTACCGGCTGTGGGGGTTGAACCCACAGCGATCTAGTCACCTCGATTCAAGTACTGACGCCTTAAACCGCGCGACCACTGACCGATCTGACCGAAATTAGGGTGCTTTTTTGATATTGAGTCAAAATAAGGTGAAAAAATAATTTTAAATAAAAAAAATTACATTAAATATTACAAAAGTGAATGATGTTGCCATGCCAAGACTTACTGTAGGTTTATAGTCCAATTCTTTTCAAATTAAAATCAATTTAAAAATCAAAATTTTCAATTCCAAGTCCTAAGGTAAAATTTCTTCATAATTTCCTCAGATAAAGATTTTTCAAATATGTGGCAAATATTTACTAATCAGAAGCGTATGAGGGAGATCAAAATAATATTAGCAAGTTCCATTTCTTCCTGTAATATCTCTCCCAAGTGCCAGGGGAGATATTGGGCCCCAAAGGAGGTACATATTTAGTAATTTACATTTTGAGTTCTAATTTTTAAGCTACCGAGTCCAAAAGAGGGTTAATAGCGTTTTATTTCGATTGAAAAAAAAGTTAGAGAAGTTTATTTGTAACATTGCTGAAGTGGTAATTGGTTATGCATTATTATTAGCGACACCATTATTATTATTATTGTATGTTAATTTTTCACTTAAGTCACACAAGCTGATGTGGAAAAATTTGCTATAAGAATGATTTTAAAAAATCATCAGTTTCACTTGCGACCATGATCTAATCTATAGATTATTCAACTGTTTAAGTATTAAATTATTATAATTAATCTATAATGATGCAACCTTGTCGGGACTTTTTTAGTAGCCAGTTATGACGACTTATGTACTTTAGCCGAATATAGGCTAATTATGATTTCGTTTCACGTGCACTGGAGATAGAAGCTGATCACAACAAATAATATATTTGAGAGGATGTTTTCCAATGTGAGAGATTGACACCGGTTGACATTTGACTACCCCCCTAATTAATGAGGTTTTCCAGGTTTCCCTCATTCCTGCACTGAATGGTGGTTAGGGCCTACCAACGTAAGTCGTTCCTGGGCGCAAATGCGGCCTGCTTAATAATAATATGCCGCCCCTCTCCCGCACAAGTCTTCGACTTCTGGGCTAATCCTCGTGATTAGAATGAGGGGTAGAGATATTATTATTATTATTATATATACATAACTTCAGCATGTTGTTCTTATGGCTATTTTAAATAAGTCACGGTACACAAATTTGTCAGAGTCGTGGAGATACGGAAGCATTGTCAATATGAACCCCAAAATTTCAGCCTTAAAGAAGATAGAGTATTATTTTAAAATCGTTTGTCATTTGTTATTCAACCACATTTACTTCTTACAAATATCCCTCTATCTAATACTGCTTCAAGTATCGGGACGGGGGTCGAGAATGTCTCGAATTTTCTGCACAATTCTAGCGCGAAGATTCGATTCATTCAATTGCATCTCGGAAATTCGTTATAGAGACAACCGATTTTCTGTCCGAAAAACAGCTTTAGTTTATAAAAGAAATTCAAATCATTGACCAGAAATTAGATCAGCTTTTGTTATTAACAATTTCTACAGGAAATTCTAAAGTTCTTAATAACCGTAACGCTCAATATCTCTGTCACTGATTGGCAAATTTGCATACTAATTCTATGATTTTTTTATTTTACATACAAACATAATATCTACCTTTTATAAATTCATATGATCGACTAAGGCTATTTGATAAAAAAAAACCCAAAAACAATTTGTTAGAGTTACCCAGTAGCATTGGTTTTATAAGCTTCGCTTCAATAGTTAATAAATTATACCCAATAAGCATATATATAATATTCATATTCCTAGCGATATGTATAAATTAAATACAACTTTAAGTATGAAGGCAATTATTGAGTCCTTATGGAAAAGAATATGTTTCCATAATGGTTTCTGTAAAAAATATAGTTATTTATTTCTCAGGGACCAATTAGATGAGTATAAAGACATTACATCTTGGAACTTTAAAAATATGTTTACATTTTTTTTTTATAATTTTAATTTGTTATTGTTTGCTAATCATAAGTAAAATTCAAAAATATTATTGATGACATAGGTAGATGAATAACCGATAAATGATTTGCGATATCAGTTCTTTAAAACATATACATTTTTAAGAAATACATTTGAAATAATAGGAAAGAGACCATTAAATGCTTCTGTTTTCCTGTTTTGAAACTAAACAATACATACATCTAAAAAATCTATCTCTAATTTGCTAAGAATTCTATAAAAATAATGCCACAGCTTCGAATAATATCGTAGCAAAACATACGCAATTTGCATCTATTTGTAGTGTGTAAGTGAATTCAAAGTTTTTTTTTTCAGTGTATATGACAAGCGACCAGCGCTGGTCGAGACAAAAATCTGAAAAAGTTTTGTCTTTTGCAAATTATACATATATTTTTTAAGTTTTCAAACAGTAGTAGCTGCTATGACATAGTTACTGTATGTACTACCCTAAAGATGAATGTATAATATACGAAATCTGAGAATGTTGTTTGGTTTTTCCACATTTCCATCTACTTATGTAATTCTACATAAATATATACCAAAAACAGAAATTCTAGGAATGTCAGATTTTCTGACGGAACTGTTAAAAGGAATAGAAACGTGCAAAATGCTTATTCAAACACATCACGTCTAAAAGCAAATAATCGCTATTCTGTAGGATGCCCTATAGTTTGCGAATTGTTAAGCACTCACCAAAATTTCCGTTACAAATTGAAATATTTATAACTCTTGGGAACCTTGGAAGTTGTTAAAAAAATGTTTCAAAGTATTACCAAGACCGTTTCCTATTTGGCCAAATATTTGATATTTGCTTATTCAATATGGAATTATTTTATGTTTGGTCAATAACCATTTAGGTGTTTGTCCATGCCTTCTTACGATGAATATGTATTCTGCAAACGTAGGAAGAATCCTCATTGTCGTCTGTTTATTGTTAATAGCAAGGCATTTTTATTATCTTGCGAAAAATGTAATCACACTTACGATTTATTGCTGTTTTTTTAGTTAACAGCTTTTAGTGTTCGAAGCATGTAATAAAATAAATCATAAAATTTCCTGGTAAATTATTTAATTAACAAGTGCAAATCTTAGAAGAGAATATGATGATATTTATGTCTGTACATGTATTTAGCTATAGTTGTGTGAAAAAAGTGCTTTATACAGGGTTAACTATAACTAAGTACTAAATCTTTTAAGAGATGATAGAGGAAAATATGAATGAATGGAATCTCCAACCTTATTTATAAAGAGAAAAATTTTTTTTTTAATTCCGGAATATTTTTTATATTGTGTTAGGCCTTCCTGAGCACGTAGTTGTTGTACTTATACAGCGTGTTAAAATGTAAAATATTTCAGGAGGTAATAGTATGAACCAAAATAAGCAGAAAAGTCTTAATAAGCATGGGTCCGCAAAGTAATGGTTGCGGAGATATGGACCACTATTCGTTTTTCAAACATTTTATTTTATTAGGAATAAACCCACAAAGGAAGCTTCGTCTCAACAATATTCGAACTCTTTCGAAATCACCCTCCTTGGTTTCGATTTCTTGACACTTTTGATTAATCCGTAGCTGCAGCTCTTCCAGGCTATTTACAGGAGTACCATACACTAATGTTTCAAATATCCCCAAACAAAGAAATCTAGAGGGTTCAGATCAGGCGATCTTGGAGGCCAAAAAACAGGTCCGGCTCTTCCTATGCTCTCTAACGGCCATGGAAAAATGAGCTGGAGCACCATCATGCTGGAACCACATTTGTTGCCTCTGATTCAAAGGAATGTCTTCCAAAAACTCATACAGTGTGTTCTGCAGAAAGTTGAGGTAAGTAGCGCCTGTTAATCGGTTTGGTAAAACAACAGGACCTAGAAACCTGTCACCTACAATACCCATCCAAATGTTTAATGAAAAACGTGCCTGATGTCCAGATTCTATTAGAGCATGAGGATTTTCGTCGGCCCAAATATGCGTATTGTGAAAATTATACACTCAATTTCTTGTAAACCTGACCTCATCAGTAAAAAGAATGTTTCCAAGAAAACGAGGGTCTTCAGCATCATGACGTAGAAACCAGCGGCAAAAAACCAAACGTGCGTGATGATCATTTATTAGATTTAAGGCCTGTACTCGTTGCACATGGTATGGATAAAGCAGTTAAGGATTATCCAAACAAGAGGACCACTAATTCATACCTCGGCTGATATTCTCCGTACACTCATACCTGGATTCTGCTCTACCAGTGCTAGAATTTCTTCTTCTGCTCTAGGAGTGGATATCGACCTTGGTCTTCCGGGTAAATGGCACTGTTTGCTCAAGGAACCGGTATCACGTAATCTTTGGTGAATTCTTCCAAACATGCGTTGTGAAGGAATCTGGCGATTTGGATAAGCGTCAACATAAAGACGTCGCGCTTCGGTGGCGTTCCCATTAGCACGACCATACATGAAATGCATGTCTGTTAATTCTGCGTTAGAGTAACCAGCCATAGCGAAAGAAAACTTGTGCACTGAGAACAACTGTCAAATACGTACTGTTTATTTCACAAAACATCAACCAACTATTATAAGAAAATACACAACATTTTTGCAAAATAAAAAAAGGGGCTAAAAACATAAAACATTCCATATCTCCGCAACCGTTACTTTGCGGACCCATGTTTAATGAGACTTTTCTGCTTATTTTGGTTCATACTATTACCTCCTTAAATATTTTACACTCTTTTTTTAACACCCTGTACATAGTGATAATTAACTATAATTAAGGTGGTAGTTTTAATGAATATATCATTATCAATACGGGTGCTTCACCTGACATGGACAAACTATGGGAGAATTCTTTATCGAATATTAAAGGAGTATTTTCTGATAAATAAATTGTATAAGAAATCAGCTCGTAATTTGGAATAGAGGTTAGTATCTTAATCGTCAACTATATATTATAGTATATTGTAAAAAACCCAGTATTGAATTAAAAATCGTGTTAATTTATTCATCACCGTATATTCAAACACAAATTCTTTCTAAAAAAAGACACGTGTTATTTTTTTCGCTTTATGCTGTCACTGGGAAGACAATGACGTACATTGGAACTGTAATTGTATACAGGTTATTGATGTCTTTACTTATTTTTAATGAGCAAACATCGGCTTGGAATTTGTTTATCTGCCATCAACGCTATCTAATATATTGTAAGTTAAACGTACTTTAAGCTTTTCAACGTCACAAAATTCGCGCACCTTCTTATTATTCACTTTATGACGCCGACGGTGCTAGTTAGGACTGTAATTAAGGAAGATAAAATTTATAATTACTGAATTGGCGCATTTTTATGTGGCGTTTTAAAATTCATGTCCTTTTTATGTAAAATTTAAACGCTCATAATTTATGTCTAAATATTACACTACTCATTCTGATGTTGAACAGAGAAAATGATTCTTATTCTAGACAACACAGTGAGGAGCTATCAATACAGGTGTTTTTAAGAATATTGAAATAACTTTTTCAAATCACTCTTTCTTGAGTTTATAACAGTTCAGATGATACAGATTACTTATTGTGTAGTAACTGGAATATTTCGTTAACCAAATCAAGCGTCAATTTAGGATAAAGCTTGCAAAAATAGTAGGAAGTGTTTTAATTTTGTTATGTTTTAATCCCAATCATACAGGAATCAGTCAGAAAGAATGTATCAACACAGCTAAGATACTAGAACTAGACACCAAAATATTAATGTCGCTGATTTAAGAAATAATTAAGAAAGTTTTGATAGCATGACTAAAAATTGGTAGTTCTGGGTTTTTGGTGTGATAATTACGAATTTGAAGCTTATTTTGATGTTGCTCCTAGAGGGCCCTAGTTTCACCATTTTATTTAAGTAAATCAAAACATATTTTTTTATATGTTCAGCTATGCTTAAAAAAGTTAAAAATCGAAAATAACGTCCAATTCTACATAAAGATGTAGTTACTCTTGTTTAGGTCGCTTAACTTTATCAGTTTCTGAGTTATTTACATATTTTGTGGTGATTTTCTTTCGGGTGCTGATATTGCTATTTCTTTTCTTAGTAGGCTTGTGTCAAATTTTCATCTCATAATAAATATTAGCGTATTAAGCGGGCATGCAATTTATTCGTGCAATTATTCACAAATTTCAGAACTAAATTTAATATGGATACCCTGTATTTCTTAAACTAGTGGCATTCGTGTAAGGTATGATGCGCTTAGATATAATATTTTGGTATCTAGTATCTCCAGCTTAGTGTGGATCCATTCTTTCTGACTCATCTTGTATACATATAAAGTATCTTTTGAATAAAGCAAGTGCAGTAACTCGCAACAGTATATAAATGTAAACATTGACTTAATAACAAATGTCCCATAAGTGAGCAATAATAATAAACGTAAAAAAAAGAATTACATCAGAAAACTAAGAAAAAAATTTAAATTTATTTTAATAAATGTTCCATATAAATATTATTAGTATTTACACATAGATTGTAGCGTTTTCTTATTTCTGAGGAAGTTATTTTGTTCAAAATATAAGCCGATATTCAATTCGTTTCAAAATCAACTTCCATTTCTACTTGAAGTACAGATGCCTGCAATAGAATATCGGTCTATAATTTAAAAAGTGACTTCATTCGAAATAAGAGAACGTTACAATCTGTATGTAGATATTGAGCATCTATTAAGGCACATTCTATTTTATTAATTGATGTAGTTAATTTTTTTATTGCTCGTTTTTGAGATATTTATTATCAAGCCAATATTTAAATTTATACTGTTGTAAGTTACCGCATTTGTTTCTTTGAAATGATACTTTATATATAATTATTGGGACCAAAATAAAATGAATGAAATATAAACACTGCCCTACGATTTTTACAAGACCCATTTGATCTAAATTAAAGATTGATATCGTAAAGAAAAAAATTGCAATTACACAATAACTGGTCTGTATTGTATAAACCGCAATAAAAAATAGAACATGGTATTTGGAAAAAAATTGTTTTGTTTCCTTATCCTTTTCCCCAGAACCATACCTTTTTTATTGTATAGGTATGTTTAAAGACATTCTAAGAAATTTCTCTAACATATATTTTTTTCTTCACCTAACCGTTGAAAAGCTATTTTTGTTGATTCCTTTAAATCAGGTAACCATTGGAAAACAAACTATGATAAATAGCACTCAATCTAAACTAAACTTGATTAGATTAACATACTTTTTACACAACGAATTTTCATCGAGCTGTTTGAGAGAAAATCGCATTTACCGTGATAAATGAATCACCCTGTACATTGAAACTTGTTGTTTTTTTTCAAAATAACTAAATCAATTTTGTATACTTTTTTTATTATGTATTGTATAAAATTATTGCGGAATAATACCTCGACCAGCGTGGAATTACACTTATTTATTACAATATTTACCCATACGTATATCTTTTACTATTTTGTAAATATATTTAAGCTATAAATCAATTTTCCTAGAATTCCTATTAATTGAGTTATAAACACATACAGGTAGCATTAATAGGAACTGTAAGAAAATCAATTTGCTTTACAATACAACAAAAAATTGTTGAATTTAACATTTTAAAGGAGTTTAGTGCATTTTTAAGCTTTTACTTAGATATTGATTGATTTGGACATTTTCAGTTGTTTATTTAAATATTAAACACTGAAGTGACAGTCAAGGTGAGAATTCAACATTTTGTATTCAAAATATTTCTCGAAATCAAATTTTAAAGTTAAATAACTAAACTGTTATAACTGTTCTGTTGTTAAATTACTAGTCAGTACACCCGTGCATTGAATATGAAGTCGTGGGGCAATTCTTTAAAATCCAACATTACATCGATTTTAACTTACATCGTTCCCTTGGCCACTGTCATATTGAGGTTGCTGAGAACATGGTTGGGTTTTTTCTTGGAGCCGTAATGTTTGAAGGCGTGCCTCACACACACAGCCTGCTGCCTGTTGTTCCACTGGGACTGTTGATGTGTCAGGGGTGGCCTCTCCACGTTGACCCCTACTAGATCCGGTCCTGGAACCGTCGGTTCTACCCTATCGCCCATCGTTGATCCCTCACTGAAACATAAAACAGAAAATTTGAGTTTCTAGTTTTACTTTATATTAAAATTGTATCAGTTGGTAGTCCTCCGTCATCTAAAATGTTTCAGTAAATTAGGTAAAACACACAAATATGTTGATTTCACTGCCTTAAAAGGCCACGTTAGATTCAACTGCCCCCACTCGTATTCTAATCGTATGATTTTCCTTATATCCTTGCCTGCTTCGTATCTGTCATCGCCTGATTCTGTTTGAACATAAGCGGTTACTTTGCACTTTCTTATTTCCAAATTTACAATTATTTTCAATAACATATTATATATAAATTAATATAATAATGGCCCATTTGTCTTGTTCTCTTTACGTTTTAAACCCTGGCTTATTCATATCAAAAAATCTAATTTAAGGTAGGTATCCTAGAAACTATATTGTTTTTCTCAGAAAATTCATGCAAGTTGCATCGAAATCAGATCATTGTTATGGGAGTTATTTTGATACCTAAAGAGTCGACTAGAACCTTCTTATCTAAATACCGTAATATTCCGATGTTAAATAAAAGTTATATGAATAGAGAACACATACAACTTTCATTGAAAATATCCTTTTACTAACACAAACGGTTATGTCCACTGAATTTTAGAAATTATTATTGTATACGAAGTTCTATGTTATAACAAACAAACAAAACAACAGTGTTGACGAAAAAGTTAGTTTTAGTTATATATTATTGTCCTAGTATTTTTGCTCTCGAAGTACAAATTTGTTCTATTATAGCGGCAAGTACCATTATTTTGATGCAGCACCTGAAATATTTTATAAAGTTATCACAAGAACGTTGTGACAGCTAAATAATAAAACAGCTTATACGGCAAATATTTAACTATTTTATAAACATTTCTGTGATAAGATTATCAAACATTTTAGCTAATAATACTAAAGTTTTATATGAAATTTTTTTTAGTAATGTTCCATAGTATTTCTATATAAATAATATAATTGCTTTTTAGATGTGGGTTTCTAACCTATAAAACTATTATACTAAAAGATACCTCGAAACAATTTATCTTGTAGGAGCAAATTATTTAATAATGTTATCAATTGTAAAACCATAATAGTAATATGACAATTATAACACAAAAACCTGAATTTTGACGCAAAATTACATTGACAAACCATTCTATAAAACAAATTAGAAAAACAAAATGGTTAAATCTTGTTTTGTTTCCAAACCAAATCATTTTAAGATTGATGTTAATGCAGATTATTTGCGTTTATATTTAAAAATGGGGTAGCCTAAAGTCAATGGAGATCATTTGTATAAATGGTAGATAGGTATAATACTTACAATATTATCTGTTCAACAATCTCGTGTTTCAATTTTATTGCGCCGCAAATTTTATTGATAAACTATACGGTAAACTGTATGTTTGTGACAAAAAAATTATGGGCTTTAATTTAGACCATATTTTCTTTAAATTTATAAAACATTAAAATTATCCTTTCTTTAATTTATATTATTATTGTATAATTATATTTAATGATTTTGGCATAAAGTAATCTATATATATATATATTTGTCAAATGGCATATACTGGGACATTTTTTAAGGTAATTGTTTTATCCATTAATTATATGCACTATGCTACCCTATATCTATTTATGAAGGAATTTTGAATATATGTATTTTATGTCACTCATTCAAGACATCATCAATTTCCCAGATTTAGTAATAGAAATCACCCTTATAATCATAATAAATAAATCCCCTAATACCCTAATATCGATAGTTTCAATTCTTTGAGTGGTAAGAGTTTTTTTAGACTTTGTGTTTTGACTGGTTCAGCCTGCAAATTTATAAAAGTGAATTTCCATCAAAAGAATAACACAAGTCAAAACATTAGCAAGAAGAGTAGGCCGGACTTTTTATTCGATATAGAAGAGGCCTCGAGGAAAAACAGTTGATATCAATATTATATCCAGCTTCGCAAGGTATCACAATGATGCGCGCAAACCGAACCATATTACCAAGAACATCACTTCAACCCAGAAAAAAGGAAGCTAACTTACACAATCAAATCAACAAGAGCAGAGCGTCGCAAGCTGTCACGCCTCCGAAATGTAGTTTTTCCGGGAACGCGGATGAGAACCCGTACTTGTTTATTAATGTCCCAGTATTTCCGCTGCGCTGAAATCGAAGATAATAGAGAAAAAATTGTAGGGTTCAGAAGGCGCCTTGATGGTACAGCACGTACGTGGTACAACTCCCAATCGTACAGTGAACAAACTTACGAAAATCTGGTTAACGAATTTGCGAAACGTTTCAACGCTCATCTTTATGTAGAGGACAAAAATCCGACGAGAGCGTAGTCGCTTTTATTACCAGAATGGAAAGACTTCTTAAACGCCCGAATACAGCGAGGCCAACTGATCATGTCAGGATTATAATATCTCTAATGACACCGGGACTAAAGATGGGTTGTGCCAAAGTCAACGTATATAATAATATCACCAATATCGAACAGCTTCTAGACGTCGCTACAGGCATCGAGGATGAATTTAAGGCCTTATATAATATATAATAATATAATAATATTTCGATATTGAAATTAGAATTTGTAAATTTAATAGTATAAACACGAATAATTGATTCAACAACATAAACAACAAGGAAAGAAATAAATTACATTTTACATCATCTATTTTTATACAGCAGAAATTATAAGATATTACAAAAAAAATTATGATATTGACTATTTTTCATGACGCATTTATTCCGAAATTCTTTTAAATAAGTTATGAATCATTTTTAACAGGCGCTAGTATCCCTTAAAATAATAATGTTGTATAACGCATTATAATACTTTTATAAACATTTTCAAGAACTGAAACGTATTTGTTCTATAAGAAAGTTTGTAAAAATTATTATAAAACAATTTGCATAAAATCAAATTGTTCATTAAACAACGCTCTTAGATAGTTATAAAATAATTCGCTACTTTAAACTTCCATTTTGCTGCTCACTTCATTTAGTAATGTTGGTCATATATTGATATACGTAGTAGCCTTTTCATTAAAACAGAAAGCAGTGACCTCAACCGAGCAAATTTTTTAAGCGCTCATTACCATGGCAAAATTCAATGTTAGCCAAGTCTATCGATAAGACGTCTTTATAGTGGTGAAAAATCACCTTGGACGATTCAACATCGCAGCGTTACTTAACAGTATTGCCTGAAGTGGGTCGACTGTCCTAGATCGTAACTAGACGAATGAAAATGCGTTTTGTTTACTAATAACGGACGTAGCATATTTGCAAGGTGGAGACGGGTCGAAATTAAAAGTAATTTGTGTCCTCTGCTTGATAAGACAAAATAAAATAACTATCAAGCGAGGCTGTGTACTCAACACTGCTTGCAAACTGATTAGAATACGTAAATGAAACCAGCCACCTGGATAATGGTAACAATAAAGAAAATGGTCGCACCTTATGCTCTATGTACCTTGGTCTTGGACCGCACGTATTAAACATAAAGTAACATCTGGGACATATTTTATGGCTAAGCAGGTAACAAATTTTGTACATTAGTACATTAGTTGATAATAACATATAAAATAAAAAAATTGCAGCTTCAGTAAGTATCCAGTGACAGAGCTATGAACATTATCAATTTTTTCACATAAAAAAATACATATTTTGTTTATTATTAGGTATACTCATAGAATTTGTTTATCTGAGCCCCTTTTAAGGAATTACGACCCCTTAACAGGGGGTGATACATTTATTTAGTTTCTTCCAAACGCTTTTGAATATTGAATAGTCGTAATGATCAATTTAATTTTGAGGTGAACGTACATGACGATCTTTATCGATTGACGACATCCTTGAGGCATACCTTAAAAATAATCTGGAACTTTTCCAAAACGATAAAGCGACGCGTTAGTCATAGAAGTTTTGTTATAAGGTCTTTTGTATTGGGTGCAGCATGACGTGAAATGAGTGATAATGTCTTCTGGAAACAGCAACAGTGGTGACAAACTGCAAATTATTATTTCGGAAATTATTAAGCTGTTATAAATATTTCTTGCAAATTAAAGCAAGCAAGCGTACCTAATTCACTTTTAGTTTTATTTTCATAATTGTTCTCTTCCAAATAACTCAACTAGGATATTTTAGAAAATGGCTTAAATTTGCCATTGACATTTTGTTTATTTTCCCAAGATGAAAAATACTCAGGTTTATTTATAGCAGGTACTTTTAAAGTCTTAGGACTGATCTCTTATGTAAGCATTTATTGAGATGCTTAGTTTTTTCTATTAATGTATATACAAGTTCGGAAAATGCAGGTATTTTCAATTGTTTTTGTACAAGAGGAGCAAAGCAAGTCAATAGATATCTGTGCGATAGACAATGTCAGTTATATTCTCAACGCTTTATAATCTATATAATACCGTCGATTTTGAGTGGGAGGATTTCAAATTTTGTACTCAATAAAATTAAATTTTTCCCTATCATTGCGGGATACTCAAAATGACCATCAATATTGCATTGGTAGTTGGGAAGAAAGGCGTCGGCCGAAGGTTAATTAAACAAGGAGATAATCGACTTATTGCATTCCAAAGCTATATCTATCCTATTTTGTTTGATTTCTGTTTATGTGAATAACAAAGATGGAATGAATAAAAGCAAGCAAACCGACAACTCCACTGTTGACTGTCTTAACACAAGAGTTTATTTATTTTTATTGTGGAGCAAAGGAAATGTTTGCACTTTTCAAATCCGTATAATATGAATATAATTTTAATGACATGCCTGTTGATTCGTTTCAACATCGAATAGCCGAACAATTAACAATTAATTGACCTGTCCAACTTTATACAAATTGTATACCTTACCTTAAGTAGATGGTTGTGTCTTATTCTGAACGTATGAATAATTTTTCACAAAACAAAAGTCCTTTATTTAAAGTCGAGTCAATTATCTAAATCGAAACGAATTTAATTTATCTAGCGTCAATTAAACTGCTTTGCTGCATTAATTTAGTAAGCAAAGATTTAATTTTAATAAAACGACAATATTAATTGCGTATTTACTACAGCGGATTTGTTATCATTTAAATGAAGACCGGATTGGATGACTTAATAACCTTAATTCATTATGAAATTAATTACTTTTTTTGTTTATAAATTAATAGTAATAATTTTTAAATACTGCGGTGTTTACATATAAACATTCTCATCAAATACATGTTATTTGCACGTTAATAGTGTACAGGTTGTTGACGAAAATACACACGTGGGGGAGACTAGGGCAAGGGTGCTTATGCTTAATTTGCTTCGATCACCCCTTGCTATTGGCATTGAAGAAATTATTTTGTTCTCTTGATTGTTCCATTATAATTATTGTTTAATTTTTTATTATATAATTGCTCTTGTAAATAGAAAATGATTATAAATAATGTGTTAATTTACACTGTTATCGCGTGGGGTAACAAATAAGGAGTTATTAAGTTATTATATGCACTGTATAGCATCAATTGTAATTAGATTCAGATTAAAAATATCTACTATAAGCGTGTTTGGAATTATTATAAAACATATCACGAAAACAACAAAATAGAAAACTATTACACAGAGTGATTATTAAACAACGGTAAAACTCAGACCTAGAGATTCTATAGACTAAAATAAGACGATTGAGTAAAGTATACCGTAATACGTATTTGAGGATTTAAAAGATACAGCGTGTTGAAATTTAGAATTTTATTTTGAAATTTCTCAATGATTTTGACAGTTTTTGTAACATCCACTTAAACATTGGCAGTTTGATACTTTTCGGCATGACAAGAAATAATTTTTGGCAAATTGCTGTCAGTCGTAGGGGAGCTATACTGATAACAATTATTTGTAATATTACGTGGTGGATTGGTGGTTGTTTATTGCCTAGGTCAATAGTGTGAAATAACAGGCCAGAATGTAATTTTATAACCTCTAATGGGAAATCACTATTTCAAGTCTAATGTGCTATTACCAGTCCTATATAAATTACATTTTCTGATGGAAAATCACTATTTCAAGTCCAAAGTACTATTACCAGTCCTTATAAATTTCATATGAAACTTTCTTTTTCTTTTGTATTATTACTAACTTTACTATGTAATTATACAAATGTTTTAGGCATTATTTTTTGCACGCAACATAAGGTAACACTTAGTATTTCATTTTTTAACATTGCTTATTAAAAAATACAAGTAAAGTAAATAAAAACTACTACTAGACAAGTAATTTCAGGATGGACTCTGAATGGAAATGTCCTCAGCTGTAAATGATTTAAATATAGAATAATAGAAAATGGATGCGTATATTTATTCCACTCTGCCCTACTTCCCCCACTCTCCCCTACATACAGTTTGAGAAATATTTGTCACTGATCTTTTTTTTGTCGTTAATGATTGAACGTAAAAGTAAGTAAATTTTTATTTATTATTTGTACAATAGCAAGCAGGATGTGAGTCAAATAATGAAGGTGCTTTTTTAGTTTTTTTGTATAGCTGGCTGCTGGTACTGTCATAAATTCTACTCTTAAACTCAGTTTTTGTGACCTTTAACTATTCCGCGTGGATTAGTCAAGGTAAACAAAAAATAAGAACAGCAAGAAACATTAATTAACTTTTATATAACATAAAATTTGTCGTTAGTTTCACATAAAAACCGTGTAGCATATCAGGAAAATGTAGACGGTAATTATATAATGATAATAGCGGTTAAACGGGATTGAAAATTTGAATGCATTGGTTGGACAAAAAATAATGTATCTAATTGACCAGTTTATTAATCTTATTAATAAATTAACAAGAATCAGTACTATTCTGGGTTTTTATATAAACAGAAGTAACACTGTATATAGGTACAGGGTGAATCAAAATTCACTCTCCGGCGGCCGGATATACAGGGTGTCTCATAATTAGCTGCCAACCCTGAACAGGCCGATTCTATGATCAAAACTAAGTAAAAAAGTTCATATGAACATTGGTCCGGAAATGCTTCCTAAGGGCACAGGGACTCATTGGAGAGGGAGTAATGGAAATCATTTTTTTGCAATATCTCTCAATCGCGTTGTGATAAGTGAATGAAATTTGGTATACACAGCTAAATTTTGATGAGCAATTTGATGGACTAATCCATTTATTTCCACAAGGTCCATTGATCCCTTGATATTTTGAGTGTGTAACTATTTCATCTTTGACTTTTTAACAAATTGGACGAACTGTTTTACGTTAAAAGGTACTCTTGTTTCAAATGGTTATCTTTAACGGTTTCTGAGAAAATCGCTCTTGAATTAATCCCACTGTGCTCAATTTCATAGTAATTTAAACCAAATTATCAAGGTATTCTTATGTCAAAGTATTGTCAACCCGATTGCCAATTTAATAGTTCTAAGGGAAAATAATGGAAGAGTTTACGGGACAAGAATTAGTTGATATGATATATTTATGGCTTTTGCGATGGTAATGCTGCAGCGGCAGAACGCGAGTACGGGAGCAAATTCCGTTTTCCCGAACTGTTTTACGTTAAAAAGGTACTCTTGTTTCAAATTGTTATCTTCTGTTCTGAGGAAATCGCTCTTGAATTAATCCCACTTTGGTCAATTTTATAGTAATTTAAACAAATAATAATAATAATTATTTAATACATAATCAGTAATACACATTATTGATGTAGAACAATTATGATATGATCATTTGTTTATGGCTTTTGCGATGGTAATGCTGTGCGGCAGAACGCGAGTACGGCAGAAGGTTTCCAAACAGAAGGCTGACATCAAGGAAGACATTCCTCAATGTATTCCGCAATTTAGCTGCAACCGTCACTTTTCGAAGGGATCATAAGATGGAAACTTAATTTTGATAACAGACAAGAAGCTATTTTAAAAACCTTTAAAAAAAGTACTTTCTCAGGCTTTTAACATCTCAAGGAAGCTAACCTTTAAGTATCGCCTATTTTTAATTAACACTCTGTATATAATCGTTTGGCGTCTTGTAATTTTGAGAGAAATATTTTTGCTTAGGTATGCAAAAGTTATACCGAGCGCATTCACCATTTTTTAAACAGCACATTTCTATGTACTACAACATTCATCTAGACCAAAGCCCCGTAACCATAATACTTATATTAAGAGAAACTAATCTAGTTACCGAAAAGTGATGATAGTTAGTGTCTATTTTAACCGTGTCCAATTGATCAAGACTGATCGAAAGTAATAGTATATTAAGTATTAAGAGCAAGAAGAGTTTACCGATCCACGACAATATTGGAGGAGATTGGTAAACACTTTATTGTTCGAGATTCGAGATGCTTATACTATATTTTGTACGACCATCATATAAATACAAAGGTGTTAACTAACAAAATATCTCAACTTTTGTCTCGTGTCTCGTATATCCACCAAAATAAGTAGGTTTTGTCGTTGCCATACGCTTGTAAATTTATTTTTAAACGTCAATATATTTGACAAACGATTGAGTATGAGCATGAGTGAATCAGAAAACGAAAATAATTCAGATATTGAAGAGGCCTGGCGCATAGAATGTTCTTCAGTGATTCCTGAAAAATCTAAGGAACAGTCATATTATTATAATAGTTTCAAAAAGTGATTTAAAGGGAATTATGGAAAGAGCATAAATGAAAAATTATTACTGTTGGCATATTTTGTGCAAAGAAACCAAACATTAATATCTCCTGGGCGATTCTATTGATATTTTTAAATTTTCTATGCTGATTGCATCTAACAGAAAAAATATTGGACACAGGCCAAAAAAAGCCAGGGATTTTATCAAAGAAGAAATTACCAAAATTTTAATAAGCACCAGACGAAACATTTCTGATATTAATTTTTAGTAGTAAAAACTTAAATCCGATTTCTAAACATTTGTAGGTCGCAATGATATTAGGCGTTTCAGGAGCTTGTAGGAGGGAAAAGCTGTATAATATGCGCATTCAAGATATTGAAAATCGTGATTCATATATAATTGTGAAAATTCCGAATACCAAAACGCATGTGAACCGCTCATTTACTGTTACTGAGGATGAAGAAGTTCATTATTTACAAATAATTCAAAATTATATAAATCTTCGACCAGTTCATACTAAATTTTCGAATTTGTTTTTAAACTATTGTAATGGCAAATATCAGGTGGTGGGTAAAAGTATGATAAAAAATTTCCGATAAATTGCAGTATTTAAAATTCCAAGATGTAGCCTGTTACACCGGTCATTCTTTTCGCCGTACTTCGGCTACACTTTTAGCCAATAAAGATGTAGATATTTAGGGTTAAAAAGACCTGGTGGTTGGAAATCTTTGGCTGTAGCTGAAAGGTACGTCGAGGATTCTAATCAAAATAAATTAGATTTTTCGGAAAAAATTTTACATAATGATAAGCCATCGGCCAATATTGCTTTGCGTTCTGCTGTTTCGCATTCTGCATTTTCTGTCAATACGCTTAATACAAACGATACTGACAATAAGTCTGCTTTTCCTATTAGTATTAATAATTGTAATAATTGTACGTTTCATTTTAATATATATAAATAGATAGCATCGTTGTTATTGTTTATTGGGTATTTTTTCATAACAAATAATACAATTTACTTACCGTTCAATTCTGTCAGAATCAGAACAGTAAGTAATTACTTATTGACGCGTTTTTGCTTGGCAACCAGTAAATATAAGATACTGTTCTAAAACTAAGTATGGTAAACAATCGAAAATAGAATGGTCGTACAAGAAGTGATGGGCACAGTGATAACCTATTATTTACCTAATATTTGAAGAATGAAACAGGTGCACGAATTACGTATCACAGAAACTAGCACTATGCACGGTATGTCGTCTTGGGACAGTAAAACGTCAAAGTTCTTCATCAACCGCATTTCTTGAATGGCCGGCACACCATGCGGGTCAAAGACGTCATCGTCACCACAAATGATGCCTGTACGTGTAGAAAGAGTATTGTCTTGACCACGATGCGGTCAGTTTGGCCAATTCGGCAATACTGAATGTATTCAAGAGGACTCGCGATGCCTCGCTAGTCCACATTTGTTGCTGTGTACTGTAATTAACGGATTCTTTTGGCGTCCCAGCTCCAACCTTGAGCTTTATTTGTAGTATTAGAGGCTTCTGACGGGAAAGTTAATCGGACTCGTAGTCATTAAGCAAGCGAAATTCGATGTTGGACCGTCGGTGGTGGTGGTAAATGCCATTATGTAATTTCAACCACGATGCGAAGCCTCGATTTGGCTGTATGACTTCTATATTGACATAGTATTCAAATTAGAACGACACTTATTGATTACAGAATAGAACTTTAATGGCTACACGAATGATATACTTGAGGAAAGTTTATTGTACAATTCACTTTTGAATGTATCCGATAAAGTAATTTATTTCGAGGATGGGTTTTTCAATAATTTCTAATTTCTTACATTTTAGTATACACAGAGTGTTTTTAAATGAAGTAGCAAAAATGCGACCAGAGATTCCTTAGGTGAAAATAAATCGATTTAACCTAGTCGCATAGTAAAAAAGAAACAGCATGTTTTACTTTCGTTTTCGCTTGTCTCTTTAAAATAAAAAAAAATATGCTTTCGAAGGGGGGAGAGTGAAAAAGTACCTACTTTTTTATTTAATTTTTTTTATAATATTCTTATTTGTTGGATAATTCTTCTCAAATTTTGAAAGAGAAGATTTTTTTGTGAAATACACACGAATATTTGATTTTTACGTTAGATGTACAGGGCGTTCTGAGGGCCTATGTCACATATCATTATTTCAGATTTTTTTAAGCCATGGAGAGTTTTGAAATATATATGATTAGTTATTTTCGATTGGTTTTAAAAAGGGTATACTTGTTGATGTCACTAAAATGTGTCATTCTAGAGATAACTAGAGAAAAACAATTATTAATTCAAGAAGTTATTAAAGTTAGTAATGTCTACTAAGTAGGTAACTGTCTGGCGTATATTTCAAAAATAAAGGATTTTAATTTTACCATTGCATTTTGGGTTAAGGTTTTATTTTATTATTTTTTAAATGTTCTTTCTTTCATGTTGCCATATTTCTCTGTGTTGTATTTCATGCTGCTTTTTAGCGGTATTGCCCCCCCCCCCCTTGTTTTACCTGCCACTGGACAAACTATTCATTTGTTTTTAGATTTTCGAAAAGAACATAAAAGTTATGCAGTAATAAAAATGGTTGTAAATAAATTTACATGTTGTTCGTATTACAAGAACCTCCATGTGAATATGGTACATCTTCTATGTTAAATTACATGATTTTTTCTAAAAATTCATAATAACGTTCTAAAATTACATTTCATGTGTACGAAAGACGGTTTTACCATGAAAAAAATGCATATTTATAAGTAATTTTCCATTACAATTGTAACATTACATTCTAGTATGTTATTTTACTCTATCGATCTAGAGGTAATAAATAACCAACAATCTATCGTGTAACATCACTAGTTTTTATCAGTGTGCAATTGTTACTTTATCTCTATGTGTTTGGGGAATACTATTTATAATCCTTCTTCTGTATATAAACTTTTACAAGCTTTATGTAGAAATCCTAGCGTGTTACATGTTTATATAGACTTTTTATTATGGGGTTTAGAAAACGCAGTTTTTACTACTTTTGAATTACCTTGTATAACCTTTTGTTAGAAAATACTTGCACACTTATCTATGCATAATATTGATGTATTAATATGGTATTTCTTATACTCGTAGAAAAACTAAGTATATATGTTTTGATAGTTTTGCATGTTCAGTTTGTTTGAATTTTGTTATGTAAATGAAGATCTGACTTTATATTTTACCTTTTTTTTAATCTTCAAAAATATGAGCTAGAGATGAGGTGCCAAGTACAATAATACAAGACATGTTTTGGATGTCATAACGCTGATAATATACTAATGGAGTTATAGTGTTTTTCCAGAAAGTTCAATGCGTATTTTTACGTGTCAAATTTCAAGGTGAACAAGGAATAAGTGACTTTTTAATTGCAAATTAAGTTTATGTTATAGCAGACTAAAGTACAGAAGTGCTAATTTGCACATATAATATAAAATAGATAATGCAATTTGCGTAAAACAGTTGCCAATTTGTGTACTTATTCGACTTGTATCGAAATATTTGTTAAAATACAATGGCAAAAGTAGAGAAAGTTATCATTTTTAGTCCAAGGAATGAAATGATTTTTTGTTCAAAATTTTATTGCACCTCTCTCTTCCAACTCTCTTAAAACGAAAATTTCATATACCTTTCACAACTCGTTTTATATCGGGGAGCAAAAACTCAGCCTATTAGTGGTTGAAATTTTATATTGTACAAATGTATTATAGAAACATGCTTTAAACATTTTATATTTGTAAATTTATACAAAGTGTCCCAATACTCCGTGTACATGCCATGAACTGCCGCATATTCTTATCATTACCTCAGTTCAAAGGTACTTCGTTTAGACGGGCGTCAAAGTTGAAAATAAATTTTGTTTTTTTTTCTAAATAACTCTTAAATCACTATGCAATCCAGATGAACTTTTATGGGCTAGTGCCCTTTAGTAGTATCATTATTATTGAAAATATTGGTATGTTATGAAATCAATTAAAAAAAAAATAACATAACAATGAGTATAAAAACTGCAGATTTCTGGAAATGTAATTCGGATATTCCTAATTTATCGTTTGTTTTGGATAACTATACCTATAAGATATGCTTCACGATTAATTGCAAAAAATGTTGCATTTGCATTTGAGTGGTCAAAACGAGAAGAGAAGCATTTTCGATATACGAGATGTAAATTTAAGTAAATTAATTAAAAAATCGAAAAGATATCTAAAGTGTGAGAGTTGCATTTACTTGAATCGGTTATTTCGAAAAGGTTCTAAGTCACCTAATTTTATAAAATGCTTTTATGCCGCCATCATATTCTCTTCACTTCGATACATAATTTATATGACAGGGGCATCAGTCACATAGCTTTAATATAATAATATCTCTACCCCTCATTCTAATCACAACGATTAGCCCAGAAGTAGGAGACTTGTACGGGGGAGGGGGTGGCATATTATTATTATTATTATTATTATGCAGGCCGCATTTGCGCCCAGGAACGACTTACGTTGGTAGGCCCTAACCACTATTCAGTGCAAGAATGAGGGAAACCTCATTAATTAAGGGGGTGATCAAATGTTAACCGTTATCGATCTCTCACATTGACAATCCTCTCCGAAAATATAGCTGGCCTACCTGCCGCAGGGTTCTAACCTGCTGGCAGAGTGGTATTGATGTTGATATTGATAATACGTTGTTATTATCTGATGAATAAGTAGTATATTTCTATTGAAGAGGACATGAGTCACTGACTTATGCCCTCTTCATAACATAGCACAAAAGAATTAACCGTGTTTATACGCCACTAGATTATGTGAAACATATCACATCAAGCAATAAGGCTAAATTATGCAGATAATGGAAGATAATTTCAATATATACTTATTATCAGGACTAATGAGTAAAAATGTTCAAAAATCTGTTTTTTCAATAAGTTAGTTGGGTAGAAGAGCTCAGAATTTTATTATGATCTTGAAAAACCAGGAAGAGCGATTCCTCAGTTTTAATTTTAAAAAACCTCATACTATACTGCTTTGTCTGATATTGCACATAAAGCATACGATGGAAAATTAACCATAAAGAAAGTCGATAGTTTGGAACACCTTATGAGGTATATCCGAGAAGAGAATACTGACTATAATCAGGTTACATACGAGTACTCACTGGCCAACAGCAAACTGTACTGCTGAAGAAATTTAATTTATATCTGATTATTGTACAATTCTGTCTTTAAGTTTTATGAAATTAATAGTGTATAGTGAACAATTCTACTATTTTACTAATCTTTTATTCATAATTTTTTAAAAGGACCCACAAACTTCAAATGTAATTTTTTATAGAAACATTTTGAAGTTGAAAAAATATACAGTCGTAGAAACTAATATCTTTATATAATACTAGGCTTTAGTTTGGTTTAGTTTACTAAAATGACTAATGCCTTTTTCAAAATAACTGATTCAAGTCATTAATCAACTTTCATGATTCTTCATCGAATGGCTTAAAAATGTGAATTCTTTCACTTTTCAACATCTTGTACTTTGAGAATAAAGCAACTAGTCTGAATTAGTATAAGTTTAACACTGTATCAAAGAACTTAATATTCACTGGAAAGTAGTGTAAATTTCGGTGTGAGAGTAACTCATCAGCTCTTACATCGCCGAACTCCAGTGACGCAATCCTAGGAGTTGGTATACCACGTCGAAGAAACCACTCCAGTTCCACATCTACCACACACACACAAACAAGCAGTCAAACTGAAACTAAGTCGACAACATCAAGCGTTTAAACAACTATTAGTTGTGAGAAAAACTGACCACATTACCGCCGTTGAAATACAAAATAAATGAATTAGCCTAATAGTTTTCTGTAATTATATAGGTACATGAATTGGTAATTAATTTTATATGTTGCCGTCTATGATAATGATAATTGTGTTACACGTTAACAATGTGGAGTTATACGTTAATGTAGTTTATTATTTTTTTATAAACTTCTAATGTAGGTATTCAATTTTTTTAAGTGTTATCAACTTTGGCACTGGTACAGTAAGGCGCCTGTAACTGCTGTGGGTACGGGTCTAAAACGGTACCAAAAATAGCACTACTAATAATGATGTATAACAAACAGTCTATGACGTTTGAAAAATACACATCCTATTAGGTGGGCGATGCAGATGTCGATGGTAACAACAATAATTATATAATTATCTTGCAATTTAAACACTAAAGTGTAATATACAAGATGTACGCAGTTATAGACTTTAAAAGGTGCAACTACAAAAGCAGTTTTATGGCATAACTCTTTGTTGTAAAAAGAAAATATAATGAAATTTTCAGAGTAGTCAGCTTATAACATTCCTTTTATTAAAAACTTAAGAATGTCACAATTTAAATATGAAACGTCTAGTAACAAGGTATTTTTGCACATCCTCTATAACGTTGGTAGATTAAGTAAGTATAAACCATATCCAGTGTATCATGTAACTTTATATTTCTTCAAGTATGCCTAAAATGTAAACACTGTACAATTAATATTTTATAAATTGTCTACTTGTCTACTTACCATTACTGTGAACCAGTTCCTTTGATGTATATCGTTAAATTTAAATTTATTCTACTCTGTATAACATCCTGGAATAATTTGTTAACAGCTTTATTATTTAATTATCACTTATTGTATTAAGCTTTGTTTTGGCAAAAAAGCAAGGTTAAGGTAACTGAAATAAAAATCAATAATTTGGGCTGATTTATGTGTCAAACTCCGAATTAGCATTAGTCCGAAAGTTCATAGAAACCGAACCAATCAGATTTCAGTGTTTAGATTTTGTGGGGTATAAAACCTACATGAACCTAATTCTCTGCCCCTTTCGTTCTGATTTTGGTCGATTGAAGGCATTTCTGTAATACAGATTTAGTAAAGTGCGTAGCCACATTTTAGAAATTTAAATCTGAATTTATTGAAGTCATTAATAATGATGGATGGCCAATTAATAAAAAATGAATTCATTATTGAATAAATAATGTATTAATCATTAATAAATAATGAATTAAATAAATAATAAATAATCTACTAATCATTCATAAATAATGACTTAATGATTAATTAAATAACATTATTTCAAATATTAATGTTATGGAATTTTAACCATGATTAAATGGTATTGTAACTTTTATTGGAGTTACGTCGAGTAACGTAAATTTTGAGAATGCTTCCATTTCCCAAGTAGGAAATTTTTTTCAACTATTGCTGGATAAATTTTATTCATTCAAGAAATAAAATTGAATTAAGAAGGCCTCGCTATAGCTTTGAAAATCTAGATTATAAGCGGCACTATTCCAAGTACGACAGGAAGGCCGCCCTTCTCGGAGTCATCTCCAACGTTTATCAACGGATCAACTTCTCCAATTCCACTTCTGTAGATCAACCGGTGGGCAAGTTAATAAACTGTGTATATTTTTTTATAGATTTATTTTATTTCAAACTGTTTTGACTAAAGCAAAATCAATTATCCTCCTACAGGGGTAGAAAGGCAAACCAAACTCTGTAGGTGGCGCCCAGTTCTTTTGCTATTCAAGAACCCAAGACATAAAAAGTGCACCGACTAATAGAGCAGCCGTTCGCAGAATTGATTATTTATCGTTTATAGCAATCGACCGATCGACCAATAAAAAATGTGGTATCCTGTATTTTCTGCTAAAAAAAAATTCTGCAAAGGTATAGCAAATGTTACAAGAATTTTACAAAATGCAGAGAAATGAATGCTCTAGTATTAGTTATGTCTGAGTTTCAAAATAGTAAAAAGCGACTAATTTACAGTATTAGATGAGTAAAGGGGGTGAGGGGGACAAGATTCCCGAGGCGTATCACTTGAGAAAGATTCAAAGAACACAACATAACCAGTAGTAAGTTGACGGTGAATGAACCTAGCACTTTAATAAGCTTTTATATTTGTTGTGGTACGCCTATAGACACAACAAATTTCAAACTTCCATAGCCTTTCTAAAAATCTTGTGATATTTGCTGTATTTTTGTAGAGTTTTTTAACGAAAATAGGAAACAGGGTGATAAAAAATATTCTTTACTCATTTTATTCATATTCACAATATTTATTGGCTTCTTAAAGCTGATTAGTCCCTGACAATATCATTGTTTTCTTTTCCAATAAAGACTTACATCTTAAAAACTCCTTTTGAAATTGCACCTTTTAAGGTCTATAACGAGGTTATGTTTATTGGAGTTTTAGTCATATCTTTTATATAATATCACCACCCAAAGTGTGTAACATACTTTACGGGACACCCTGTATAATAATAAAAATAACATAATTTAGAAAAACTCGTCGGGAAAAAAAACGGCTACTTAAAATTTTAGCGTTTTACAACTTTTATAAATCTTATAGATCAAGCGAAGAAATATTTAAGAAATTTGTGTTTTCATACACTAAACTCTATATTGCAAAGTCAATATGTTTATGTAAATATATGTATAAAACATTACACTAATAATACATAGAAAGATGACTTGATCTTTCTTTCTTGACACTGTTTAGAGGAAAATACTAGTATTAACAAAAAATGAGTTTTACAAAAAACATATTCTTCTCCTTCAAACTGCATTTCTCAGAAAAAAAAAAACAATTTAAACAACATATTTAGCAAAAGGAAATGATGTTATTCAAGTTACAGGATATATTATGTAAAAATAAACAGCAAATAATTTTATACAAATTTATTTAAATCACGTTAATTTAAAAATATTTTAATGTAAAAACAAAAATCTATATATTTTATAGAGAATTAATGCAATGGTGTAACTTTGGAAACTTCTTGAACATTTTGCGAAAGTTTAAAGAGTTATATATTAAGTATATTTGAACATTTACCAAACTAAAATAAAAGCAAGTAATAGTAAAAAAAATATCGAGACATGCATTTGTAAAGAACGCTTGATTTGAAATCACTTTCTATGAAAAACCACGTTGCTTGACTCAATAAATTCCTACTCTCATTTCCAAACTTAGGTATCTGTAGCAAAACTTGAATATCTATGGAAGCCTTTATTATTTATTCGTTATTGGCTACTAAACCTTTTATTTTAAAAATCTCATCGGAATCTGACATTGACAATATTATCGATGTAAACTGATAAAGGTATCAGAATGCAGAAATTAACAAAATCTTCTTCAACCTGTCAAACGCGACAACGGAAAGGGAACAATTTACTACAGGGTGTTTTCAAAAATACATGACAATATTGCTCGTGCTAATAAAACTTAAATAAATAAACTAAAATAAGTGGTTTTCTTAATAAACGTATGTCTTAGACCACTCATTTTTGAGATACCGAGCGTGCAAGATATTTTTAGAATATCTAATTTTGGATGTAATTTATTACATAAGATATTTAATCAAAATTTGACACAGGTATGCTTTTGGTGATGCTGAACAGTTTTCTGTACAAAGTAGAGGGCGCTAGTAACTAGCACTTCCGTTGATATTTTATTCGGTAACTTTTTTTAAATTAAATTTTTCCCATTCTGAGTTACGTGATATTATGTTACTCTTCATTTTACACAAAAAAGTGTTAATAATTTTTTTAATAAACACCGTTTTTGAGGAAAATACAAAAAAAACTGGTAAAGTCAACCAAACGTTTTCTGTAATACATAGTACTTATTTATCAGAGCTAATCCCAGGTTTGCAACAATATGTATAAAATCTCTTCCATTTCAAAACTCTTAATATTGTCTTCTCGCTGTAATCGTACCCATAATTGCGCAACTACGATCGTTCTTAACAGAAATTATTAACTTTTAGTTATTCCTGGCTTGCCTAACACATGTATAACTCATCGGAAGTGGTATTTACACATTTTCACAATTAATATTGCAAATAGTATAAACTTAACTGCCCATTACTTCTTGTGTGCCTGTAAGGATTGAAATAAATAAACAGGTAGGTATCCGTAAAATATGCATATTATTATGAAAGTAGAAATCGGTTCTTAATCATTACACCGTGTAGTTTTTAGTAAAATGTTAATAAACGCCTTATTCACATCTCTTTACCGTCCTTCAATATTTCTAATATCCGTATTAGAGAACGTGTTGATGAAATACCTTATAATTATTCAGTTTGGGTTAGTTGTCTAAGTTTATTTCTGAATTACATCTACGTTGAAAAAATGCTCATATTATTTTATATTTCACTTCTTTATAATTTAGTTGTAGTGTCACTTATACAAAGTATTTACACAACTCAAATAGCGAAATAAAAATTGCCTAATAGGAATATAGTCATATAAATACAATAAATATACATATACAATAAAATACGTATAACAACACATATAAGGTAATATAAATAATATGAATAGTGAGACAAGTAAATATAAATTATACTAATAAATTATCAAAGAGAATATAAATTACAATTTAAAATTAAACACAGATATAAAAGTTTATAATGGTGGCAAATTACTGCCAAGATATTCACCATATTATAAAACGCTTTACTCAAAAAAAAAAAAACTGTTGTGAATTCATATTTAGAGATTTGATATGCCCAGATAAGGCATTATAATACTTAATACCCCAATAATTAGTGCCATTTCTCGTTTTATTCAGTCGAAGGTAAGTCATTAACAATAAATTAAGAAAATACCTAGGATAATAGGCACATCTCCATAATTTACCGTTCTGAACAACTTTTTCAAGTAACATTTTGCTGTATTTTCAGTAGAAAAGGCACTTTAACTGAAACGATAACAGTTTTCAATCGGTGCACAGAATATTTCAAATAAGATTATTTCGAAAACTGTTACTCCTAACGACTTCAATGAGGTATACCTTTTTCAGATATAACAGGTAGGAGAATCGATTGTTTTGATAGTCAGATGGATAGATTAAAGTTCTGCTATTTAAAAGAAACATAATGTGTCACAAGTGGCGCCCTCTACTAGTGACGTCAAAATTAGAAACATATTTAAATTTCTCGTCCGCAAAAACCCCCGATTTACAAATTTTTTGTAAATATTTGGATATCTTAAGAAGGTATTTACAAATATCGAAAATAAAATTTTAACTTTAACACCCCGTAACTCCTTTAATAATCAGTTTTGGAAAAAATGTTATAGAAAGAGGTAGCATTTATTTTCGGTCTTGAATTATCCCCTGAATTTTTTGCTCATTTCCGGACACCCTGTATATACAATTAAACATACACATTTCAGTGTGTACCCCGGACATTCATAATACTCGCTGTCATAGCAGCAAGTAAAATATTTTACAAATTTTCAGCAATTATGTGATAACAAATGGTACACAATTATGGATATTTTTAACAAAACAAAATATGAATATATTTTCAACTTTAAATTTTAACTTTTTTAACAATTTTTTGTTAATGTGTAACAAAAATTATTATTAGCCGTATTTTCTGTAAGTTAGTCAACAGTCATATAATGAGATGTTTATAACCTTTTCAGATATTGGCATAAAATAAAAAGTACCTATATATTCTAATAAATTTGATCATTATATATTTTTTAATTCATTATTTTACTTGTAGTTGTTATAACATGACGTACCAGACTATGTGGTAACTGTGCCATCTATCGACAGGAAGTACAACTAAAATCTCATAGCACTACCACGGAGTTACTTAAAATTTGGGGAAAATGTAAAAAATAAATAAAAATTGTCATATAAACAAAAACAATTATTTAATAATGAAATCCAGTGTCTCATTTGTTGTAATAATTACAAATTGCAGAATAATATTAGGGAACAAAGCAGCACATATTTGTTTCTGCAAACATTTCAGTGTGTACATTTTTAATACAATTTTTTCCGCGTCTACACTTTCCCTGTTAATGAGTGTTGAAGGTACTGGTGACTTCTTAAGTAAATCGTAAATTGACGCAATAGAAATAAATATCGGATGCGATATAACGAACCGTCACTTAAAAATATTGTATGTAACCTGATTGGTAACCGCATTTCTCTTTTTCGACGAAACTGTATTCTTCTTGTTATATGAATCAATTATTTCTATAAGCTCGGAATTCTTCCTGTATGATATAATCGAGAGTATGTATTTTCTGCGAATAATACTGACAATTACTACGATCATTAAAATAGAACGTAAGCAAATCACAAAACGCATTTTTAATTATTTGCGGGTCATTGTTACACCTTTCACTTTTTGCGTTCGAGTTCTAGATATGCAATTAATATATCACGGTAGGTAGGTGGAGAATTAACAAAATTTGTTGTTTCCATCTTTAACAGCCTGAAAGGAAAATGTTTCACGTTTTAGTGGTCATTTATGGATAGCTTGAACCTTAATCTATGTACAAACAATAGTGTTTACAAAAAAAAACTGTTTAAGCGTCATAAAATGTTTGAAAATAGCCTTATAATCGCAGTTGCAAATTTTTACGAAGATCAGAAAATTAATTATATGGGAAAAACTCAGAAGTTAATATTCATTTGATCGTTCGAAACCCTCTGTGACGTCACATCGCGGAACAAGCTAGCGCGCGAGTAATAGTGGTTAGGTTAGGTTTTCCTGTAATAGTCTGCCAGGTCTACCTTTACTGACGCTTGCGTACCATTGTGTCCTTTGTGTCCCTCTTCGTTTTATACTAAAATGAAAGAAGGTTTTCAAAAGGCAAACTCACATAATTTAATTTTTAGGCATGTGCAAACACTTGAATCAGGCAGTGGTGTAAAAGCGAAACTGTAAATATTGTTTAATATAAATAAGTACTATATAGTACGAAACCTTTAATAGTTTATTATACAGGGTGTTACAAATAAAATGTAAGCTTTGCTACATCGGAAAAAAGGATGCGAAAAGAGTTGCATAATAGGTGGCCAATTTTCAACCAACACGTGAACGCTGCTCACTAGTATATTTTGATTTTTCATGTAGAAATTAATTTGAAACTCATTTTTATAATTTTCTGTTTTATTTGCATCCCATATTTTCTTCAAAAATTACATTTCAGTTCCGCCAGGAAAAGTTATGGGGACTCAGTCATTGGTTATGTCCAAGTTAAACGAGTAGGTACCGGTTGCTAGCTTTAATCTTGAGTGTTTTTTAACAAAAAAGGCATTTTAATAGTTAGTACGTATTTCTATGGCCCTAGAACTATACCTAGGTTTTTTTATTCTATCTAAAAAATAGTGAATAAATGTATTACCAAATAACTAATTTTTTATTACAATAAATAAAAAGAAACTTTGAATAAGAAAACAAAACCCAATAACCAAAAATTTCACATTTATCGTTGCGACAGATATTGTCTGGTTAAACTGCAACTTTGTCATTGTTAGACATACAATGATTTGCAAAGTAATGTATACAGAAAAGGAATAATCATCGTTAAAATAAATTTATCGAAAAGTAAAGTTCCTCAAAATCTGGCTTGTGCCAAGGACAACTTCAATGGTTGTTTATGAATAAAACTGATTTACTGTTACAAATTATTTAAAATAACACAATTACTTTCAGTTCAGTCGACACATTTTACCCGAGATATTTCCTTTAATAGCGACCTTGTGCTGACATTTTGTTCCAATTTAAAAAGGTACGTGTCTCAATGCTGATATGTTAAAATTTAAGCAGTAATATTTTACTTATTAGAACTGTGATAAAATGTTCAGTGCGATAATACAGAACATAAAGCTGTTATATGGTTCAAAGTTGGCACAGGTCCACCGAATTGTCTTGATCTAATTCAAGTGTAAAACAGATTTTCCAAATTATTTATGAAACTGATCCAACAGTAAGTGTTAAACAGTTGGAAACGGTATTAGTATATTCGCAATATAGGTAAATTATAGAAAGATTCCATTAATAAATTGCTAGCTTTGTAGTAATAGCACTAACGGAAGAGTTTTGGAAACTTTCCATTACGTTATAATTTTTTGTATGTCTTCGGTCGATGTATAAGTGGTATTTCCAATTTATAAGTAATCATTACTGTTGTACAGTCAAAGGCGCATCTGAGGTGCGGCTACTTAGTGTTATCTATGCTACGGTTGAACGCTATTTCACACATTAGATGTACTTGCTTGGGTATAGGCACACCACTGACTTGGATGTGTATTTGCCTGAGGGGAGGAATTCAAAGGTCAACGATATTGCATTGGAAGTAAACAAATATGTTCACGGGGATTTTGCACTTTTTCTATTTATTTATTTTTTTATTTAAATTATCCAAACCGGTGGATATACGGAGTTGATGGCTAAGTTTTTATTTCCTTACAATAAACATGGGTTTTATGTCGCATAATTCAGAATATTCAAGCCAGGCGGTTCTACAAGTATATCAAGTGACAACATTACGTCCAATATGTGATGGTGCTGAATCTTCTGTTCTATTCCTTATAAGCTTGTAATGTCAACACTATATTACGAATACCGCAGGGATCACATCTGGGCCCTTTACTACTTTCTTTATTTATTAATGATATTAGTACATATTTTCTATATTCAAATATGTAGATCATCTAAAAATGTTCAACTCTGTAGCATCTCTCAATGATTGTCAACATTTGCAAGCTGATATTAATCTAGTTTTTGAATATTGCAATATTAACAGTTTTTAAATATTGATAAATGTAGCTTTATTAAATTTACTCTTTTAAAAACAAGTACTGATTTTACTTATTCAATTAGTGATGTTTTCCTAAAGAAAGTTCAATATATAAAAGATTTGGGGGTAAACCTTAGATGTCAAATTGTCCTTTGAAATCCATATAAATAATATTGTATGGAAAGCTTTGCGTAACTTGGGATTTATTTTGTCCGTTTCCAAGTCCTCTTGTGATCCCAAGACATTAATTATTTTATATAATGTATTTGTCACATCGTGTCTTGAATTTACTTGTTTATTTTGGAAACCTCAATAGTCAAATATGTTCGATCGTATTGAAAATATTAAAAAAAAAACATCTTCATTACATGTATAACCATAACTTGTGGTTTCAAAGGTATGATAAGACTTAGTCATTATAACATGTTTAAATTAAGTTCTAGAAAAAATATCACTGCCATTTGATTATAGTAACGAAAATAAGTTTATTATGATCCTAGTACCATAATGAAATTCAGAAAGTACTGTTACAGAGTCGGCTAACACGTCGTTTGATAATATTCACAGCTGGTACCGTAATGATTGTCTTTATAATCCTTATTACATAATAGTTATTTATATATCAAGGATGTAAAGTATTGATAATAGTTCGAGGCTTAAACTGAGGATTAGTACACATTTAGGGTATTTATACTCTAAGTGTGTAATACCCCTACACTTTATACTCGGCCGGTATTTAGTTTAGAACACTTATAAATTTGCTATACATCATATTATGTATTTGTGGAAATAAGTGTCTCTATAACTAAAATCAAGTGATTTTTGTTGAAGCCTAATTGACAGTTGTGATGGATGCCTAGCAATAATATCAACAAACGCGGTTTTCATGTACGCCATATTTAGTACGCAAAAACCCTTTAGCAAAGTGACAGGTTTTTTTATATATAATTGGTAAAATAAGGATTTCAATAGTGATAGTAGTACACAAGACATTCCAAGTACGCCTGAAATTTTTAAAGCTACGAAGGAAGCGAAAGGAAGCCTGTTCCCGGGAAAATCAAAAACCATGATGATTTTGTTAAAGCGCAGAACTTTTATCGAGAATAACTTTTTTCATAAAATCAATAATAAAAAGTTCCCCATATGATGCCGACTTAATTGGACACACTGTATATTATAATTATTTAAATTAACTGATTTCTTCTTATCGAAAATATATTGATTCATCTTTTCTTGGAATCAAGTTATTTATTTTATTTATTCATGGAAACTATTTCTTCAGGCCAGCTTATATAAATCAAAATATAGACAACGCAATCATTAAAAATAATATTTATTTAATGATATTACATAATCTGCGCTGTGCTTCCAAAATTAGACGTATTCTTACACAAACTTAAATGAATACTTACAGTAGTAGGTAACCTAGTTACGAATTGCAATGAATAATTCATGGAGATTTAAACAGAATTTAGAAAGCAAGAGCAAGTAGCGGTTCCCAAAAATGCACCGCTCAACCATGCCTAATATCTGTGCTCAGCTCAATTATGTAAGACAAATCCGTTACTAGCTGTTTAAAATCTTGAGACGTTTCGATTGAAAAGAATTAGATACTTTTGCAAACCGCGGTCTGTATAGTTCAAATCTGGAAGTACGGGTGGACAACTTAAGTTTACATAAACGTTTTGATTTGTTTGCATGCATAACAATATACAAGGTTAACTATGATTTAGTACAAATTTTTAAGAGGGGATAGGAAAAAATAAGAATAAACGGAATCATCTATCAAAAATCTATTTATAAAGCAAAAACAAATGTTTAAAAACTATATTAAATTCTTATTTATTGCCGCCACTGGCCTTCTGTCAGCCGCGAGGTTTGGTATATTCCGCCAAAGTCAAAAGTGTCAAACCGCGTTGACACGTGCATCAGTTTAAGCCGCTTTGAAAGAAAAAAAACTATTTACAAAATTTAGATTATTATTTATTGATTTAATGAGAAACACGATGTGATAGCACAGGGAAGCAGCATCTACTTAACTAATATTTATTTCCATAATTGATATTTGGAAATATGTTAAGAATGTTTTATCATTTTCTGTTTTCTTACTTGTTTAAATTGAAACCTGTCATTGTAAAGATTTTTGTACTTGCTGCGGACATCTCCTTCCTCGACCGTTATTTTTGTTTAAAGTGAGGTACCTACTTGGTCCGGCGGTCATGACAAGGTGGATTACCCCTACGTCGGGAAGAACCATCGATGTGGTTCAAAAGTATTTAGAATAATATTTTGTGTACTCTGGAAACGTCTTTGACACTGCCACACGATAATATGCACTTGTCACACTCCCATAAATCAGCACCTTATCCGTCATCTTAGGCATTTGAATACGACATGTTTATAAATACACATAAAATACGCGAAAAATTAAATTTGCGAAAAGCAAGTACTGAAGAATTCTTTCAAACTAACCAGAGAACCGTATGCAATATTTTTTGACATCTGATGCAGACGTCATCTGTGGGCCACTAGTGCAAGGTGCAATACATTTTTAAACTTCTTGTGTTGTTGGGGAATTAAATTCTGTTAATATTAATAATAGCAACAATATTAACAGTACTCGACGATGTTTGCATAAAATAATTAGTACTATTTTAAATTATAATTCCCAAGATGTGTACAGTGTTCTGTAAAAATGTTTTTTATACCCTTAGAATATAACTAAGCTTCACCATGTTCTTTGAGGTTTGGAGAGTATTGCAACTAGCAATGCAGTATTCTAGGTTATGTTATTTTAGAACAACTAGTGACTAAATTTTAACGTTTTATAGTAATTAAATAAAGTATTTTATGTCGTATATGTTAGTGGATAATTATGACAATTCTGCAAGGAGTGAAAATGTACTTTTGGCAGTGTGTATTGAATAAACGAAAAGTGAATACAAAATACTATAACTAACCGGATTAACTGTTATCTATCAGGTACTTACGCATTATTATTATTAAAAATGTTTTTATACGACTGCCTTGCAAAAGGGGGTTTTGCACACGGAAAATACGCCCTGAAAACGGTATTTTGCACACGCCGTGCGCTAAACATTTTGCACACGGTTATGTCATCTTTGCACACGCGTCTCCAGATTGTGATTGCTGTTTGATGTTGTCACCCAAATTATGCAATGTTTCAAGTTGGCTGAGTTTAAATTAAAATCAATTTTAAAATTGAAAACCTCGTTGTTTAATATACTATTATTTTCGTCGTTTCTACAATTGAAAACGTTGCAAAAAACGACCGCACGGTAGTTGATATATCTAGCCATCTCGGACGATGATTGATTATCATAGTCGCCGATTTTTCGATTTTTTAAACATCTAGAATTCCAAAATAATTTTTTATTGTCTTTTAGACCTCACTGAGCACTGGTTAACCCTGTATAAGCCTTGATTAAAGGTTTGTTCTATTCTAGATTATCCATACTACTATATTGAATCATATATAAGAAATAATAATATTTTAAGAATGGCATAGTAAACAAAACTGTTTTGTTTCTTCATAGCTTATGTTTTATAAATATTTTAAGTGTGAGTCATTTAAATAATGTTATAAAATGACTTGTACGGCTTAAACCAATTTATCTATAAATGGTTACCTAATGATATCTCTAATGACTTTGAAATTATTTCTAAATCAGGTTGTATTTACTGGATATTTTATACTTTGGATTAAAATTACTAAATTCATTGTCTGTACCTGTCACATGCAAATTTATATGCCAGGTGGCAGGCTATGATGTAATTCCCAAAAATCTTCCGTTTACATTTGAAAATTAATTACCTGTAATATACAAAGTAAAATAAATTACCCAACGGAATTTTTTACTTGTGCTTTGACATTATTAAATAGTTTTTAAACGATATATATATTTCTATTTATTATAAGGCAACAAAATGTAGCCTAAATAGTGAAAATGACATGCAAATGGTAAATAAATAGACGTATTATTAATACAATTATTATTTAGTTATACTGTAACAAGACATTTCCCTTTACTAATTTTAGTTAATGTACTTAAATTATATAATCTAGTAACAATGTCGAGTATAAACATCTGACGGCGCTGGCCAGTGAGCGAGCAATTCGAAATTTACGTAAAGGCAACTTTCTCGGTAGATACGACAGAAGTCATCATTTTCTAATTTGCATTATGACATACGATATATTCGAGGGATTTTGTTCTCGTCTGCCTAAAATTTTATGTTGATGTAGCAAATAGAATGAACGTTTTTTATTCGGCGTGACTATAATGTAATGCTTTTGTTTCAACAAACCTCTTAGATGAAGTCAATATATAGGCTTTGCGTTGGTTTAGGAGACCCTTAGGCTACGCGAAATGGCCAACCGCTGCTTTGAGACACGTAAATAGGTTTATGAAAATTATCAACAAATACATTGTCAATAATATCTCAAATTTTCCTTATACATAAATACTTTAATTGTATCTATTGTATGTAAGCTTTCTAAAATAATAAGATCCAAAGTAGATGTAAGGATAATTAGATTTCATTAATCTTCTTGCTACAACCTTCAGCATTCTTCACATGGTGTTTAGAATGATCTTCCCATCTAGGATCTGCTGCAGAAAGGAAATAGCAGCTGTGGGTTCACCCTATGGCAATCAGATCAGATGGACATCTAATATCAAGGAAATGGAGGAATGTATCTCAATAATCTATCTGCCCTATATACAGTAATGCACTGACAAGATAGGCCTTCTGTGACATTTTTCAAGTCAAACGGCAACCTAATAAATTCAATAAGTCCCGTGGTGCAGCAAATGCTGTCGTTTCTCATGAATATGAGCATATGAACTACTCTCTTACGTACGGTGTTTATGAGTTAGAAATGCTGTTTGTGCGGAATTGGAATTTGATAGACCTTGATAAAACCAAACTTCTAGTGAAATGGAGAGAAGTTTTTGATTAAAACTAAATCTACCTATCTGGAATTTAGAAACGATTTACATATAAAAATCAAGGACCACTGACTTCAAACCATGCATCGGAACGTCATGGACTTGGGCAAATATCAATTTACTGCTGAAGAAAATAACTCCCGAAACATCATGAAAGCTAAAGCCGCGACGTAAGAATCATCCCGGAAATTATTCAACCTAACCTAAATCCGAAATGTCTGAGGCATCAGATAATTATTAGACAACGCCTTCAGTTTCCAGATTATAAATACTGCTACTGTTGTATTATAATAGATTTAACTTCCCTACCAAATATGTAATGAATAACAATTAATAACCCAAAAATTTCCAAAACCGCGAAAAGTAGCAAAATGTAAACAAATCTATAAACGATCTAAACTTAATATTATGTAGTATGAAAATATTAATCCAAATAAATCGACGCCACTTTTTTTCTGTAGTTATTTTGCTTATCTAGAGCTCCAGATAATATCGATTGAAATTCTTTGTAAAAAACGGTACAAAGTTCATGAGAGACCTGCAAAGTCGTTTCTGTACACTTCCTATTATCCAACTTATTAACAAATCGCGGACTTTGAGTTTCTAGAAGTACGTGGACTACAACGCAAAAGTCCTTGCTTTTCCTTCAATCGCCTTCACCGAATGACAATACAGCTATAAAATACGCGATTTGTTATTAGCCAGATGTAAATCAGTGGTAGCGGGTAATAAATATGTAAATAATCTAGTTTTCATGTTATATGAAGTAGGCGGTTTAAAATAATTAGCGAATCTTTTGAAATGTCCTGTACAGGTTTAAGAGAATTAAGCAACTCCCCTCTTACTGATTTTTTGGTTTGTATACTGACGAGTTTGTAATATCCAATGGATTGCACAACTATACACTTAAATGTAGAGTGCAATAGTTTTTAGTAGTTTCCACAAAACTTCTGGTGACGTACTTTTTGCGTTAGTTCATTTAAGTGTTTCAAATGAAACGATTTGAAATGCACACTTGCTAGTGTCATGTAGAAAGTTAGAAGATAGGTTGTTCTTTTTTGTTTGCAGTCTCAATTATTCCTAAATATGTAGAATTTCATTGTTTTCAATGATAAATAATACCTAGATGATAAGAATTTATTTTTAGTATATTTTTAAAAACTTCTTCAGGATCGCACAAGATATGTGTTCCGATTGCCTAATCTACAGGCGGAATATAATAAGTGCATATATTTCTAGTTTTTAATCTGCACTGAAAAAAATATGATTTAATCCCTGTTTTTCACGGATTTGCATTAACTAACCTTACTCTGAACATATATCCTAAAGAGAGAATGATGTAATCCTCGCAAATATTCCGAAAGTTGAACGTAAAATTCAGTAAATTCAGCAACTTGTAGATCAAAATTCAATGAATTTGCATATATTTACAGAGATATTAGGATACTGCGTCAGTAATCTGCAAACTCATTTAATTCATAATAAAAAAAGCTAGTATTTTCTAGTTACTATTTTGTTGGTCCAAACTACACCGTTGGTTAACTGAAATAACTTTAAATTTACGTAAGATATTACTATTTTTCATTTCATATTATAAATAATAGCATGTTATTTAAAATTACGTTTGAAACAAACCATTTCTGCACGTATTTTGTGAAATAGGTTGTAGAATTAAATTCGATTTATTTATTTGTGATGCAAGCAATTTTAGATCAAAAAAATATTTTCATTATTTTTTTTTAAATTTTATTTATTTACAATATCCAACGGGCAATGCCCAATTACAGAATAAAGAACAAGACAGGAAACAGGAACATACATATGAATACAAATAAACAAACAAGCAAGACAGCAACACAGAAAAGTATGACATAAAACAAAAAACTTATATGTACACATACATCTACACATAATCACATTACTGAAAAGTCACATACAATACAGTAAAGTCATAAAAGCTCAGAATAGCACTTTTTAATATGGATAATACTTGAACAGAGTATATCTACACGAGATTCAATTTCAGAATAATTAATAATCATCTGGTGAACAGGAGACCCCTTATATAAATTAGTGCGATAATGCCAGAAGATGAAAATGCCGGGTATATACTCTGGGAATGTGAAAACTCATTTCGTAATATATCCTCACATATTACCTTATTATTCAAAATAGAAAAATGACTGATATTAACTTTCGTCTTTGAGATAAGCTACACATATTAAAGCGCTCAAAAAACGCATCCTGCGGAACACCTTGAGATGGACATAAGCCATCAACAAAAAATGTAGCCGATTTAAAGAATCGGCGTTGAATTTTCTTACATGCGTAGCATAGATAGGTGTCCAAACGACAGAAGCATATTCAAGCTTCGATCTAACAAATCGTATTAAATAGTAAACATAAAGTATCTATTTTTTTTTAAATTGCTCATGTTGCGAACCATAAAACCCAAACTTTTATAAGCATTTTTTATAACATGTTCAATGTGCTTCGTGAAAGATAGTTTAGAATCAGAATATACACCCAAATCTTTAACAAGGTCGCGTCGCTGAAGGACAAATCCATTTAGCCTTTCATCATATTGTATTTGGTCACATCTTCTACTGAAAGTCATAACATTACATTTGGTAGAATTCAAAGGCAGTTTGTTAACAGTGCACTAGGACTTTAATAATTCAAGATTTCTTTCATGGAGATTCATGGCGTCTAAAACATTTTCGATGGAACAAAATATTTTTATATCGTCTACGTACAATAAATATCTCACATTTAACTGAGAAGCAACATCATTGATATATAATACAAACAATAGTGGTCCGAGGATAGAACCCTGCGGAACACCTGACGTTTGGGCGAACTCAACAGATTGAACTCCAAAAATCTGATTATTGTCGTTGACTGATAATCTTATACAGGGCGTTTCAAAAAGATATGGCAATTATGCTAGGAGTTATATAACATGAAAAAATAAGTGGGGTTTGCTTAATAAATATATTATGTTTTAGAGATACAGGGCGTGCGATAATTTTAAAAAAATCAAATTTTAAGTGTAATTTTTTAAAAAGCCAATAGATTTAATTCAAATTTGACACGTACGTTTTTTGGAGAAAGTAGAGAGCGTTGTTTGCTATCATTTGCACTGACATTTATTCTCTAACTTTTTTTAAGCTCGCTTTTTTGCATTCTAATATGATATATTATGTAAAATTTCATTTAACACAAACATGCGTTCTTAGTGAATTAGTTAAAAATGCACTGTTATCGAGGAAGATGCAAAAACTGTGGTAAAGTCAACCAGGCTATCCCTGTAATGTACTTACTTATTTATCAAGTGTATATGGGTCAATTCTCGAACTCTTCCATTTATTTGTCATATTTGGCATAACAGAAATTACGGTAAATTGTTTATTGTCTGATTATCTTAATTTGCATCAAATAGCTTTCGAACTATTTGCATTAATGTTGCTCTAAAAACTTTAACACCCTGTATCTCAAAAACGAAGCCGCTTAAAACATACATTCATAGCAAAAAAGAGTATATTATATTTAATGATTTTCTAAAATATTTGCTAATGTTCTATTGATGGCAGACACCGCATTTATTTATTTAAAATGAAGTATTACTAACAGTTTCAAAATTGACAAGCTTAATTACATGGACGTTTAATTCTAATTGCACAGTCTCGTAAACTTTTTAGGGTCTAATGGTTTTGTTAATTTCGACTATGACTATACGTTAAATTAAATTGGTCACAGACATAATTGCAGGTGTAATAAATACTTATATTTATGCGGTTTGAAGACACGTTTGTTGTTGGAAATGAACCTATGACCAAATGTCAAAGGTTACTGCTATAGATAACTGAAAACAGATTGGAGACAAATTTCAATGGAAAACTTAATTCAGCATGTATTTTTAATTTAAAATCGATTCTCTGAACAAGTTTAACAAACAGCAGCTGCTGACAGTGTTTCAACAAAAGGTATTTTCACGTTTAAGAAGCAAGAGGCAAGTGCGACTATCTGCACTTCTATTTTTGTTGAGAAACAAGTTTCATTTTATGTTACAAGGCGAAGTCTTGAGCTCTGTGGGTTTGCTATACAACATATTCCAATATCTCCACAAATTATTCCATCAATAATTTTCGTTTACCTTGAAATATGTCGGTCCTATATATTTTTTATATATCTACCGATCAGTGCCTTGGACTTAAAAGTTTTCAATGTCAGTTGAAAAGTCAAATACGGATATGTAGATAAGTAAATTAAGTTTGGTTTGTATTTTAACTTGATATCTAAAAAGCAAAGAATTAGTCATAATTTGAACAATTTTAGTTTACTCTAGGTAATCACTATGAAGAGCTAAAATATGTTCTTTCTGTCGTTCTTTTATTGACAACAGAAACTGTGGGTATGTATATGCTTTTTGAATTGTAATTCCTTTTGCTGCAAAATTGTAATAAAAGCATGTTGCTTACCGCAAATCTATTTACAATTATTATGAAACAGGAGTAACCTCAATATTTTTTATTAACTAAACAACCAAATGACTAGAGTAAAATGTCACAGCTGATGAAGTCATAATGCGCCATACCGTCGATCTACTGATCATCAGACCCTTGTATTCCCAAAGTAACAACTAAAGAAAAAGATGAAGTTGCACCAAGGCTATTCTTATAAAGTTGAGAACCTTAACAACCATCAGGTTCATTTGATCGCGTTGTATATAATTCAGTTTGGTCTTTCTTGTTACGTCGTTCATTTTTGTATAAAACAAAGGTTAACCACCCAAATTGCCGCCTTTTTATGAAGGGGCCTACCTCAAATTATTTGTAGAAGTCAGCAATAATTTAAGGTTAAATTTCCCAGAAGGGTATTGTCTTAAAAATATTTTTTTTCGGTCCTCACGAACAAATTAAGAACAAAGAGGACTCTTCTAAACTTGAACACAAAACTATAATTTAAAGAAAGGCATTTGAATTTAGGGATAGTTAAAACTTCTAGTCCTAAAATCCTAAAGATTTTAGGACTATCCAAAGGTTTAATAAACCTTCCTCAAAACTTGAAGCATAAGAATGATTGTGACTCCTAATTTCCTATGACAATTATGGTGGATAGGGTTAGTGAAACATTGTGCTATTTTTCAAATGTGGTTTTCTTATGTAAATATACGAGATGCTATAAGAAATATTAAAAATTGTTACCGTTTTTTGTGTTGTCTGTTGATATTCATCGCAAATTAACAAGATTTCAACAAATTCATTATTCTTACACGTACCTATATGCAATTTTTAAATAAGTATTACTAAGATAATCTAATTAGATACATTCTAATCTCTAACACAACAACACTAGACCATCAGTCACTACATAACACCACGGACGTATTACAAAATTTTCAAATTCTAATAATTGTAAGTTACATGACTGTTCTGCGTTGAGACAGATGTGTACCCAATTATTATTAGAGTTACATAGAGATATAATTAAAAAAATTAACAATACACAGGGCGCTCCATTAAAAAATATATTATTGCTTCTTGCACCCCTCAACTTCTGCACACTACTGTGCTTCCATTAACTTATTAAACTGGTTCAGTTACAGTCCTACAGCTTTTATCGAAAGTTTATTTTGCATCTCTAATAATAACGACAATAAAGGGTGGCTTAATAGTTATTTATAGTACAAGTGGAATATAGGCATTATTATACATGAGTGAGACATTTGCACGACGAGGACGTAGTCGTGTAATTTCACGCATATAATAAAAAATGCCGTTATCCCACGTGTACTATACAAAATTTTATTTAGAACCGAAAAAAATTATCTGTAACTACCTTAAATTGAGAAAAATCCAAAATCAGATCGTTTGTTAGTTTTGATTCAAAATCAAGAAGCAAAGGCGTTGTTATGGTAACCTGTTAAACTTCCTGTCAAGTTTGTTATAACAAAATTGAGTTTTTGTTTTTACATTTTCTTGTGAAAATAGTGGTGTTGATTGAAATAATGAGTGATTCAGAAACAGAAAACTTGGTTCTGAAATTGAAAAAGCTGCTGCAACTGCAGTAGCTTCACTTTTACCAGATCAATCGAGAACCAAGTATGAACAATTTTATAAACAATTCACTGACATCTAACAATATAAAATGTGAAGCAAAAGAGAAGGAATTATTAGCATTTTTTGAAGAATTATCCAAGAAATACAAATTATATCTAGTCTTTGGGCCTTCTACTCTATGCTACGGTCTAACAATCTGTATGCGGCAAAATGTTGACATCAGTAAATTCAACAATTTAATTGCTTTTCTGGAAAAGCAATCAGTGGGCTACAAACCAAAAATTTCAAGAATATTAACGAAAGAGGATGTATCGAAATTTTTGCAAGATGCCGATAACACAAAATTCTTGCTAACAAAGGTAAGAACAAGAAAATGTTTGCTGTTTGCTTGGAGGTGCATGCAGAGTGGACAAGTTAACTAATTTGCTGTTAGAAAACGTAAAAAATGAAGGAAACATTTTTCATATTATCATACCGGATACGAAAACCAAAGTTTCCCGAGAATATTTTATCATTTCCGGGGGAATCAAAAATATGAATGTGGTTCAAGTAATACGAACATAACTCGCCTGCGTCTTAGTTATGCCGATCATGGAAGATTTTTTATTGGTAAATGCATGAAACTTCCTATATAAATAATTTTAGTATAATGCTAACGAAGATTGCTTTTTTTCAATTTATCACAGCCTCAACAATATACAGGGCACTGTTTTCGACGATCATCTACTTCAATTCTAGCCAACACACGAGCAGATCTTCTAACTATAAAACGGTCTGGTGGTTGGAAGTCCAACACCGAGTCCAACACCGTGTGTGAAGACTATATTGACGTCTCTTGAAAACTAGAAAAAAATGGCCACAAAAGTTCTTGGAGGAGAGATTGCCATCATTGAAGATACTTCAAGTGCTTACAAAGAAAATTTAAGCATTGTTAACACAAATACAGACCAGCTGCATTAATCTTACGAATTGCCAATGTTGTGTTGTTAATATTTATAAAGTAATTCAATTTAATTTAAATTATCTATTAATTGTCAAATTGATAAACCTGTTGGTTCTTAATAAAAATAACCATTAAGCAGTGATCTCTTTATTTAATTTCACTAGTGGGGTAATATGTCACATTACTCTACTAGTGGTGTAATGCCCTTCATTTGTCCAACTGAACCAGTGCCAAATAAATTCTGTAATCTGGCTCTCATAAAGCAGTTGTAAATAAATATAATAAATAACCTTATACATAAGTATATGGATTATTAAAAAAGTTTTCATTTTTGCACCTACAAACTCCAGCCAAAAAAAAATAGAAATGGTAAAATATGTACTTTCTAATAGTTACTTAATTCTTTTGTTTAATAGTTTTTAATTTGACCTAAATATTTAACAGATTTTTTCTCTAACCTTGGTGTAGTTCTAAGAAGAACGGACGGAAACTTTGATGCGGAAACCGAGTTATGGTAAAGGGAAAGGAGATATACTGCAAAAAACCTGAACTGGTTTTCGATGACATATACATATATTATTTAATTAATACCTTTTTTTGTAACGTCACTTTATAAGAAGTGAACATGCCCCAACGTGTTAGAATATATTTATCCTTAAGTCCTTTGTACTACTTTTTTGCGAAAAGATTTGTTCCCTATTGCTAACAATACGCGAAAAGTAACAGGTTTTTTCGCTGTTAAAGTAAAAACTCAATGTTAAATTGCGGTTTAATTGTCTATTATTTTAATCTTGGTACCCGGTGAGCAATATTTTTTGGAGAATGTTGCATAAATTATGAAATTAATATTGTTTCTTCACCTTAATCTGTTTTTAATTCATTACCATCCTTGCTGTCTGCGAGATATTTCCAAACTCTGTCCGTGATTCATAAAAGTATTTAAAATCTTGAACGACATGCTCAAATTCGAAGTATATTTCAGGAAACATTTCATCAAGGCTGTCGTGGTGATTATTGTTTTTATAGAAATATTTAAATGGCTATTGCAAAACATTCTCATTCTTCCCTACGTCGATGTTCATGAATTTGTTTAGAAAATACGTGCGCTCATTTCTAAGTAACTCAGATTACTTGATGACTAAGAATTCTTAAACGATTTCGATACCAGCTTACGTTACCTGCATTCGAAATCGAAGTATCTGCATTGATTACTTAGTTGCAAATAGAGGGCGCTTTAGCGAACGGTACCGAAACGGTTATTCAGCTGTTTTGATGAGAAGAACTAAGTAGACTACAAATTGGTGGTAAAGGATTTAGTTCTGTACAAATTTTTAAAATATCCATTTTATGATCGATATTAGGGAACTGCGATGCGATGGTAACTATTTGCCACCAAAATGTAAGCCTAATATGAGTGTGTATAGATAACGGATAAAAATTATTTCAAAGGAACTTTCGAGCAATCAAACTTTTGGAATGATACGCATCCAGTGTGAAAATACGTTTCTACACTTAAAATTTAAATACAGGGTTTACTGTCACTAAGTACAAAAATGTAAACTACGTGCTCTGGGAGGTCCAAAAGACAATACAAATTTTATTTCGGAATTTTAGCTCGACGAAAAAGTGGAGCAAAACCCCCTTTTCTCCTGGAAAACCTACGCGTTCGTCATGAAACATAATAAATACATTTTCGCCAGTGGTTGGACAATTTTGACATACAAATAATATTTCGTTACTACAGCTGGCAAGACATATGACATTGTTGTGTTGATGGTTGCATAGTTAAGGTGTAAGATGATGTCTGACATTTCGATTGTCATAACATCAGAGCTGAGTGTTGTTGAAGGGAGTTTCTTATAGAATATAGAATTTAAAAATATTAGAACTACGCAATTTATTAACAAGATGCAATGGTACCATGTTTTGCATGTTTCTCATCATATAATAAATAATCAATTAAATTTTGTAATTATGGTTTTCTTTAATTGATACACGTGCTAACGCAGCTCTGCGTCACTACCTCTGACGTATCCAAAATTCAAATTCGTATCTGGCAAATGGCCATCAGCGTCTATAATTAGGGGTTTAATATAGTTCACTTAAAAGTCTCTGCTATAATATTGGAAATTTTTTGAAGAATTATTCCGTTAATTCTTATTTCTCTCTAGTATTCTCTCTTCAAATATTTGTACTCAGTTATAGTGAACGCTGTATACAGTTCACTAAGAATCGGACACAACTTCGTGGGAAATTTTTGTGACGACACGTCCATAATTTTCACTATATAAGGTGTCAAAATTTAAAAGACAAATCCGATTTGTGGTAATATTAAAAAAGAATGTAAAATATTTCAGAAGGTAATAGTATGAACCAAAATAAGCAGAAAAGTCTTAATAAACATGGGTCCGCAAAGTAACGGTTGCGGAGATATGGACCACTATTCGTTTTGCAAACATTTTATTTTATTAGGAATAAACCGACAAAGGAAGCTTTTAACAAACAAAAAACAAAGTTACAGAAGATGTTCAAAGTGCCCTCCGTCCATTTCCAAGCACGCACGATATCTTCGTCTCAACGATATTCGAACTCTTTCGAAAACACCCTCCTTGGTTTGGATTTCTTGACACTTGTGATTAATCCGTAGCTGTAGCTCTTCCAGGCTATTTACAGGAGTACCATACACTAATATCTTCAAATATCTCCAAACAAAGAAATCTAGAGAGTTCAGATCAGGCGATCTTGGAGGCCATAAAACAGGTCCGGCCCTTCCTCCCATCTATGTAGAAAAGTTTGGTGTAAATGCTCTCTAACGATTAACAGGCGCTGCTTACCTCAACTTTCTGCAGAACACACTGTATGAGTTTTTGGAAGACATTCCTTTGAATCAGAGGTAACAAATGTGGCTCCAGCAGGATGGTGCTCCAGCTCATTTTCCCATGACCGTTAAAGAGCAATTACACCAAACTTTTCCACATAGATGGGTAGGAAGGGCCGGACCTGTTTTATGGCCTCCAAGATCGCCTGATCTGAACTCTCTAGATTTCTTTGTTTGGAGATATTTGAAGATATTAGTGTATGGTACTCCTGTAAATAGCCTGGAAAAGTTGCAGCTATGGATTAATCAAACGTGTCAAGAAATCCAAACCAAGGAGGGTGTTTTCGAAAGCGTTCAAATATCGTTGAGACGAAGATGTCGTGCCTGCTTGGAAATGGACGGAGGGCACTTTGAACATCTTCTGTAACTTTATTTTGTATTTATGAAAAGCTTCCTTTGTCGGTTTATTCCTAATAAAATAAAATGTTTGAAAAACGAATAGTGGTCCATATCTCCGCAACCGTTACTTTGCGGACCCATGTTTATTAAGACTTGTCTGATTATTTTGGTTCATACTATTACCTCCTGAAATATTTTACACTCTTTTTTTAACACCCTGTATAGGTAATCAACCAAGCTGAAAATTTTACTTGGTATATTTTTTGGAACGACTATTTCAAAAATAGTATTTATTTTGTACACAATCGATAGATGGCGTTAGTTATCAGATCAAACAGAATTAAATTGATTGGTTTATTAATTTTGAGTTTAAAAACTAGACTTGTGAAAGTAAAGCAATTTAATTATTTTCGAGATAATTTGTTTCGAACAATGTTACATACATTTGTTAAAATTCGCGAATTCAACAGTATTTTTTTTAGTAAATTATCATAGAACAATGTGTGATTAAATTAACGAGGTCAAACTAACGATATAAACACAAATTTCAACTTTTTTCTTTTCTTTTTTAGAATAAATGCACGTTTTGGGTTAATTTTAATCACAATAAAAGTGAAATATAAAATTTATCAAGTATCCCTTAAGGCTTTTAACAAATTGAATTTAGAGCTAATAGTCTTTATAAATAATTGATGAATCACTAATTACAAATTACACTAATAATTGCATAAACATTTACTTCATTGTTGTTGATGGAAACGGTGCAAGGTCTTTCGAATGTACATAGGAATAAATTGCTCATTTATTAATTATCTCTTGATAGAATTCCTAGACACACTTTGCGACTTTAGAAGGCGGCCGTAATTTAAAAAATTGTTCAGTGGAGCGCAAAACAACTGGGATTAGTCAAGCTCAATTTTTTCGCGGTGTTACGAACAGTTTTAAAATTAAGTGAAGAGAAAAATTTGTAATATTTATTCTAAATATGAAAAAAAAAACAAAAACATAGAAGTACATAAAATACACATAAAAGATAAATATGGACTTACGTTATTAGCATTATCTTCGCACCACAACAGGATGTAACCGTTCCAGCAGCGTCTCAAATTTCACTAGAACTTTCACTTAACAGTATCTACACATTATGTTCCTGTAGAATCTGGTTCCTTCTGGAAAAGCAAGCTCCTTTTAGTACCGATCATGGTATTTTCGTCAAAAAAAGACCCAGCGGACGAATTTGTTATATAATTTACACAAATTGTGTAGCCAGTGTATTAATTATATTTTTTTCTGCACGGCATTGTTTCCAAACAAGACTGTTACGAAACGTATTTATAGTAACTGTAAGTGGAAGTAATGCAATCGTTCACTTCTCTTCTTCATCATTAACTGGGTATGCTTCAAGGATTATAAATTTGGCTGTTGTAAACAGCGTTGATTTTATATTTGGGGTTGTATATTTTAATGATTAATCGTCCTGTTTTGCCATTATTTTAAGTGTAATAAAAGAATATCAACGCCATAAAAGTGTAAACATATGAATAAAGCACGCACTTCGTTCGCAGATCTCAGGGCCTGACTTAACGATAACCTTAATATTTAAATATATGCTAGCTAATCGACATAAACATTCCATTTATTTACCTGCATGGGCTCGATTCTCGAGTTTATTCGACACATTCCCTCAGAAAGTGACGTAAATTCTCATGAGAAAATGTAAATCTGTATTCTTGACCATTCTCGCTGTAGTTACTTCTTATAAAAAGATTGGGGAATTATTTCAAATGGTTTTTGATAAATGAATGAGGTTCAAGAATTGTAAATATACACATAGATAATAATATACTCAAGAATTTTTTAAGTGAAATTAATTCCCACTCGAATTTATTTCACCGCATTCGAGAATAGAGTCCCTGGAGTGTTGTTTTTATTTAGACTTCCAGAAGATTACTACTCGTAAAACAAAATAGTTGCACTGGAACCGTACGTTGTGATACGTAGTTAGAAACAACGTTATATTACTACGTTCATTTTGACGGCATAAAAAGTATTATACAGCAACTACACTCAAGTGATACTACTTCTATTTCATATGCTCAACATATATTTAACGATCCTAGAATTCGCAAAAATCTAGCATACATACATTTTAATTATTCACGGACACCTTCAGTTTTTAGCCGTCTTGAAATAACTGTGACAGCATCAAGATATTTAATAAGTAACTCAGTAAATAATGTATTTTATTTACGACACTTTATTTCCCAGTTATAAGGACGTAGCGCGATTTATACTATTTTGTAGAACGATCCGGATCTTTTTGATGGCAAAGAAGTAGATTTTTCTGAACCCATCCTAAATGTGCCATCCATGAAAAATTATATATATATTTTAATTATGCCCCAGTGACCAATGTGGACTTTGAACGCACATTTTCGAAACCTAAATGGATTTTTAGCAACAAGCGCCACAGCCTACACCTAAACATTTACAGCAGTTGCTGGTTATTTAATTTTATTTCAGTACTACAAGTGAATAATTTTATAGTGTTTTGTATACTAATAAACTTAATATGAATAATGTTGGATGTTATAAATTACCAGTACAAGGTAAAATGTTGATTTTAAATGTATGTAGGTATATGTGCACCTCGGTTTCTACAATCATTAATTTAGCGTTCTAAGTGCGCCCCTTATAATGACGTCATCTGCAAACGAAGTGCGGGGTTTGCATGTGAATCACCTGAAATAAAACAAGAGATACTAGCAGATAATTACTGAATTTTTAAAGCGGGTATTTTTACAAAAAGGTAAGGTCTGGTAATATGTGTGCGATACGAAATATGTAAATTGAACGCTTCACTAAAATATTCACAGCTCTTCTGTAGTGAAGTTGTGGTATGTGAATCCTGTTAACCTTAACGTAGGATCGAGTGTCAAATGATTTAAAGAAGAGCAACTGGTTAAGATCTTGGTCTTTTTTTAAGGATTTTCTCAAGGCTGGGTAGACGTCATGGCTCACCTTCGACGATTGTTCCTATATATTTCGTCATTTTGAATCAGCAGATTATTTTGAAAAGTGCAATAAACTAAAAATATAGTACTGTCTAGCTAAATTATAGGGAAACAATCTATAGAAACTAAATAGTAGAAAGTTTAGGAATTGTTTTATTAAAATCACAATTACTGAAAATAATACATGAGACTCTGTTATATCATGCACTGGAGTAAACTTTTCTTGAAAAATAGTAATAAAAGGAAGGCTCAAAGATCGTTTTTTAATACTGTCCGAAATTTTACTACGCCTGTAAGCGTGTTAAGCCTGTGCAAGTTTGCGTGAATTGTTATTTTGTGGAAAAGAGTACAGTATAGGATTTGTCTGACATATGCGATTATAAAAAAATCGAAGTAATGGGTTTGAAATGCATATCTCCGATAGAATCAAGGCATAAAAGGTTCAAAAGATATATTTCCTTTATTATAAAAGACGATATTTACAGTTGTTCTGGACCTGATGACATATACCTACAAGCAAAAGTAACTATTGCTGACATTTCTCATTATCTATATAAACTGCATACTAACTAACACTATTAGAGTTTTTAATACATTTAGTTTGAAAGAATTAGTTTGCATTACAACTTTAGTTATAGTACTGAGTTTACTAGAATAAATTTTTAAATTTAAAATAATTTTTTCCCAAAGAGTTTATTTTTAGTCATATCAGTAACTAATTCCTTCAAAATAAGCAAATTAATGAGTGTTTCATATTTTCCCGCACCCGTTTCACATCCATATTACCGTCGACAGTTTTAAAGTGAAAAAAAAATTTCAATTTATTTTAGTACACTACTTACAATTTTACAGTTTTTAAGTACCGATCAACAGTTAATGCAATGTTGCATCTATTGTTGGAATATGTCTTATTTATTTCACTTTCCCGATAATGAAACTTCAAAAGTTTCAGAAACTGTTTCATTTTTACCCCAACCGACTCTATATTATTAAAAATTGTCGGATGAATTATGAAACAATTCGTATAGCGTTATTTTTTTAACCTAATTTCACAAAATCTCCTGATTTAATCGCTTTTGTTTTTTACATGTGCATGCACATGACTGAAAAATTGCCCCTTCATTTTTTTCTCCAACACATAGATGCTATAGATACCGGTACTTGTTTATTTGAAGTAAATGACCACATATGTTTATAATGCATAGTGAGCAATTTCTAGTTATTTATTGTTGTTATGTTCGCGTAAGTGTTACAAGTTCATTTGCAAGTAACACATTCATAGAAAGCGAAAAGTCCGAGCTTTCCAATGACATAACGCATATCAAAGACAAATTTATCATTAATTATAATTAAAATTAATTGTCGAGGACGGAAAAACAAAAAAGTTGTTTCTGATGTTTCGTCATGTGTTCCTACGACTGTATCATTTATTTCAGCATTAATTGAAGGAAAATTTGGTGTCCTTCACTTTATTAATATGTTCAAAACAAAGTATAAAAGCGCGTGTATTTTTAACGATAAAAAATCCTGGATTTAATACAGAAATTTATTGGTTGGAAAAAAGAGGTTCAGGGTCGACTTGCGCAACCTAATAAATCGATAACTTATGTAGAACAAATCGAAGAAAAAACTAATAAAACTAATAATGTCGATGATGACGGTGCTGGTTTTCAATCAAGGAAAAAAGATTTTGATGGTGTTAGCGTTTGTCTTGCAAAATTAGTTTATATAACACATTGCATAGCAATCTTGTAGAAAAAAAATAACCAAACATTAGAAAATGATTGTAAATTACAAAAAAAGTTATAGAATGTTATATAACTTTGACGAATAAAATTTATAGAAATAAAAAAAGCAATTTTCTGCTACTATTTACTTACTACCAAACCATTTTTATAGCAATATTTGTATGTTTGTATGCACTATCATCATCTTTGAATACTCGAAAAACATTCATGTCTATAAAAATCGCAATCTTTGATAAATATATATAAAACAATACAAAAAAAATGTTAATTTCTTCTACACTTGTACGTTGTACCTAACAAATAGTATTCTATTAGTTAAGTTTTCTGTGTGTTAAAAGTATATCAAGGATACGTCTTGAATTGTTTATTTACTATTCGTTTTGTAAATGTTTTTGTAATGTGGCAATATTCGAGAGGCCGAAGGGAAAATTTGTAGAACATATTGGTATATGAGCACAATTGTCGTTAAATTTATTTTTATATTTGTATACTTTGTTGCACAAGTAATTATCGGTATATGTTCAGATTCTGATTATCAAGTATTATTTATGTTTACATTATTCACTGTTCGCTTCTATCGGATATATAATTAAATTGAATCTTTGTACTTACCATCACGTCAAGAAATGGTTTAAATCCTTATATTTTTGTGATTATTATTCTGAACATTGTTAAGTTATGTACTACTGTGACGTCTATAATATGTTATATTACCTATTTTATTCCCCATTTTATATATTTGTATTTTACACGGAAAACTTTTCTTGGATTGTCCTGACGAAGGAATACAGCCAAACGTACACTTGCCAACAAATTGATTTTCTTTAACTTTTAGACCCTATTTGCAATAAGTTTTATATTATTAATTCCCTTTCCAATAAAAAATACTGTTTTTGTCAAGAAAAATAAAATACACGATTTTAGTTTTGATATTCAGCTTTGTAAACAAAATTCCCAATTGCTCATTATCTAATTTTGACATATATAAATAACTTTAGAAAACAAACGTAATATAAGGAAATGAAAATGTATTATTAAAAATTATGAAAGATTCGCTAATACCTATACTTATTGTGGTAAAGTAAGTTGTTTGTTTATTTATAAATACAGTGCTACCTTTATGCCTGCTTTATATGCTCCGATACTAAACCAAAACGCTATTTTTATTATGAACATAGTATTAGATTTTTGTCATTTCTCTCTTTATTTATTAGTTAATTATTTTTTTATTTTTATTAATTAAAATAATCACCTGTTTCTATATTTGGAAAAAAATCATTGACATTTAGTAGAGATTTACAGACAAGGTTCCCAAGTGGAACTATCAAATTTTTTTCATGACTGACATGAGACGAAAGCCTTGACTTAGGAAAGAATGTTGTTATTTTTTGTCAGGGATTATTTTCTATATGTATTTACTAAAATGCAAATTTTCTTTTGATAAACTAGAACATGCACACTCGGTTTCATTAAGGAGTTTTACTCGTAAGTAGTGACCTCCTTTATATTGTACGATCGACATAATTAGACCATTTTTTTGAAGCTGGAATTTCGTAATTTGCTGTGCGACGTTTAAAAATTTCCAGTGTAAAATCTCAGACCCAGTTCGCAGAACAAAATATGAGAAAGTGATTTCTTAGAGGTTGTTAAACTTATTCTGCTATGCTAAACGGTTATAGATTTCGTGACTGGTTATTGAGACTGATTATGCAATTTTCAGATAAGTATAGAAAAAGAGTACCTATGTATCGAATGTTATATTTTCACCATGTAATTGGAATGTTACGAACATGTCTGGTTATGAAATACTTGCATAAAAAATAATAAGTTTTGTTATACATGGCGTCCTCCAATTATAAGGTTTTCTAATTCGGTACTTCAATCAAATTTGATATTCTTGATTTATAGACCAATTTTGAGAAAAATGATATTGAAGCTTTGGCAGCATTAATTCATAAAAAAATGACGTTAGAAGATTCTGATATTATGGCCGAAAATTGATATTTTTCATTTTTAACACTGTTACTCAGAAAGCATGCAAGATTTAACAAAATTTACAACTTTTGGTCATTTTTTATTGGATCTGCATCCCTGTAATGTTTGTAAATTTACTCAGTATTACCCTGTATATTCTAAACGAAATAACTGTATCGGTTTAAATTATTTTTGCACTATTGTTCTGATGGTCTGAAAATTACTGGCGATTTCAAATTGAAAAAGAGAAAAACGTTTAATGAAAATTTGTTTGGAAATGTATATGGTTCTGATATAACTTGTTTAACAAACTAATCACTCTGTGAGCTAAAAATGTGCATTCTCAAGCTTGGATTTATTTATTTCTACATTTTAGCACAATTAAAAAACAATCTGTATCAATTCTAGCTCTATAGTCTGCGAGATTTGTAATCGCATTTATTTCAAAAGTTCTGACATAACATTTTTTGACCTAGAAAGAGCAAATATGGGTTTTCTCTTTGTTTAGAAACCTTGCCTTGCAAAATATATTCAAATCATTGGTGTTTAGAAGAGTTTCAGCTTTTTATTCTTTTACAAGCAGAAAATTATCTGGTACTGCGACGACTGCAGTTCAAAATTCAAGGCTCTTCAATGTAAAATGTGATAAGACACTTTAATAGCATGCATTCGAATAGCATCTAACTAAAAGTACAACGGAAACAAATCTGGCCGTCATAAGGACAAATGAATGCAAAACCAACAAAGAAAACACTCGAATGGCGAACTACTAGATTCGATTGTCGTATCCAATCTGATGTCCGAAAGCGGGAATAACAAATTCGTCCACTGGAATGCACTTGTTTATACCTTTTTGTAAAATGACACACCAAACTTTGAGCACTGTCGAAACGCGCGTGTTTGCGATGGTCAACGGAGAGGTTGGTCGTCGGACTGACTGTTGGAATCTACTTGGACTGCGAGCAGGAGCGCTCAGTCTCCATCCCTACCAGTCCAAAAGCTTGACGAATTTGGTGGTAGGACGCGATGGCAAGCGATGGGCCAACAGAAAAAAAAATCTCGGAAAAAATTAAATGAAGCAACGATTTGTTACATGGATGTTTTAAGCGAAAATTTGCCTAAAATATTAATTCTAGGTTTTATTCTACCATATTTAAATATTTCCATTATCACCAGTGGCGTAGAAACAGTGTGGCACTCTTCTTATTTACAATAAAAGAGTACGTTACTGTGTAAATTATAAAAAGACCTAAAGATACTTTAAGTTTAGATTATTTTGAACAAATAATTATTCTTTGAAATTTTCTTTAACATGCATCGTATTTAAGTAATTTTACATTTAAAATAGCTCTGTATTTCTTTTGATTATTTTGAACAAACCGGAGCAGGTTTTTTTATTTTATTTCCTGATATTTTTTCGTGTAAAATTTTATATTAAACCAATGAGATACATTTATTGAAAGTTTTTGGTGAGATTTTCTACTCTTGTATGATGACATTTTGTGTTTTACCTTTCTTTACCTATTTCTTCTTCTGACTGTTGGAATCTACTTGGACTGCGAGCAAGACCGTTCAGTCTCCATCCTTTCCAGTCAAAAAGATTGACGAATTTGGTGGTAGGACGAGATGGGCCAACCAAAAAAAAATCTCGGAAAAAATGAAATGAAGCAATGGTTTGTTACATGGATGTTTTAAGCGGAAATTTTCCTGGTCTTCTAGATTTAATCTGTTACTTTCTCATACAGTGTGTCCACGGTTACAGGGAACAGGAGTGAAAATAGTGTTTTTCTTAGTTTTTTGAAAAATAGTAATTCTTAACAAAACATAGGTAGGTACTTGAGATATTTTTTGACAAGGAAATGAAGAGTTTTCTCTGAAGTAAAAGCATCATTCAGAAAATAAAATTATCAAGAGTAGAATACACCTATTTCTGCGTTACCAAAAATGTTATTGAAGAAATTTCTTGAGGATTGTACTGTCAAAATAAATGAAGTTTACCCAAATTATATCTATATTGTTTAATCAAACCTTAAAGTATCTTACGTTTTTATGATTAAGGCAGTGGTGGTGTACGTACTAGTTTTATTGTAGTTAAAAGAAGTGCGTGTAAAATTTTATATTAACTAATGAGACACATTTATTGAAACTTTTAATGAGAAATTTTATATTGACTGTGTCGTAGGTACGAGCAACTGTCTAATCAACGTATGCCGATTTGCCATCCTAGTTTTTTCATTAATTTACAAATAAATCAATGACACATATTTCATAGTAGGTACTATATGACATTTTGTGTATTACTTTTCTTGTCCTACTTACTTTTTCTTCTTTTAATAAAACTTAATTTTATCGTTATCTATTAATATTATGGAAACTAATAATAATAAATTTGCCAGCAGCATCATTCGAAGAAAATTTCCTTTTCTTCTTCTGCAATATAAATTTAACATTCATAAGGACAATAGACAATTTTGTTTTCATCTTTATGTAACATAAAAGCAGTTGTTTATTTATAAGAAATATTTACATATTTTGTATTAATGTTCACTGACAACTGCACACTACTAACAAAATAAAATAATGTGAGCCGTATCATTTTACTTGATTAATTTGAATTCATTTAAAAAATGACTCGTATAGTAGATTCTTTTTATTTTTCGTCGTCACATTTGTCTAAAAGGAGATGAGAGGAAACCTTGAACTTTTAAGAGGTTTTTATAAACAATTTGAATTTTTAGAATTGCGATTTCAAAAAAAATTGGAATTTGATGTTTGTAAAAAAATATACTTATTTGAAGAAACGTGTATACGTGTGGTTAAGGAAGAAGGTACCAAAAAAATATATAAAATTTAACATAAACGTCTATTAAGCTGGAATTGTCCTCAACAGAAAAATAATTTATGCTTTCCTTCAAATTTAAATTTAGTGTTAATTTGCTGCCGTATTCTTAATTTTTGCGTTGAAACCGTTTTGTAGAAATTTGAAAAATTAGTAGTACTTAATAAAATATGAATACAAAGTTCTAATTGGCAAAACAGTTGTAATTTTGTTGCACTGGGAAAACCTTTTACTTACATCTGAAACTATCAAATTTTTAAAAAGTTGCGATATCTGCTCAGTGTTAATATAGCTTTCAGAGAGATATTCTTTTCTAGTAATATATGACTTAATACTTACAAATCTCTATACAATGGCTCTCAAACTATTATTTTTTGTATTTTTATTTTTTTTCTATGATTTTGGTATTTTTGCATTTTTCCCATTAGAAGATTCAACTAGCCTATTTTTTTGTTATTTTCAAAACATCGTGAGAGGCTCTTCTACTCTGACTGTCACAACAAAAAGGCGCATAACAATAAATTTTAGAGAAATTGTTTTGCTGATTTGAATTGTGCTATAGTACATAAAATAGTTTTCTTTAGTTTTTGGGTTTTTGCCACACTTCTGAAAAATAATAGAGATTAATTAAATAAGCCCTTGCGCCAAACGGAACAGTCAAGGGTTATTTTTGAAACTATGTTTGCCTAACCAAAATCTCACACTGAAAAAATAGATAAGTAAAAAATAACAAAATCACATCACTATCGCGCACTTCCGTATTATTAACGTTTCGAAAACCTCTCTGTTTTCGTTCTCAAAATCGTATTAAAATGTTAAACGTATGTCAAGTTTGACAGTTTAAAATTTGTTTATCTGCTTCCATAGAGATGTTAAATGATTTTTATTTTATTGTTACTTACTTCTTCTTGATACAACTGTAGCCAACAGGGATCGATGTTCACTGAACAGTTTGACACACTTATCTCCGTTCAACAAAATAATCGTGGTCATTTTTAATCTTCTTTTTGTTGCATTATCCTCCTTCTCTAAAATGTTTGCCGAACCCCATTGAATTAAATGACCGTTTTCCCAAGCGTGTTCGCAAATTTTGGATTTTTCAAATTCCCGTCTTTTTATGTAATTTTTATGTTCCTCAACTCTAACATTCATAGGCCGAGACGTTTCTCCAACATAGTGTTTATTGCATTCACAAGGTAATAAATTTAATATTCGAACAGTTTTTCAGACAACTAATACTTTGCGATCATTTTTGTCTAAAACGCGTCCAAAAAATGATATACAAAATTCAAAAAATTGCATCTACAGTATACCTTGTGAATGCAATAAACACTATGTTGGAGAAACGTCTCGGCCTATGAATGTTAGAGTTGAGGAACATAAAAATTACACAAAATTTGCGAACACGCTTGGGAAAACGGTCATTTAATTCAATGGGGTTCGGCAAAAATTTTAGAGAAGGAAGATAACGCAACAAAAAGAAAATTAAAAGAGACCGCGATTATTTTGTTGAACGGAGATAAGTGTGTGTCAAACTGTTCAGTGAACATCGATCCCTGTTGGCTACAGTTGTATCAAGAAGAAGTAAGTAACAATAAAATAAAAATCATTTAACATCTATATGGAAGCAGATAAACAAATTTTAAACTGTCAAACTTGACATACGTTTTTCGATTTTGAGAACGAAAACAGAAAGATTTTCGAAACGTCAATAATACGGAAGTGCGCGATAGTGATGTGATTTTTGTTATATTTTACTTATCTGATTTTTTCAGTGTGAGATATTTTGGTTAGGTAAACTTAGTTTCAAAAATAACCCTTTACTGATCCGTTTGGCGTAAGGGCTTATTTAATGAATCTTGATTTTTTTCAGAAGTGCGGCAAACATCTAATAACATTAAAGAAAAGCTAAAATTATGCCACAAATAAATAGCTTCAGACACTACATAAAATAGTTTAAACACAAAATTAAGACACATTTGAGAGGTAGATTCTTCCAGATTGACAATGTTTCAATTTAAAATCGATTTATTTTTTTCCTCTTGTTTAGTGCTAAATATAATTTATAAAATAATACATCAGATTGCAAATAGCGATATTAAAATATATATTGTTTTTAACTTTAAAAAGGTGTTCCTCTTGTTACTCATTTTTCAATATCAGTGAAAATGTGGCATTATTCATTCTTAACACGCATAACCGCTATAAAAGATAAGAATGACTTGATGACTCTGTATGTTAAATAATTTAACCGTGAAATTTGCAATAAATTGCGTACTCATTAGAATCAACTGTCATGTTGATTACCTTGATGTCAAGTCTAGTAACGTAGTTTCCAGGAATACCGAATTTTTTATGAATAAATCTCGACGAGATTCATATATTTTTCACGCGTAGTGATGTGCACACCTGATAATCAGATATAAAATTTAAACAGGCCCAAGATTCCACATAAGAGACACTATTTAGAAATCGTCATACAAAAGTTGACATTCCAGGTGAAAACAAAAAAGCGTGAAACATTGATCACATTTTCCGCCTACTGCTATTTGGCACCGTGAGAAGATTTTTAAAACAATTAATTCCATTGTTATTGTCGCGAGTTTCAAATGTTAGATCGTTCCACGCCTACTACTACTACTACTACCGTATTTAAATCTAATAGCCCAGGCGTCAGAAATTCTGTTGACCGTAACATTCCTGTGGAAGGTTATCTTTTTTCTATCGCTTTTTCTTCATGCTTAAGAAGAAGGCAATTAAAAAAGAGAGGGAGGTTTTGGCATTTTTCGAAAATATATTCGGAAGTAAGTATCAATTTCAGGAAAAAAATATAGAATATAGAAAATATTTTTAAATTCTGCATAAATAATATCTGTTTTTTTAATTGCGACAATAGTTTCTACACACATTTAGGAGTCCATTTTAAATTGTTCTCTGCTAATGGATATAAGCAAGTAATCAAAAAATAAAAAACTTTAATAGCAAACTCCTGCAGAGCTGCATTGATTAGCTGAATTAATATTTCATATGAACGAATTTGCATTGAATATTGCTCGAGCTATAATAACCATTTTATTTCTGTATTGATACATAGTGATTTCCAAGGTTGTTATGCCGTGACCTCGGTAATTGGTCGCTGCCAGAAACATAGTTAAAATCCACATCCCTAGCATTAGCTGGGTTTCTTTTACCTGCCCTGGTTGTTCTCGGTCTAGGCTCTGTGGGGCCAGATTCGCTATCGGTGTCCCTGGGCCCGCCCATATATGGATTTCGGTTCCTGTTGTTGGTATTACGACCGCTACGGTTCGATCCCTTCCTCTCTCTCTCTCCTCTAGTCTATCTCTCTCCTCTCTCTCTCTGTATCTCCTTTATTCTATCTCTCTCATCTCTCTCTCTCTCTCTCATAACATTTTGATATTGACTATTTTACTTCTATTCATATTCAAAAGAATTTTAATTCTCTAAATTATACCAATTGTTCAATCTATTATCCTTACGATGAAATAGCATTTTGATGGGTCTATTATCCTAATATTGTGAGAAGTAGATAATGCACGTATTGTAAAGTTAATCACTTTCGTTGCATTGTCCGTATGTCAAATGGAGTAATTACAATAATTATAGATAGTCGCAGAAAAATCGAGGTTGACGAAATAAATGGCCAATAAATTAATGTTACCTCCTGAAACTCACGTCATTAATAATATTCGTGTTAGGGTCACGTTCTGGTCAGTGTCATATATGCCACAACCTGTTAATAACCTGAATTTTATTCATATACAGGGTGTTCTATGGACATAGGTCCGATTCGTTTGGAATTTGCAAACGTTTTAAAAATTATAATTTCTGCCAAAGTAGCCTAATAAATAAAAATGATGGTTGCTGGAACAACAGTTATTATTTGTGTCAAATTATTTATTCATTCATGATCGGTAAGTGGTCGCGCGGTTTAAGGCGTCAGTACTTGAATCGAGTTGACTAGATCGCTGTGGGTTCGACCCCCGCAGCCGGTAGACCGTATATAAGCTATATTCGTGGAGAGATTGGCACCCTCTCTGCGGGTATGGTAGGGTGGAAGAATGTTGGCTTGGGTCAATGTGAGAGATTGATACCGGTTGGCATTTGACTACCCTCCTAATTAATGAGGTTTTCCAGGTTTTCCTCATTCTTGCACTGAATGGTGGTTATGGCCTACCAACGTAAGTCGTTCCTGGGAACAAATGCGGCCTGCTTAATAATAATATGCCGCCCCCTCTCCGACACAAGTGTTCGACTTCTAGGCTAATCCTCGTGATTAGAATGAGGGGTAGAGATATTATTATATATTATTATTATTCGACACAGCGTTAAAGTGCTAAATTAAAAATACATTATTTACAACTGAAGAGTATGCAGATATTGTCTTTGTATATGGGTATTCCAATGACAATGCCAGATAAACAGCCCGAATATGAAGCAGCTTGTCTACCATGTTAGTCGAGCCGAGGGTGGATATTTTGAACTATTTTGACAGTCTTAAGACTTGTTAATTTAGTTAATAAAAAAGAACTAATATTTAAACATTAAACACAAATAATAATTATTGTTATAACAACCATAATCTTTCTTTATCAAGTTACTAAACGAAATTGCATAGGTAAAAAACCATATGTTTGTGAGAAATGGTAAATCTATAAATATGGCTGGCCTTCAGTTAAGACATTTAAATTATCTATAAACTGCTCATTGTGGCGTAGTTGTAAATAAAAATATTTTTTTAAGCGGAACCCATTTTTTGCGGTGCGGTTACGTAGAATGAGTTTAAAAAATCGAATTTATCTCGAAAAGAATAAGAAACATATAAAATATTCTAAATAAAAATTTACTCGACGACATTGAAAAAAATAGGAACTGTTCATAGGCCTTACGTTAAAAAAAATGGGGTAGACAAAGTCGAAAATTCGGTTAACCACAAGAAGTATTCCTATTAAACTGATCACAAAAAATTTACAATTTTTTTTGCGAGAAAAACATTTTAAAAGTTTAAATTTAACACCCTGTATCTTCCAAGGGAGACATTTTTGTATATAGGTAAGTAGGGTTAACGTAAAAGGTAGGGCAATAGTAAAGTAGGGATAACCAGTTTTGTTACGCCCTGTATTATGCTACACTGAAAAAAAGTATTTTTTGTTATAGCATGAAACGGTGTGTTCAAAATGCTCATAATATGCATTTTTAACATTCGTAAATATATAATTAATCGACCATTTAATTTTGAACTAATTATTAACTTATAACAACCACGTGCGTATTACGGACCTTTCTAATCTGCGAATTGTCTCGTCACGATCAGCTTGAATACAATTTCAGCAACCACCAAGGACAGAGGAAAATGACTCGAATTCCATACTGGTAAAAGGCTGTTTCGTTATTAAAGTTTTTTAATTACGCAATTAATTTACTTTAAAAGGCAGCCCCACGAATTTATTGCTCCCCTCCGCATCGCATATGGGCGAAGTGTAGATCTGTAGGTATAAATAAAATAGAGGCGGTCGTGATATTGTTCATTATTAGTTAGTTATTCTATAACGGGAGTTAATGAAGGAAATGATATTATTTTGTTATTAACAAGGTACTTGGAAGTAGATTGTATCGTGAAAGGATATATTTCTGCGGTTGGTACCAGCGAGTCCGCAGAGAAATATATTTTGAACGTTTCTTGAATGTGAAAGTAAACATTCCTAAAGTTCCTATTTTAGGAAAACACTTTTAAGACGATCTTAATTTATTTCTCGTATTAAAGAAATAATATACTGAAACAGGGATGGCATGGTTTTCACTGCTGCGAAACGGCACATTTTATGGGAGATGATTCACACAGCGGTTTTCACAGCTAACGGGCACGTGGTTTACATCAATGGTCAAGATATTTTCAAAAAACAAGGCAGCGAAAACCGATCTGTGTGTTTTGATCTATCTAGCGCTTAGTAAACAGGGTGTCCGGAAAAATGTGGGACATCTCTCGGGTCAGATAGAACATGAAAATAAAGAAGTTTCTATAAAAAATTTGCCTACAGGCCCTCTCTATGGAGACATGTGTTCCTGGAAATCGGTTTTTCTTGAATAACTTTTAAAGTGCTTAATATAATTTAATAAAAATGTAATGTGATGGACACTAGTAAGAACCTCTTAAAATAGTGTCCTTGAATCGTATTTAGCTTTTTCAGTTTACCAGGGGCTGGCTAAGCTTTACAACTTAATGCCTACAATTTTGACACCCTCCCATTTTGGGACCCTCTACGTGCACCTACTCTGTGTCGATTCTTATGCGGAACACCCTGTATACTATGCACCCCGTAGAATGTGTCGAGTCGGCACAAACTGCTGTAATTGCCCTGGGATTGAGAGAAAGGGAAAAACTAGTAGTAATTAAAAAAAAACAGCCAACTCAGACTTAAATTGAAAATCGTCTAATCGAAGCAACAAGAAAATTAAAATGTCAGCTTTATACTATTAACTTTGTACTATTGTTGTGACCATGTGAATAGCCAACTAGGACTTGTATTGAGAACCTTGTTTATTAAAAATAAACAATTCCTGAAAATTTTAGCCTAAAATCAAGAAATTTTGTTGTTTTATTTTAAACAAGTTTGGTCTAGTAATGCATGCAATAAGAGCATGAAAGTACTTTGAAAAAGAAACTTTGTACGAATAGCTGTTGAAAGACTAAAAAAGAATTTATAAATGGCAAATAGTTTGATTGCAGCAAATGCACAACAAAATATAAAAGTGTTCAGATTTACTGAAATAAGATTGAGATAATCACTACCACGTATTTGCAATTTCAACCGCAAAATGTATTTCCTTTGTGAGTTTTATTTGTGCTTAATAATTTCATAATTGCAATAGATATTTTGTTGTAAAAATTGTCAACAAAAGTTTTCTCTGGTTCAGATTTAGGAATATAATATTATTATTCATAGTTTGTTTTTTAACTGTAAAACCAATAAAATTAATAACATCTTACTATTTAAGGAAATATTGGTATTCAAATTGATTGCATACAGAATTATTTTATCCAGATAAAACCACTTTTCAAAATATTTGGCAGCTGTATTAATTTTAATAACTTCACGTTTACCACATATGAGAAATATTGACAACTATAATGCTTGGCACGAGAATTTGTTATTCAAATATCGAATCATTATAAAACAACCAGATAAACTGAACTAGTAACTGATTTTTGAATGAAAATACAGGGTGGATAAGTGATACATCGCCATAGAGCATATGGACAAAATATGAATATATTTTTTTATGTAAGATTAAAAAATAGATATATTGGCGAAAATCACGGAGTGGCTGACATCTGTTGATAGATTTGTGGAGAACTAAATTGAGAATCGGAGAACCGATAACAAAACACATGAAAGTATGTAGCAAACATTTTCTTATAGAGGATTTTATGCCATGATTATAACAAGATTATGTTGTGAATTAATTAAGGATGTTCTCTTAAATCTGTATTACATATTACACTTCCAGTTTTCTCCATTTAATAAAATAGATATTTCATGGGGTGACTTGGGGCTTCTCATGGTCTACCCCAGACAAAACTTATGTGACCTCGCCTCATCTTATTTTAGAGGTCGTACATGATCCCCCAAGTAGTCCAAGATATCTGGTATAGATATCTCGAACCGAGCCATTATATAGGAATCTGAAAGGTTGAAGTTACAAACACAAATATTTTATGATATATATGCACTCTAGGAATTTATCTTACATTAAAGTTTGATAACTCCTGAAATACACTTTCACCTAGAAAATACAAACATTACACCATAAAACACAACCTCCATGATAATTAAAAGCTTTATAATCTTTAGCGGCAACTGTAAACAAATTGTTTTTCACCCTTACATCCGACATCTTGAATTTTACAGCGCCATCTAGTGGTTCGTGAATTTCGCGAATTTTGATAAAGCCACTGATATTAGTGTATTTCTTATTAAAAAATTTCCATAGTAGCGCCATCTTGCGACAGAAAGGTTGCATACGATACTAACGTGAATTATTTATACAGAATGGACTTTTATTAGTTAACTATAGAGCAGGAGCGATATGATGCAGGATGTTAGATCCTATCAAATGGGACAAAATATGAATAGCTAAATTTATGTGTTAACAGTAAAATATTACTGTGGAAAAAGATACAGGGTGTCAAAGTGAAATTATTTAGCAACCGCTCAACCATTGTCACCAAATTTGGTAGGGATACATTTTTAAGAAAGAGAATAATAATTCATAGTAGGAATTATCAAATTCTACCAAATCTAACTTTTTCATGTGGAACTGACGTCAATATGTTGTAGTCAACCGAATCAGAAGTTTAGACGACAAAAAATAAGAGAGAAATTCATTATCAGGCATTGCTAATGCGACTCCCTCTTTGACCAAGCCTGATTTAATCAATATATGATGACACCTTTTTTTAAACATGTTTCTCTACCAAATTTAGTGACAATCGGTTGAGCGGTACTCGAGTTATTAAAAAATAATAATAATTTCAACTTTAACAAACTGTATCTTTCTCCACAGCAACATTTTGCTATGGCATAAATAGTTGTATTCTCACAGTTTGTCCCAATAACGTCGAGCTCTATGGCCTATTATTAATGGTCCACCCTGTATAGATACTGCATTCGTCGTGTCTGTCGCAAGATGGCGCTACTATGGACAATTCTTGCAAATGTACTAATATCAGTGTCTTTTTCGAAATAAATCTATATATTTTATCTTTCACAAAATAAAAATGAATATGGTGTAGATTTTTGCAAGCACTTCTATGATAATTGTACTTAATATTGTTACCATCAAAGCCTAGGATACTTACAACATATCGTAATTCCTATCGTCCTATTAGTCACCTAATTGACAACCATCTCTCAAGTGTAATACTTGCGTTTAGCTGCGAAATCACGTATGTATGTACATGCCTCTTTCGTAATTCTAAGCCTGTGTTTGGTCACTCACGTTTTATGTCATTGTTTTATGGGGTTTTTATGCTGTATAAATTGTCATTGGAGGGGTTCCGCAATTTTGCCAAACTGGAGAATAGAACGGTACATGTGTAATTTAATTTGTCTTATGCCAACTTACGTCAACTGTCGCATTGTTATTATGTTTAATAGATGATTGTGTTTTCATTTTTGTATTTTTTTTTTCAGAATGGCGCACAATTAGATTTTCAAGTTCTTCAGGATATTTCGCAAGATAGGGAGACTGAAATATTCGAGAAATAGGTAGGTGCCAAATTTGAACATGCTCTATTAAACAGTTTGAACTGATATGAAGCTGATCAAATCCGTGGCTAATTAATTTTTAGAGTAAGATGCACTTATATTGTTTCTTGAATTAAATTAGTAGTAGTAGTAAGTGACAACTTAGCCACAGGATCATCTAGGCATTCTTTAAATATACAGTGTATTTCAAAATGAAGTAACAAAATTAATGCCTATATTTTTTCTAGTTGGGATTGAAAAAATCTGCAATATTTTAATTTTTTTTGAGTTATATTTGACAGAGATATATTACCGATTTTTTTTAATAAGACGGTCTATTTTTTCTTTAGTTTTATTGGGTTTTTGCCAAACTTCTGAAAAAATAAAGATTAATTAGCTAGCCCTTGTGCCAGTCAAGTTATTTTTGAAACTAAGTTTGCCTAACCAAAAAATCTCACACTGAAAAAAGCAGATAAGTAAAAAATAACAAAAATCACATCACTATCGCGCACTTCCGGAAGTGAACTAATGATAAAATCGAGTTTTTTAGCTTCTAAAACATAACTCCACCGAATTTGACTCATATCTGCTCCATCGTTTTTGAGTTTCGAAGAGTTATTGCCGACTTTTGCTAAATTTGTTTTAAGTGAATCACCCAGTATCTCATTAATCTTAAATATTTTATTATAAGAAATTAAATAGAAACACCCTATTTGGACGTCTACTATATCCTGTTGCTGTATGACCCAATAGTTTTGGGCCACCCTATATACTAATTGACATCTTTCAACGATTTTTTTAAATTCCAACTGGAAAAATATATATCAACTTTGGAGCACATTGTATAAAAAATTATCATACCTTTGTTCAATATTGATCAAAATGTTGCAATTAAAAAATTGTTGCATTCTATTTCATTAAAATTTTAGGGTATTTTGTTTTATACTATTTAGAAAATAATTTGTTTGTGTTTACGTCTTTTTAAAAAAAGATCTCACTGAATAGTGAACTGAACTCATGTTATTACTCTTTAATTATTATTTAATTGCATCTGTTGCTCGCCATCAGTTGGTCTATTTGACTATTTGAAAAACTAAGTGTTGTAAAGCCATCAACTGAGATTGTAATTTCTGACCAGTCATTACAACTATCACCATCGACAGAGTTATAGTGCAATTATGTAAAATAATATGATTTCCTATTAAAAAGGAGAAAAAAGCGATAATTCTATCAAGGACAAGTGACGGATTGTTTGATTTGACGAAGTGAATGTTGTCAAAAAATAAAATGCACATGTAATTATTTTTTCACATTGCCTTCAAAAAAGTAATATTAATGTAATACGTTTCGAAAATATATATTGTGAAAGTTATTGCAGTTACTGTTTTGTTCGTGGTTTTATTCTTCATAAGAGGAAATATTTTATTAAAGTAAGTCTGGTCATATCTTCTACTGGGAAACAATAACAAAAACCGTGAATCACTTTTTTTATTGGTCACGACATTATTTCACGTGTTGGGAAATCGTATCAGTTATAGTGAATTAGACGTGTTTGTGTGGTTATTTCCATTTTGAATTGTTTTTATCTAAATTACTGTTTCAATGGCTCATGTGTGTGATGGTAATGACCTGTTGAACATGATGTTAATTTGCAGAGAATGTACACACAACGTCAAAAGTGCTGGACCCCCCCATTCTTGTTAAAGAAATCTTTTTGTCAGAAAAACCAATTACATATATAAAAGTACATTGTTTTCTGAATCTTTTTTTTTGTGAAAAGAATATGTTCGATAAACTGAGTACTTAGCAAATAAACAACCAGCAAATGTGTGACATTTTTGACAAAATTTATTAAGAAGTAACAAAGCGAGATCTCTACTTGACTAATAGTCGGTATGACCTCCACCACGTTCCAATAGCATATTGACACGTCTGTGCATTGAAACAATCAAGCGGTTAACGATTATGAATGGCTCTAGCAACGAAATGCCACATTTTTTCAATGGGATTCATGTCAGGAGAGTTGGCTGGCTAATCTAATCCATTGATATGTCCTGCTTCGAGTGTCTCTTGAACAGTTCTTGCGCGATGTGGTCGAGCGTTGTCATCCATAAACACAAAATTTTCACCTAATTCAGGGGGTAGATAATGGGCGTAATGCCTTCGATGTAAATTTTACTGGTCATATTCTGTGGTATGCGAATTAATGGGGTGCGGCGGTTGAACATTATTCCACCCCAAAACATTGCGGTACCCCCTCATACGAAGCAACTTCAAAGGGGAAATGAAGTCGCTGTTGACGACCTGGTTCTCCAGACTCTTTGTCGATTGTCATCAGCAACCAGCCCAATGCTGGTTTCCTCTGTAAATAAGACCCACCGCCACTGGCGTAAAAGCCAACCCGTATGCTCTCGCGCCCACTGAAGACGGGTAGCACGATGCCTTGGAAGTAGAGTGGGGTCCCGTAATGGTCTTCTATCACGTAAATTTGCGTTGTGGAGTTGTCTTCGAATAGTAGGTGTCAAAATAACACGGCGAAACGTATCTTGATAGTGGGCCCTGAGAGCTGAAGCTGAAGATGTGCGGTGTCTACGGGCATATTGCACCAAATACCGATCCTCCCTTTTATTAGATACTCGTGGTCTGTTTTCCACTGTATCAAATTCTACATATCTGTGTACTATTCGTACAACAGATGATCTAGGAATGCCCAACATGTTCGATATCCGATGATTAGAATATCCTGCATCATGTAAAGCAGTCATTCTTGCTCGGGAAGACGCAGAAATTTCACGTCCTGCCATTATAATGTACAAAAATTCAAAAACACTTGGCTGAAGACATTGCCAAACTGACCAGATTTGTAAAAACATTGGTAATAAAGCAAAGGTTCATGGTCTGCAATTTTTTATTGTCTCATTTGTGAGCTAAGAACATGTACTTTTTTACCACATTAAGAAAAACCATTAGGTTTAATCGAATCATTTTATATACAGGGTGTCCAAGACTTCTGACGTTGTGTGTAGTTAAAATGTCGCGGTGGCATCTTGGTTGTATGCCAAATTATGGAGCATATGACAGACTTAATTAAAATCGTTTATTTTCTCATTCTTTATCCTTTCGAAAAGTCGCTTTTATTTCCTGTTTATATACTGTAGTGCAAACATCAAAAATTTATGTTAAAATAAATATATGCTTAAAACAGCTATCCCCTTTCCCCACAATGGTCATACAATATTGGTGACGTACATTTCTTCACATATTAAATAATTAACATGCCAATTTTTTACAATATTTAGAATAGATAACCTTCGGCGGATACAAATAAACGCTGTATATAAACACATCACTATTTTTTGGTGTTACATGGAACTATTATACCGTCTAGGTTACCTCAAGTAAATATGTACCTTGTTGACAAGGTATTTTTATTTTTTTTGGACGATAGTAAAGAGATTTTCATAACATGTAGAGTCTGTTTTGGAAATTAATACAAGATGTTGATGGGCGGGCATGGTAAATTTATATGGCTAATGGCTATATTTATTAAAACAAAAATTAGTCGTTACCTTAAATTTCAAAAAATTAATGTTGATGTTATTTTTCTTTATAATATCCAACATTATTCATATTAAGTTTATTAGTATACAAAACACTCTGCATAATTCTCTCTGCATCAGTTGTAGTACTGCATTAAAATTGAATAACCAGCAATTGCTGTAAATGTTCAGGTGATAAGCTGAATATATAACTTAACCACGTAGTACGCCACTGTCGTACCCGTCATGCGCACAATGTTTATAAAGCACTGCTCACCCATTTCCCTCTGGCCCCTCTGGTCGCCACTAACAGCTTTTTCTTAAAAAATAGGTATATTTGTACAAATAGATACTATTTGTTTTGTGTGTATCTATTTGAATCGCAATAATTGAGTTAATTTTTTAATTAATTTTATTACTTTTTGGGTGATATCTTTGGATTGGACGCTTCATATAATTACGATCGAACTCCACAGGTAAGTTCCTTTGATCGTTCAATTATATTTCAGCGTCCGTAAAAACGTATTACGATTCGAATAGCCTAGTTTGTGCAATCTAAGAAACTCATGTTATATCTAATTGATACCAATCGCAAATGCCAGTGCACATTTGGCGAATCTGAATGATCATACGATTGACAACTAGGTATCTACCTACCAAAATTGCTTTTGAAAATTGAGCTTTTCATGATTTACCTATTATAGAACTTCGTGAATGACATTTGATCTATAATGGTTATGCCCTGATCTAGGTAACTGGGCGCAGCCAGTAACATAATTAGTGAGCACATTCCTAGTCTTAGCTATGATTCTTTGACGAAACAGCAAACACCGGCCATGAAGGAATCGCTGGAACAGATATGCCTGCAGGGGAACATATTCTCCCTATTAGGCAAGGTGCAACTCCTGCCGGGGTATCTGGACAAATTATCACGAATTCTGGGATTGTTAAATATTCATAGAACATATAAAATAGAAGTAGCATCACTTGAGTTTAGTCGCTGTAGTATACTTTTTATACTGTCAAAATGAACGTAGTAATATGACTTTGCTTCTAACTACGTATCCCAGCGTTCCATTCCATTGCAACTGTTTTATTTTATGAGTAGTAACCTGCTGTGAGTATAAACATGTCTAAATAATAAATAAGAACATTTCTGGACCTCGAATGTAAATATAATGTAATAAATTCAGTGCAAATTCATTCCACTTAAAAATTCCTGAATAGCTATATTGTTATCTTGTGTATATTTACAATTCTTGAATTATATTCTTTTAATAAAAGCCATGTGAATTAATTTCTCTATTTTTTATTTTAAATAACTATAATGAAAATGGTCAAGAACACAGATTTGCATTTTTCATGAGAATTTACGTCACATTTGGAGGGAATGTGTTCCATTAAACTCGAGAATCGAGCCCTTGCAGGTAAATAAATGGTATGTTTCTGTCGATTAGCTCGAGTGAATAAGATTAAGTTTTTTTAATATAAAGTAGATTTAAATATTAAGGTCGGTAAGTCCGGACCTGAGATCTGCGAGCGAAGTGCGGGCTTTACTTGTGATGCTCAGATTCGTAAAATCATTGATGGCACTTGCATCGATTTTATTTCTTTCTTTGCTTTGCTACAATATAAAAACACTCGTATCTAATCGAATTCGCAGCAGTGTGGATTCGCAATTCTGTTTGAGTTACCCGCCGTATCTTTTGTCCGATCCGAAGATGAATTTGCCAACAAGTAGGTAGCCACTTTCACCTATTGTATAACACGGCGCGAAGATAGGCTGGCATATCTTAAAACCAGCCGCTATTGCGTGCTCGTCAGTATTGACGGTTACCAAGACAGCATTGCGTGACATTGGAAAGAATGTACATACGCGGAGCGACACAAACGTTCTTGACACACTATTTGTGAGGGGCACCCCATAATCGTTTTCGGAGATGGTGTGGTAACATTGTCTGCTTTTGACTAGGTGTGCCAGAGTCAGTTACATAAAATGTTAAATCCTTTTTAAATAAATAACCATGTATCAAAATGAATGAATCGAGGACACAAATGTGTCTACAGAATCATCATCAAGTATGATCTCAGTGATCTAATTCGTGATATAAACTGTCAAAGAATCGGCCAGAGTTATTGGAATCTATTTGAATTACAATATATTCTTATCGTTGACGGGAACAAGACCTCCAATGCTTGTTTTCTGCAGAAGAGAATTTAGCCTATTGTGCTGATGGTGATTCAATACTGAGTGAGTTAGGACACCGTCTTAGTCCTAAGGAATGAAGGTTATTTATAGATTCCTCTAAATTCAGTCTAAAATCCGTGTGTCTTCAAGCTGAAAATGAGACACCTTCGATCCTCTTGCTATGCAACCCATATGAAAGATATGGATGACAACATGAACATTTTTCTATTGAAGATTCAATACCAATAATATTCTTGGAATGTATGCGGCGATTTGGAAGTTCACTTCTGTCAAGTTCACTTTTGTTAGGTCTCCAACAAGAATATGCTAAATTGTGTTGTTTTCTATGTGAGCTCTGGTCTGTGATCTCTTAATAACAGAGATCGCAGAAATCATTTTGTCAAGAAATAATGTTATAAATGAAATCTGATAACTACATCGACAAAAAAAAGTAAGTTTTCAACCTCTTACAAGTACAAGTATAAATTCTTTAGGATCAGAAAGGCTAACATAGATGAGGGTAGATTTGTAGGTCCACCAATAAGTTTGCGAAGGACTATGACTTTGAAGAAAATTTGGATGGGGTTGAAAAAGCTGCATGGAGTTCTTTTAAGAAGGTTGCAACTGAATTTCTTGTTAATAGAAAAGCGGAGAACTATGTAATATGTCCCTAAAAATGCATTTTCCGAATTCACACTTGGACTTCTTTCCGGAAAATCTAGGTGCTGTGAGCGATCCAACCAAGATATTTCAACAATGGAAAAATGGTAACAGAGAGAACCCACATATGCTTGCAGTCTATTTCTGGACACTAAAAGAGAATGTTCCTTAAGCACTACACAGTAGAAAATCGTTAAAACCTACATTTTGATTTCGAATAATGTAATAGACCTACTTTCTAATATCGTAGTACAAAAAAACGTTGCTCTATTTAAATTTGAAATAGAGCAAAATAGTCCATAACAGACAGTCATTCTAACATTTAACAGACAAAAAGTTAAATTTTGTCGATTCGGTATATATTTAGGCAATCAAGTAATTAAATATTTATTGTGTTTAATGAATTTAGACGGAAAGCCTTGCGTGTCTCAGAACATTTTAATGAACTAAAATCGGATACTTGTGTTTTGAATTAAACTAATTGCTAAGTATTTTAGTAAACTACGCTATTATATGTTTGTTGTATACAATTTACAGATCTACTGAGACAAGCGAAAATAGAAGGCATTATCGAAATTCCGACACGCCATCTCATTCTTGCTGTATTAAGATTAAACTTTTTTTTTCAATTAAGCAGGAGTAGTAGGTAATTTATACAATACAAACAACTTACCTATAAGTCATGAATACCGTGCACCTCAGAAAAAATTACAGCTTCTAGCGGGGAATTAACTTCTTCGGGTAAAAGGTCGCTTACCTTTGAAAACTGAAGATTTTTCAGTTCGCACGTCAGGCAACTGTATAATTTAAATAAAATGACGGTTAGCTAGTCTACTTACGTCATTTGTCATTTTTTTAATTAATTTGAAGATGAAATATTGTTTTAAACTTACTGATTTAATAAACTAACATAATATTATGTACAAAATAATGTAAATTAATTTTTTTTTGTTTATATTTTGAGATTTTTATATTGTACAAATTTGGAAATATGTTCCAATATATATGCAGTAATTAAAAGTGGACCATTAGACCTCGGTCTGTTTGTAAGCAAACATATTTCCGTTACAATATGTGAGGCAAGTAGGTTTTTATTATATAACGTATTATGTGAGGTAAGCTTGAATCGTTTTACTTACACCACATAACTGTACAGGTTGTAGTACGGGTGATGTATTAAAAATACATGTAACACATGTGTATGTAATACTAATGACTAAAGGCATCGAATGATTTTAGTTTTGAAGCTGCCCTAATGCATACACAAATATACCTATGTTAATTAGTGTAGGCGTATAGAGAGCTGTTAGAAGTTTTTTAAATACTTATCTATTATATGTACACGGAGAAAAGACAAACTCTTGAAGCAACAGCTTTCTTGATGTCAACTTTTTGATTGTTACCGCAAGAAGAGTTTTCTTGAAATAAAACTTCGCTGACTATATAAACTAACAAAAAATAAATTGTTGACGACTTACTACTTGTTATTCTTTTATATTAAGTTTCCTTTATTTGGACACAACTTCTGATGATTTAATTTAACGATTTTTCTTTATTGTTTTTATTTTCATTATCGTTTGACATAAAATTACACTGATATTAAATGAACTGTTACTTTGTTTGACTTAACGATGTCAAATTATTAAATTAAAAATTATTTAATTACTTTTTCTCTATTTTAGTTTAACACATGTTGGTTCAGATATCTAGCCTTTTATTTTAAAATAATTGTTATCGGTCAACGAAAGTCATTGCCGTTATTTGTACTGTACGTGCTTCGCCAGACATGGAGTAGCTAATGACCGCGAGATGTAGCTTGATACATTTCGCGTACGCTAGAGTGCACTAGAAGAAAAAACACTTATCGACGGACTTTGCCAGAACAAGAAAGGGCCCATAGTAGAGCCGTTTGCTCAGGGGTCCACCTGTATAAGGTGAAGGCGTCCGACTCTACAGCGCAATAATATGCCAAGAATATTTGCGCGCACTATAACATAAACTGTTAAGGCAAACATAAAATTTAACTTTTTCAACCATTAGATTAACAATATGATGTTTATATAGAACAGTATCATAATTGTTTCAGATATTTATTTCAATTAATAGAATTAGAACTAAAATAATAATGGAATATTGAAATAACAAATATTTGTTGATATTTTTGAAAGGTTAAGTGAAGTAGTTTTTGGGTTCGCCATCTATAACCGTGAAAAACTGTTAATCCAACAGTTTTTGTGTAAATTCATCGTTTTTTTTTTTTCGGTGTATAAAAAAATATAATATAGAAGTCTATCTGCCTGCAAAAAATTGGATACAAAGTGTATCTTAAGTGGGGAATCAATTAGATAGTAATCTAAATTATTTTTCTTCCAATCAAATAAATAGTTCAGTTAGGATTTGTTTTAAGCTGCGAAGTGGCAGAGACGACTCGAATAGAAAATAATTTTATAAAAACAATTTACTTCTCTATAACTTTGCGACATATATATTTTATAAATCTCTGCTATGAAATGGTAACAAGGTGGTAGAGGTCAAACAAATGATCACATTTTATTATATTTATTTTTGTTTTCAGTTTACGGGGAGATGTTTGTAATGCGGTAGGTAAGCTTGCTGCCTGCATAAAGTATTAATTTTTGTTGGAATCATTATACAAAGGTTTTAAAACAATTGTTGACAACGGAATTTGACAAATTTGTTTCTAAAGGTCAAAAGTAGCCACAAACAATGTACCGTTTTTTAGTATATATTTTTCCTATCATTTTATATCTATGAACAATTATGTATATTTTTTAGCAGATCAGTCAATTTTTTCATAGTTTGAATATAGGAACCTTGACCACCAAATTTTGGTATCTTATATTTTTTGAAACCTTAATTATATGCCAAACACATAATGCCACTGCCCTTTTTGAGCAATATGTTTTAATTTAATATTTTTATAATACCACCCGGACTAATTCCGATACATACGTCAGAACTTGTAAAGTGGGTTAAGTTATATAACGTTGAGAGTCAGGAAAACAAGTGGGCTTTCTCTACCCCCTAGGGCACTATCTTTACTGTTGCGCATGAGTGATGAAAGTGCTTGGTCACTGTCTCTCTTCGATCCGACCATCGAACGGATGGCATCCGCTTTATCGGTTACTGGTCGATGAAGTTACCATCTGAGAGTAAATTTAATTTCAGAATTAAATGAATGAAAATATCCGTATCATTTTAAGCGTTGCACTAATTCGTTTTATTTCGAAGTCGTACTGACTCATCGATAAATAATAGATGGGCTTGGCAGACAATCAGACAGACTGTTTGCTAGATTGAACAACGGTACTGGTTCCAGCATCTTCAGAGGATAACCAACGCTTTATTATAGTTAAAAAAGTTTGTTCACGCCATAGGTTTGTTGGAACTGATACCGTATTTGAAAATAACTCGGTTATATTTGGCGTCACTGTTATTTACAGTACATTTGAAGAATCATAGCATACACTTGACATAAAAATAAAAAAATCATTATATAATTTGCGGTGTAGTTATTTATCTATCAAGTGCGGAAAAGACAGTTTGCACCTGTTAGGTATTTTCCTACGATCATGACAATTCTAATCTGGCGACACAGTTTATTTTAATTACCAATTTATAACATTAATAAGGAATTAATTATTAAGCAGTTATTTAAACTGATGGAATATGCTAACGAAACACATTGAAATTAAATGTACAAGTTGCGGCATTTTGTAAATTTAGTGCTGAGGCAATAGTGGCTTGAAGATGTTCTTCAGTCGCGGAGTTCGCTATTAATTAACAAAGTACAGGATTAATTTGTAACTTCAGTGATGAGGAATAGCTGCTAGGATGCTGTTTTTCAGTCACGGAATATACTGTTACTGTTGATGTAGTATGTGCTTCATCACGGTTCTCTGGAAGTTCTGATGAAGGATTTGAGAATGCTATGGTTTATTTTCTTTTGTTATCCTAACAATCCTCAATGTATGACTCGACTACCGCTATGGACTTCCACCCACCATGCCGTAACCAGTGATGTTAGATGGCATCTTCTTGAAGCTGTTGATACCTATACATTGCTAAGTACATTTCCACCTTTATCTCTAGGACGCAAAATAGCATACCTTTGATAGATATCTACATCTTTAATTGTTTCTTCGTTGCTCATCACAAATTTTCTTGAAACAGTGGTTTTGTGTTTGGTATGGTAATAAAAGCACATTCCTTTTGTCTTATATATCATGTGTCATATAATTGCTACTTCTTCGCGGCGAGAGGCAACGGCAATTCCAAATATCGTGACCATGACCAAAGTAGGTCATACGATATATGTTGTCTGGGGCATTTAAGAGAAAATGTTCTATTTTTTCTCTTTCTAATACCTCTGATTTTTTTTTTGGTTTGTAACCAACATGTGATTTGTTCAAATATGGCCCGTAGCTGGAGGTATTATCCGATATCAATGTTATTCTTTACTTTGAAGCATAGTTTTAACATCGAATACTTGGACCATAGAGTTGACGGAGAGTTACGTTTTGCAATATCGTGGAAATAGATCAAAAATACCTCATCTTTTAATGGTGAAGTGAAGTTCTTCATGAGCCATTGGTCGAAAGCAGCAAGCTCTTTTTCATGCCGTATTATTGATTTTGCAGGAATTAATGCATTACTCGCATCATTAGCAACCTCCAATATCTCTGTCGGAACATCATTGAGAGACTGCTCACTCATTTTGGGTAGTTTATGACGAAGATGACGAAATGAAAAATAAATCAAACTCAACCGTCAAACTGAACTGAATATTTGAAGGTTTATTTATGTCAAAAAATATTAACAATCAAAACAAATATTTATCAGTGATTACTTGTGTCTAGTGTAATTCAGCGTCACAGTAGCTCTACTGCTATTTACTATACGGTAAGCTGCATCATAAGTACTTTGAGAAAAATCTAGCGCAAACTTTTTCTGCATCTCATGAATTACGTTGCACATAAGCATTGTCACAATACTGTATAATGTAACAAAAATCGTGCGGAAAAGTGCACATTACGGCACTAGTACGGAAACATGTTCTTGTCCATGGTCTTCATAGGTTAGGTTCAATCCAGTGCTGCGTTTTTTTGGAACACAAGTCACTTTAAGCTCCAGATTGCTTAATGAAAGTTGTTTATTTTTACTTTGCTCTGCAACTCCATTGAGTAAACGTATTTCAGAAGCACCCAGTATAGTTTTTGAAGACATCGAATTCACGAGTCGTTCTGATTACCGAAGCTTACTGTTTAAATTTAGATTATTAGATTCACCCATTCAATTATAGTGCATCGGCCCTAAGAGAGGACCTTGTGGTATATTTAACGATGAAAGAACCATAACAGTATTAGATATATAATGGAAGAACAGAGATGTGGCACTCATAATCAATGATTATTATTCTAGTATTAAGAATAAATGGACGTATCTACAGGGTGAATTTAATCTTGAAATCTTTAAGCTAAAAGTTGAATTATTATTTATTATATTTTTACAATTGCGAAACCATTTTAAAATTTGGCATGGGGTACAATATTATGGCCTCTGTTGCCACACATATTCAATATACAGCTCCAGTGGCGTGCTGTTATCACACAATTATTCAGAATAAAAGTAAATATTTTGAAAGTGTTATTTTACAGTAAAGACTATAGGTTTTTTAGAGAGAAGTAAGAGTATTTTACAACAAATTGATTGTATAATTCTACAAAATTATTGTATGTAATTTTGGCCAGTGGCGTAACATTTTTTGTTTTGAAACGGGGTCTGGTTGTGATAACAGCGCATCACTGAAGCTTAAATGTTATTAGGACAGATAATCGTGCTGTCGTACGCGTACAATATAGGCAGTTCACTGTTTTCATAGTTACAAACAAACCCCCTGTAACTAACAAATGAAACAACTGCTGTCATAGTTTGATCGCAATATTATCTAGTAGCATTTGTGCTTCATTTAAATACACCCTGTGTATATCTATTTTTATATATTATAATTAACCACTAACTTAATCTCAACAATTAACTACAGTGTGAACATTTACAATGCATCGTTCCAGCAAGACAAGCATTTTCAATACCTGTTTTTTTCTTCTTATTAATTATCTAATTGAAGACCTAACTAATGGTGTTAATTTATAGAAATTATTCAGCCGAGCCAACCATGACCATTGTTGTTTCAACAAAGACAGATACCTTTCTTTTGTTTGTTTTATGTTACGACAATTCGTCATGTCCAGTGGCGGCACGCAAAAGGACGATATCATAATAGTTATTTATGTAATAAGGATCATCATTATGATACAAGTCGTGTGCCATAATGATTGTTTATGATTCGTATTACATACAAAATTTTATCTGATGGCATTTATATTCGTTTTCGAAAAATTAAAAACTGTATTTCTGACATGCCACAATGACAAATATTTTTAAAGCAGTAAGTATATGTACGGTTATGTGAGTATATGTGTAGTTTAATATATTAGTAGGTTAGAGAGCTGTGCTTTGCCATTTCCTTGACAACATCAGGTTGTAACGGCAATATTTATTTATCTGCTGTCCAATATATTTAATCTGTGCTGCTGTCAAACACAATTGTCACGTAGAATTGAATATAATTTAAATAATAATGAGTTATTCTGAAACTGGTAGTTTACCTTCTGATTTGGAAGAAATGACGCGAAAAATCGTGGACTCCCTATTACCGGAAAAATCACGGAGTGTATATGAAATAGCGTTTAATCGGTACGAAGAATGGTGTTCTACTAAGAAAATCAAGAATATCACTCATGAAAAAGTTTTGTTGGCTTACTTTGAATGCTTATCTAAGGAAAGAAAACCATCTTCTCTCTGGTCGTATTATTCGATGATAAGAAGTATTTTATTAACAAGAAAAAAACGTCCATATTAGTAAGTTCCTACAGCTGGTTGCATTACTAAAACGTAAATCAGAAGGTTACAGACCTAAAAATTCAAAATTTTTACTAAACAAGGTGCCACAAAGTTTTTAACGGCATCAGATGATACATATTTATTTAAAAAAGTTGCTATGATAATTGGACTAAGTGGAGGATGCAGAAGAGAGGAACTGACAAATATGCTTGTTGAAAATGTGATAGATGAAGGATCCGTTTTTAGAATTACTTTACCGAATACAAAAACAAAGGTAATGCGAGAATTTTGTAACATTGTGGAACATCTCAGGATTGAATATGGTAGAACTTCCAGTCAGACAATGTGAAAATTCGACCTTTCAACACAGACCATCGACGTTTTTTTGTCACTTATAAAAATAGGAAATGCACGAAACAACCCGTTGGAATTCACACCTTTGGTAAAAGGCCAAAAGTTATTGCCACTTTTTAATTTACCTAACCCTGAAGAATATACCGAACATTGTTTTCGACGATCGTCTGCTTCATTTTTGGCCGATTCTGGAGCTGATCTGTGTGTCGTTAAACGCCATGGTGGATGGAAAATCAATACTGTTGCTGAAGGTTACATCGAAAATTCGAAAAGAGCAAAAGAATTAAATATCAGAAACAATTTTTGGAGCCAACAACCAAACAGGATTACAAGTTCACCAAAAAGCATCAACTACTGATGTAAAAACTCTAGAATCCCCATTTATAATAGTTTTGTACGTAGTTATGCATTTTGAATAAACTTTTTTGATCTCTCCATCACATGTTTTTCATATAGTACCATAATGAATTCATTATGGGACTAAGTACCATGAGCTTCCTTATTTCATCAAAATTGAGTGGCATAACGTTGTCATTATGACATGCCATCAGATAAAAGATTCTAACAAAACTTTATGCATATCTATTATGATTTTAATTCAATTCTTGTTTTATTGAGGTTCTACTACAGGATATGTACAAATCTGTATAAAAGAAGACAGCTAATGACTTAATTTGCGATGCAGTGCACAATTTTCTGCGTAACAGCAAGGCCATTTGTGACATTTTTATATACGCGTCATGGTTTGTGAGGTGAGGAAAAAATATTTTTACAAGTGCTGAAAACATTAAAATATCAGTTATTCTGTCAAAAGAGGAACCATCCGATTGTTGTTACGAAACGCTCATTAGACTTGAACGCAACAATAACTTAACTAGTAAAGAGCGCGACTATATTTTTGCTTCTGTAACCTCGAACGTTCCATAAGCCTTCGGCCCATATATGAACAGAAATGGGGTCGACTCACTAATTGACCGTCAGAATAAAAAATAATACAATTAGCTATGAAATTAGCACACGTGTATCGTTATTAATTATTGAAAATTAGAAATAGGGTCAGATGCGTTAGGTATTGTTATTGTATTCAAATTTGTGAATATTTTTCTCAAATGGTATTTTTTGTGAAATAATTTAAAGTATAATAAAAATATTTGCAAGTTTATGGGGAATAGAATCTATAGAGGTTAACAATGAAACAGTTGTTTCAAAATATATCTTGAAGGTTAGAAAACCGAATTATTATAAATATACTGAATGATTTTTGTGATATTTGATGCCAAATTGAAAGAGGGAAGGAATAGATTTACTCATACTATACGACAGTATATACATATATACAGGGTGTTCAGTAAAGAATGGGCTATACTTTAAGGCTAGCTTCCTCCGACAGAAATAAAATGATGTAAATCAACTTATCTTGGTACAATTTTACTTCCGTAAGAAGTTAAAGACCTAAGAAGGTACTTTTGAAATAATTTTTTACGATAAGTCTGTTATTTGTTGGGTAATTGTACTCAAATTTTGGAAGATATTAGAATTTATGATGATTTCCAAATAACAAATACTTTAAACGCCGTTTTCTTTAAAATGTTGTAATTTTGAGGCATGCAACTCGGATCTTTTATTTAATTTGAAATAAAAAAGTGCAACAGTTTATGAATAATATTACATACATGTAATATGTGTATAAAAATATAGGCTTTTATATACACGGTGATCTCATTTATTTTTAAAAGTTCGATCACACAATCTAAGATTCGAGATTAAATTTCAGTCACCTTACTAGAAAGATTCTTGTAACTTTTTGTTATTTATTAGATTGAATGAATTGATATTTTAAATGATCAGCAATTAATAATTTGAAAGCAATTCATGACACTTTCTACAGTGGGCGAAATATGGGCGCTTTATTTTGCTGAATTATAAATTGTATCGAACAAAACATATTTGACTTAACAATTTTTGTTTCTCTGACCAACAAACAGGTCGGAATATGTGACAATGTCGCTTACACATGTCAAAAGTATTATACATAATAATTACAAATTGGACACCTAAACATAGGTACTTACTGTAAATGGTTTTCTTAAGCGTCGTTTCACAGAATAAAATGTGATAGTTACAAGTGTTCAAAATGGCTTATGTTGCTTGCGAGAAGCGTTTACCGTACAACCGTCTCGTAGCGCCAGCGACTTTTGCCTAGATTCGTTATAAAATAACATGTCATGCAGTTGGTAATAGTAACTATAATGTATTCCATTTTCTACGTGTACACTCAGAAGTATCAAAGAAGCACTAGAGCAAAATGAAACGCCTGGCCACAATACTACTATGACTAATATTACCTTTAGCTTAACAATTTATCGATATCAGACAAACGGATATTTTTTGTGTCTTTAGGGTTGTTTCTTCAAAAAATGTTCGTAGAAAGCATTTGATTTATATAACATTTTTTACCTCCTCTTTCAATTTGGCACTATATTTTTGAGACAAAGAAATAATTTATATTTCCGACTAATCCATATCTTCCGGTGTCCAACTTGCAGCACCTTCTATTTAAATTTGGTCATAACAGAAATTTAAGTATAAAAAATATTATTCCACTAAGCATAATTTCACTTATGATTTGTTGCTTAGTGTTTTAAGAAACTACCTGTTTGTCATTCGGTTGGCTATATTATGTAGTCGCGTCGCTTTCGATTTAGAAGAGAAGACATTGTTTTACGTATATGGAAACTGAAACATGAAAGTTTTTTATACAGTAGCGTTTACAAGGGGCATATTATTTTCTTTATTTTTCTCAACACCACGATTTAGTTTTTTCATCAGATGATATTATTGAAGCAGTTAATTACTGATACCTACAGGGTGTCCGGAAATGATACGTCAATATTTAGACACAAATTGATTTTTTTTGTCGACGATTTCACAAAGAAGTTTACATAAAATTATTATGTGTCAAAATTGATTTCGCGTCAATTTGTTTAAGGAAGCTAAAGAGTTTGTTTTAAACGCATGCTTTCTTCATTTTGAAAATTTGAAAATTAGTTCAAGTGTGGGGCTGTTTTATTTAATTTATAAATATATAGTCATCATGCTTTGGGATTGAAGCACATGTCTCAATTTAAGAACGTTAATAAAGTAATATTAGTGACAAGTGTTCAAAATTTGAAGTAAATTGGTGTACCTACTCGTAAAAATTTATTAGAAAAAAATAACTAAATAATTTTGTTGTCGCCTTTGCTCCGCTAATTTTGAGTAAAGTTGTGGTGTATTAGGTAATCTCGTGTAAGATGATGCCCCGCAATATTGACGCATCTTTTTTGGACACCTTGTATAGACGAAAATTGCAAAACTATTTTTTTCAAAATATTAACATTAATAAAAGTATATATTATCCAAATAATTTTTTACGACTGAAATTTCAAATTATAAATGTTAACATGTTCTCTTTTAAATTATATTTTTTATATTTAATTTACAAATACATATATTAAAATAATACAAATTAAATCTAAATATTTTCAAAAAATTCTCATAAACTGAGATTACTTTATTCATATTATTTTGTAATGGTAAAAACTAGAACGACAAATGCATGTATATCTAACGATTTTACTTTGAATCTTCATGAATAATGATTCTTGTAACAACCACTTTGTTGCTGTTTTATTAAATTTTAAACTATAGTTCTATTATGATCACTATGTCTCTTTTATCAATTGAAAATTAGTGGTTCGTAGGTTTTTCATCTACTGCAAAAAGAAATGTACTTAATTCAAAAATTAGTAAGTATGCATGTTATTCTATAATCTGTTGGAATCATTTGATGCTATACAATAAAGCTTTACATTTTTTAGACGTAAATTTTAAATGGCTCCGGTTCGCTTAAAAGCTTTTTTTTTGTAGTCCAGTTGCTTCTCAAAATACGATAAGTCCATTACTTTTTACACCCAGTTTACAAACAAAATGTTTTTTTCTTACAACATACTCCATTATATGTATTTTTATTAGAGTAAAATTCAAGACAATTCCAGTTTTGTATTTTGTTTTTATAACCGGAACATACAATATTAGATGGTTCTAGTTTTCTATTTCTAAAGGTTTTGGAGACACGAATTACCCCATCTTATTTGTGTTCTTTCATCAGTACTATCTGGACAGATTATTTTTATTATACAGGGTTAACTATGACTTAGTACAAACATTTTAAAAGGGGATAGGGAAAAATAAGAATTAACGGAATCACCCTTCAAAAAAATTCCAAACTTATTCATAAAGCCAAAAAAATTTGTTTTCGATTTTATTTTAAATCCTTATTTAACGGCGCCAATGCTTGTTGGTTGCATACTCTACAAACATGCAACAGTCGCTCATTAGTCAGTATCGCTGTCATGTCATAATTGAATTTACGGTGTAATTTTCAGTTCTTCAGTTTTTGGTGCCTTATTTTAATTTTTAAACGTTTTATAGTTATTAAATAAAGATATTTGTGTTGGGTGCAGATATTTTCCCACAATATAGTCCGCCGGTTTGTTTTTCTAGGTTATGGGACAAGACTGACGCCGGTGCATTAAAACGTCTATTATTCCTTTCGTTCGATTTTATTATAATAAATAGGCATCTAATCTATCTAATTGTACCTAGGGGAAGTGTCTTTTATCGGTAGTGAGTGGCTGTAATGAGAGAATATGTAGTTCTACCAGTTTATAACGAAATAATGGAAAACGAATGCAAAATACTGGAGCTAGTGGATTAACTTTTACCTATCTTAAGTGAAAAATCTGGTATGGACCACCCTGTATTGATGTTTGGCACTAGATAGTATATACCACTTCGTTTGGTGGCAATTAAGTAAAATGTTTTAAATTAATTTTAATTGGTTTAATATCATTAAGGCCGGCGTCTAATAGAAAAAATAAAATCCATCCAGGATTTCTAATATGGTGAAGATAGTATATACATGGTGTTCAGTAAAGAGTGGAACATACTTAAAAAAAACTGAAAGGGTTAATGTTCACGTAATCTTTTTCTTAGATTATGCTACAAAACTTCTTAGATTATGCTACAAAATTTTTATCAAAGTAAATCAAGAGTATATTTTTATATAAAAAGTCGTATCTATCGTAGTTTGGTTTAAATTTGACGTGCAAAAATTGGGGGCGCATTTTACCTGTGAACCCTCTTGCTTGAGACGTTTATTCTTACCAAAATGTTTAATCAGTAGTTTAACATTTGTGTGTAACATGTTGTGTTTGTGTGTGTAACATTTAACGAGTGTCTATCATACCAAAATTCATAACTCGTTTTGGAAATATTTGGAAAAACATGTTCTCTTGAGGCCCCTTTCAGAGCGGGCACAGCGTTGAGTGAGAAATTATAGATAGAGGCGCAATCTTATGGCGAAATGCGTATACACTTTTGGGCCCAAGGTAGCATTAGGTAATAGCAGCTCTTTGGTGTTAAGATTCGTCAGTTTATCGACAACTTATTGTTCACGGAGGTTTTCTTTGCTTGTTAAACCATTGAGTCACACAGAACACTCAAAATTGTCGTTAACAATAGTTCTCGACAGACGGACAAATCTCGGGCCCAAAAAGCCCCTACTGTAAAACGCGGTGTAACATAACGGAACGTCAAACATAAAGGCCTTTATTTCTTGTCCGACTTTAAAAACATTTTGCCCTATAGATATTTTCTATTAGGGCCTTTGTTTTCAAGATACAGGGTTTAATTTTATAGATCGCATTCGCATTTCGCCATTAAGGTTGCGCCTCTATCTATAATTTCTCACTCAACGGGGCACAGTTCTCTTAGGACACATTTTCTGACACCTATTTATAAAAAATATATATTTTCGATCTTAGAATCTACTGCTAGTAGAGAAGTATTGCATACTAATTCTGGAACGCCCTGTATAAAAATCTGCAATTTTTTTTCTTTGATTTTCTGTAGAACTGTACAAAATATGCTACACGCGCTCCCCTAAGCATCTACGCTACTGCACGACAAAGTAACACTAATTATATTAAGTTAGAAAGCGAATTGTAATAACTTAACATTTGCAATATTCCGCCTAGTGCCAAATCGTCGCCTTGCACAATCCCCAGCCCGAACCGTTTCGGGATCCCAGTGGGCCTGAAAATCTAGGGGAAACCGATTTGTAACCATACTTCGGTTGCCCGTTGCGGCCTTGACGGTCGGGTGTCGCAATGACAGCTGCTATAAACGCGACCGTCGCACCACTTACAATGCACTTTGGACGGCAGTTGAAAAAAAACCGCGAGTGAACGGTAGCTCTAAGGTTATATAAAATGGACTCGGACCTACCTTATTGCGTTGTTGCTCCACGAGAACATCCGCTTGACTTTGTCGCTGCTGCGCGCGGAAAAGGAACCGCCACCTCTCTCCATTTCGTCGAAGATTCGGTAAATCCCAGAACACTACCCCCCGAAATCACTGCAGTCACTACGGTTTAGACCATGCCGACCGCGCGAGTTCAAACGTCAAAGCGGACTAACGTTACTTTTCAAATAACCTAATCATAAACGTCAATAAAAACTGATATTTTATTAAGTAGAAGTGAACGTCCCGGGGTACTAAATTATTCACCCTGATATCGGGGAAAGCGAGGGATTCGACGGAGTGCGATTTTCTTGGCCGACGCAACCGACTGGCAAGCAGTAAGACGTATAGAAAGTGAAACGCAATGCGCCTTTCTATGGTTCTATTGGTTGCGGATTGTTTGTTTGAGGTGAAAAGAAAGTTTCCCAAGTCGCGAGGAGAGGGAAGTACTTTTGGTTTCGATCAAATGGTACTCGCATGCACGGGTCTTGGAGGCCACGTAATGTGTGAAAAATATCGACGGGGTATTTCCTGTATGAAGGAGCTAACGGCATTCCTGCTGGCTTCCTTCTGCCAGCATGTGCCAGTTTACGAGGTGTATCGTAAATGTCACACTGCTAATAACAATAATACATAATAATAATATTTGCATTCAAAAATAACTGTACAATATTTAATGTACTATAGTGTTAATGTAGAGTACAGGACACAAAATGAAACCGAATTTAAAAAATACTATATATCTCATTATTATATTAATTTATAGATATAATATTTTCTTGAAACCATATCGTCAGTTTGGAACAAGACTGACATAACTCAAAAAATGTATATTTTCAGGAGAGTTCGGTAAAGTTTTATAAATAATCTTACTCTAAATATTGGAAAATAAATAAATATATAATGTTTGAATCATGTTAAAATGTTTGTGTGGATAGTTCTTAGTATTTTTAATGAAATTATTTGTTTACTTTGGTTTTTGGCACTTTGTTATTGTTATTTTTGTTAAATAATTCCTTCTTCTCTCTCATATATATTTTTACAAGTTTTTCAACAGGAGTTTAGGTAATAAAATGAAATACATTTCTAATAAACTAAATTATTTTATTAAAGTAGACTAAAATAATACAATTTTAAAGATTATGATAAAAATATTTATAATACTGTGGAAAATATTACGGTTTATTGTATGAAATGGGAACAAAAAAGGTACTTAGCTTATGAGAATGACTGGTCTATTTAAAGATGTGACAGTTTTGCATATAAATACACATAAAGAAACTAGTTTCTTATGGATATTATTTCGACTTATGACACTCTTCCAAAATTTGCTCATCTCATCTCATTAAACGTCATAGCACGACTAATTGTCACAGTTTTGTCTAAAGCACAAAACCAATGTTGGAGATGTGACATTTCAACGCAGCGCCATTCGACGGTTATTAAGCAAAGTTCACTTGTAACTCTTTTACACATAAAAATATGCAATACTTGGAGTTGATACACTACTAAATCTTGAAAAATGAAAATTTTGAGTTAAGACTGTCTTGTTCCAAACTGACGATATGTGTAAGTATTCAAATATGGACGTAGATATGCAATGAAGAACCAACTACCAACTGAGCGATGTGAAATAATGAGACAATTAAGTTTTCTTATTCACTAATTCATTAAAATCTTATAAATGGTTGTAAAAATCTGAAAATTTGACAGTTGATGTATTATTTTATTTATTTATTTAGTTTACATCACTCGACAGCCTAAGCCAATTAATGGGTGGGGATAACATATAATATTAGTAAACAAAAAACTTAAATATACATATAAAATAAACACAGATAATACAGAGAAAAAAAAAGTTATACATATGTAACAAAAGAATTCGAATAAAAGAAAAAACAAATTGATTTATAGTAAAATAACTATAAGTAACATGATTTGCTAAGTTGCAAAGACCTTTTTCTTAATGCATCTAATGGTATAATGGAAAATGTCCACAGAATTTTGCATCTGACGATAATTGAAATCCATTACGTACAAAGGTGAAAATTTTAATAGATTAGTTGTAGGGGAGGGAAAATAGAAAGGTCCTAAAAAACGGGTGGCAGAATGGGGAGCGTGAAAGTATAATGCAGCTAGTAAGTCAGTAAATTTTCCCAGTTACAATTTTATGTAGAGTGACCAATGAATTACATATACGTCGTGTGCTCAGGTCATTAAGATGGAATCGACTTAGTAAAGTGCTTTGTGGTATCCCTTGAGGTGGATAAATATTATAATTTCTAAACCAAAGGTTGACGTTGTATGTCCCCTAACTTCGTAACATGGATCTGATAAGAGGGACACCACACTAGCGACCCATATTCCAGTTTTGGCAAAACAAACGCGTTGAACAATAAGGAAATCGTATCAGTTTCAGAAAACTGTTTCGAGCTTCTTAGAACAAAACCGAGATTTCTATAAGCCTCACGTTGTATATTATTGATGTGTTCAACGAAACTGAGCTTATTATCAAAGGTTATCCCGAGATCTTTAAAACTATTGCATTTTCTAATTGGGTTGCTGTCAATCTTGTAATTAAAAGTAATAGGATTTACTTTTCTCGTGAAACACATATAATTGCACTTTGAAAAGTTCAAAGGCAATATATTTGCAGAACACCAATCAGAAATTTTGTCCACGTTTGACTGAAGCTCGAAACAGTCATTAATATCTGACACAGACAGATACAATTTGAGGTCATCTGCATAAAGAAGGACCTCGCAATTCAGGCTCTGGACAATGTCATTAATGAAGATTAGAAACAATAAAGGGCCGAGAACCGATCCTTGAGGGACCCCAGAGGTAGCATTTATTTCTATAGATCGGAAACCACGATACTCCACTGTCAATCTCCTTTGAGAGAGGTATGAGGTGAAGAAATTAATATATGGTTTAGTTAAGCCGATATTTGATAATTTTGACAGTAGAATACCATGGTCCAGCCGATCGAAAGCTTTGGAGAAATCAGTATAGATGACATCTACCTGACCACCACCATCCAATTTAGTTGCGATATATTGCGTCAGACACATCAAATTGGTAACTGTTGAACGATCGGGATAAAAGCCGTGCTGCGCAGTGGATGGATGTTTGATTTTACATGCGGAAGAGACCTTCGTAGAGCAAAATTTCAAAAACTTTAGAAGCAGTACAAATAATTGTAATAGGACGATAATTCTCGACCTCACTCTTGTCATCCTTTTTAAAAATGGGACAAATTCGGCCAGAGTTCCAAATATCAGGAAACTTACCTACCCTAAGTGACAGATTATATAAAAAACAGGTGGTGGTAATATTGTGTCTGTTATCGTTAGTATTAGTGATGTTACTTGCAGTTTTTCGTTCAAGTTAGTAACCCTTTCATAACAAGTCTTCCGGCAAGAACTTCTACAACTGTTCGATCTACACTGAGCGTTGCACGTCTTATGACAGCAGTGGTTGTTGGTGCAGGGGTTGTAGTTGTTACAACAAGTGCTGCAGCAGGAATCACATGAGGTTTGACAGGAGCGGTAACTGCATGAACTGCAGTCACAATCATTGCAAGCGGTTATACAGTTGTCCGAGTCGCAAGGGGAATCGCAGTCGACTGAACGTTTTTGACGTCTTCGAATGCAATTCACATATTCCTGGTAGTTCGTCGTTTGGCACTCTTCTATTATTTCCCGGCACTTTTCGGGCACTGATTGTGTTCCACAAATTGCTAGCGTGCCCAAAAGGAGAATAAGCGGAACTCTCATCTGAAACATAAAAATACAGCAAAATTATAACTTATTTTCAATTATTTTATTGCTTTATTATGTTGCAGTTTTGGGGAAATATCTGTGTGTAAGTATTTGTGTTGCTGAAATATACCGCCCCAAGTAACACAAGATATCTTATAGCAGTGGTTAAGAATGTTCCTGTAACTAATTTTTGAAGAGTTAAAGTTACACGGTTTAGTCGCTTAAACATCTTATTGGCATCAACACAGCAGCTAATAGCGTGAAATAGACACATTTTTATAAAACATAGTTGCTGTATAAACATTATATAATTGTGTTTTAAGAGTTACTTATACAGGGTGTCCAGAAACTTTCCTGACAAACGAAGACCGGTGATTCCTCATATAATTTTAAGACAATTTAACCCAAATCACCTAGTCCGAAAATGCTTCCTAAGGGAACTAGAGCTCTTTGAAGATGGTGCCTTGTAAATAGTTTTGTTTAAATACCTCCAGAACGCTTCTACTTAGAAAAACAAAAACTGGTACGCTTGTTTAGCCTTCAGAGATGAATCGATTCCATCAATTGCGAATTTCTAGTACCGGTCATAGGCGTCCGTTTTGGGTAGGTCAACGGTTATTTTAACGCATAACTTCTTTGTATTTAACTTTTAAGCATTTGTGACACTAGATTATTAAATTTTCAGTTATACTAGTACTAAAAGGTACTCTTACTTTAAGTCATTAGGATACACCGTTTTCTAGAAAAATGGATTTGAAAATTTTTCGTTTTTTCGTCATTAAAGTTTAAAAATTTTAGTTAAAGATTTTTAAGAACAAAGTATTTATTACAATGGAACGAAAGTATATTTCCTACGGAAGATTTTGAAATTGTGGGGTACATGGCAGATAGTCTTCGAACGCTAATTTCCGGATTTTCATCAACTTCCATTAAAATAACATCTTCATGTTCTGCTGTTACATCATTATGTCTCCCTGTTTCATTATTTTTTGGGACCACTGAACCTGTTTCTCTTATTCGTTGATGAAGAGCTGTAAATGTTGAGTGAGTGGGATGCTCACGATTGGGAAATTTTTCAGCGTATCTACGTTGCGCTGCTCGAGCGTTACTCCTCATTTCGCCATAAACTAAATGCATATCGGCGTATTCCTCATTAGTAAAAATCATTTTAAAAAAAATTGAAATCGTTGTGTTTGAATTCCACAAAGTAAAAAATTAAAAGATAAACTTCGCGAACTGACAACAATTTGACAATGAAAAACGTATGTTTTACTTTTGTTGGCAGTTCAAATATCCCGTTCGAATTCTAAATTCCATATTATAATAAAAACTCTTATTTTTAATGAGCAACGGAAGTTATTTGCATGACAAATTTCGCGTAAAAGTTGTTATTTGATTTTTTTCAAAATGGACGCTGAAAAGAAATTGGAATTAAGTGAATAAACATGGCGCTAAAATAATAAAACAGTTTGGCCACTTCAGAAGCATTTAAAATACTTTAATATGTTATGTAAAAGCGAAACATAAGAGCATTATGTTGTATAGAAAATCGTTTGCTCGTGTTAACTACCTTTAAGAAGCAGTTTTGCTTTATTGTCGCACAAAAATATTTTAATACAGCATTTATAAAACAAATGCTGAAATTATACAGCTAAACAGCTTTTTAACTAAAGTGCTGCATAAATGGCGTAAGAACATTCTTAAAGGAGGTAATTTAAATAACTTTTATTTTTGCTGTAAGGATCTTTTCAAATATTTCTCTTGCGACCACTTCAAAATTGATTTATAACGCTTTATAGTCAATCGTGTAGATTCCTACTATATAAAACAACCCCCTGAGGCAAAAATATTGTATAAGTGTAGACACAAGATCATTCTGAAAATAGTTTAAATAATTTCTAAAAACGGTTTTCTTGTAGAGATTACATTAATAATGTATTCAACTTCTCTAACGTTTCAATATAAACGATAAAGTCAACAATTACTAACTTAAAACATAAAAATCGAAGGATGTTTATGACATGTGTACGGAAATAATAAAAACAATAGAACCTGCAATTTTAGTACCTCTAACAGCTTTAATTAATATTTGTATCTCTCAAAATATATTTCCAAATTGTTTAAAAATTGCCAAAGTAGTTCCAATATACAAAAAAGGAAATTACAATGATCCTTCAAACTACAGGCCTATTTCCGTTATTCCATATTTTGCAAAGATCTTTGAAAATGTGTTAAAGACTCAGATAGTCGATTATTTTGAAAGAGAAAATCTTTTCAACACTAATCAATTTGGTTTCAGAAATAATTTTTCAACAACTCTAGCTATAGAGAAGTTGACTGGTGTCATTAGTTCTGGCTTCGAAGAAAGACAATATTTATGTTCAGAATTTTTAGATCTTACGAAAGCGTTTGACTGCGTATCTTACGAAATTCTTATAAATAAACTACATTATTATGATTTTACGACCCAAAGTATTGATCTAATAACAGCGTATCTTACCAACAGACAACAATATGTAATCCATAACAATAACAATTCTACTTATCTTACACTCAGTGCAGGAGTACCTCAAGGATCTGTAAAAACATAGCCGTTTAGCAAATATTGTTGCACAATCTTTAAACAAAAAGGCTGGTAAAGCGTCCGGTCCAGCGGTGGATTTTGGTTTTAATTTTTTTTAAGGCAGTTAACACCTGAGACTCCGAGAAGGTAGGAAAACTGCACGACGAACAATTGGACGTTGATGGAGGATCATACGTCGGAGTTGTGGACATAATATAACTAGACTGAAAGAAAGTTGCAAATGCATTCACAATATCAATAGGATCATTCAAAACTGTATTATTAAAATTTACACTAGCGGGGACACTGGAGACTCCTTTCTTTGAATTTAGATAAGACCAAAACTTATTTGGGTTAGATTTTATTTGATGTTCTATACTTGTAACATAATTGCCATAACAACGATTAATGTCCCTCTTAATATCAGCCCGAAGATTACTAAATTCAGTATAAACATTTGCATCATTTGTTTCTTTGAAGTTTTTCCATAAACGATATTTTAACTTTAGTCTACGTACAATGTCAAGTATACCAAGGAGGATAGCGAAAATTAGTTCTGAGTAAAGTTTTAGGGACGTTAGCGGTTATTGACCTTTCGATGTTAGAATAAAATAGCTCAAAGCCTTATCAATCAGTAGGTTGTCCCAATTGATATCAAGGAGATCTTGATACAACTGAGGAAAGTTTGCTCTACGAAAATTGAATCTAGGTGTCAATGAGCCCCTGAATTCCGCCCTACAAACTTACAGTTTCACATTTATGTCCAGCGCAGGATGATACCTATCCTCATGTAATAACGGATTAATACACTGATTAATAGATAGTTTAGTACGACCAAAAACCAAGTCCAGTGTACGGTTCTGGAAATTTTTTGTTTCATTATACTGCTTCATGTTAAAAAAATCGGAAAAATTATTTAAAGACACCATGAATCTATTGTTTGGTATGTCACCCCTGAGGTCACAGTACTGCGGAATGTTAAAGTCACCCATGATAATAAAATTATCTTCATTTAAGAAGTGAACAGTTAGATAAATGATCAAAAACGTATCATAAAGATCTGCAGCTGAATTCGGGGAAAATTTCACAATAGTATTTTTCAGCCAAATAAATGCCTGTATTTTGTAGCGTTACTATAGCAACTAAGAAAATTTCCGGAAATTTTTCTCTTCCTTGGGGTAAGGAGCATGAAATTACACTGGAAATTTTTTGACATTTATAAATAAAATGACATTTATATTTAACTTCAATATTTTTTAACACTTCATTGTGAAATTTTCTTACCGAATACCACTCTAGCTTCAATTAAAAACTGGAAATTTTTTCTTGCACACGAATATTTTTTAGAAAATATTCGTGTGCTCGAAAAAATTTCCAGTAATAATTGAAGCTCTAGTGGTATTATAAGTGAAAATATACCACGACAATGTACCATGTTTCCGAAAAATGAGTAACTTTAACACCCACAACATCAACCATAAACAAATCGTTGGACACGTCTGAGAAATAAATACGAACTGCATTATACATCTTTTTTATAGCCAACAATACTCCGCCACCAGCCTTAGTGTTAGATCTTTCAAAATTACGATCAGACCTAAAGAGAACATAATCATTGGGAAATATTTCAGAATCAAGCACGGAAGCACTCAGCCAAGTCTCACTGAGCCCAATCAAATCAAAACAGAATTCAGCAGAAGCATGACGTAACTCAACTAATTTAGTATTTAAGCCTCGAACGTTCTGGTAATAAATAACAAAATCTTTATAACTACATTGTTGTAGTGATTGATCAGATGCAAAATTCTGCAGGGAATTTATAGGAACATAATTATTTTGCTGGGATTGCTATTTTATATTAAACATGTCTAATTTAAATTTAGCAAGTTTTTCTTGATAGATAGGACAACAAGTGTCCCAGGCCCCGTGATTTACATTAGTCAGTTTTTGAGAAATACAATTAATACATTTAAAATTGGAAACATCTGAAACTTCGCAAACATTAACGCTATGATCCGCACTACATTTGAACACTTTACAGCCTTTACAGTTTTCAGCAAAATGCGAGAAACCGCAACATTTGTAACACATTCGAAGATCAATGGCGTCATAAGTAGTGCAGCAATCGTATCCAACAATCAAAGTACCCTCCTGCACAGCCCTACCATAAGACTCAACATCAAGAGACAGTTTAGCCTGAAACATATTTCTGTTCTTTTTCAAGTGACAAATTTCAATAACGCTTAGAGAAGAGCCTTCCACGAAAATATGATGATTCTGCTTTTTCAAAAACGTTGACAATTCATTAGGTTCATGCTTCATAGTAAGACCAGATATTCTTATTCGCGGGTTTAATGATCCAAGTTCCTTAACAACATAGTTTTCCGCTAACTTATCGTCAGCTAGTTGTTTAAATTTTACAATTTCTTCTTTACTGGAGCAACCTACGACAACACCACCATCACGAACATTTTTAATTTTAGATACGTTTAGGCTCGTTTCAACCGGATTTATCTTTTAAAAAATTTCAGACCTAGTTTTAGCGTAAGTTTGTGAAGAGTCTTTAGGTTTAATAATAACATAATTCAAATTAGGATTCTTCACAGCTGCAGAATATGATAATTTTTCGTTATTTGCAAGACTATAGTCAGGCATCTTTTTAACAGCAGCTTCAACCATTACATGTAAATCATCCTTTAATGAAGCAAAAGAATCATTAATTTTCTTGTAAAAAGAATCAAGTTGATTTTCAACAAGACTTAAAATATCCTTATTAAAGTTTTTCTTTAGAGCCACCAGATTGCTGTCAATATTAACAACACTATCCTGTAACTTATTCATATTAGCTGTTTCTACGACTTGACATTTCATATGGCAGGAATCACACACATACAAAAGATTTTTATGTTTCTGTATAGTTTTAAAATCAGAGTCGGTCAATCCAACGCAAGAGTAATGGAACCACTTGCCACACGATCCCTCACAGCCGACTAAAGAATCCGACTTAGATCGTCGACATTTAGCACAATCCGACATTTTTAATAGTAATCCATTGACAAGATGTGTGCAATTTATATACTCCCGGGTGAGGAATGTAGCAAACACTTAAGAAATGGAATTGCTGCCAAAGAACAGCACTCAGTAGAGCCTCAAATGCACACTAAAATATTGCGATAGAGCA